>CM050219.1:28002500-28042500 GCA_027475355.1 Coilia nasus | reverse complement strand
GACAGAGAGACAGAGGGAGACATAGACAGGGAGGGGGAGAGAGACAAGGAAAGAGACAGAGAGAGAGAGAGAGAGAGGGAAAGAATGGAAGTGAGGATGGGGGGAATGTTTTCGGGGCGGATGAGTGGGGGGGGCATTCCGAAGCGTTATTTTATCCCGTGGCTGGGTGTGCAGATCAGCCCGAGCAGTGCCAGCTTCGCCACAGCCACAGCCACAGGCACAAAACTCAACATGATGTTGACAGTGTTTGGAAATGTCAGCCCACCTCCCTCCCTCCCTCCCTCCCTCCCTCTCTCTCTCTCTCTCTCTCTCTCCCTCTCTCTCTCTCTCTCTCTCTCTCCACCCATGTCCCCCAGGCTGCACCCCTTCCACCCTCTCCCCTCCCTCCCTCCATCCCTCCCTCCCTCTCTCTCTCTACCCATGTCCCCCAGGCTGCACCCCTCCACCCCCCCCGACCCAGCTCCAGGACGGGTGCGCTGTAGCCCCGCTACTTTGTCAAGTCTGTGCCTGTGCCTGCGTGTATGTACACACACACACACACACACACACACACACACACACACACACACACACACACACACACACACACACACACACACACACAGATGTGTGGATATTACAGTCATAAACACACTGACACACATGCACACACACACACACGTGCGCACACACACATGTGGATATTACAGCCACAATCACACTGATAAACGTGTACACACACACACACACACACACACACACACACACACACAGACACACATGTGGATGTTAACAGTGTGTTTGTGAGCAGATGTCTGTACTTGTGCTTAGTACTGCTGCTGTCAGTTGTCACTTGTGTTAGAGGAGGAGATGAACTACTCAGATTGGATGACACAACAACTCTGTGTGTGCGCGCGCGTATGTGTATATGTGTGTGGGTGTGTGGGAACAGGTATGTGTCTTTGTTTGTGTATGTGTGTATGTACACGTGTGTGTGTGTGTGTGTACTGTATGTGTACGTGCAGGTATATGTGTGTATTTGCATGTGCGTCTGTCTGCATGGGTCTGTGTGGGTGTATGTGTGTATGTACGTGTGTGTGTGTGTGTGTGTGTGTGTGTGTGTGTGTGTGTGTGTGTGTGTGTGTGTACTGTATGTGTATGTGCAGGTATATGTGTTTATTTGGATGTCTGTCTGTCTGCATGGGTCTGTGTGGGTGTATGTGTGTATGTACATGTGTGTGTATGTGTGTGTGTACGTGCAGGTATATGTGTGTATTTGCAGGTCTGTCTGTCTGCATGGGTCTGTGTGGGTGTTTGTGTGTATGTACACTTGTATATGTGTGTATTTGCATGTCTGTCTGCATGGGTCTGTGTGGGTGTATGTGTGTGTGTGTGTGTGTGTGTGTGTGTACTGCATGTGTATGTGCATGTATATGTGTGTATTTGCACGTGCGTCTGTCTGTCTGCATGGGTCTGGTGGGCCCGTGAGTGTGTGAGTGAGTGTGTGAGTGAGTGTGTGAGTGAGTGTGTGAGTGAGTGTGTGAGTGAGTGTGTGAGTGAGTGTGAGTGTGGCGCTTGTCTGTTTGGAAGGGCAGAGCGAGCAGGATGAGTAAGCTCTGGGCTTTGTGGGTCAGAGGGGAGTGGGTGCCTTGATGGATTCCAGAGCAGCAGTGGTGGTTGGGGTGTGTGTGTGTGTGTGGGGGGGGGGGGGGGGGGGGGGGGGGTGCTGGATGAAAGGCTTTAGAGGAAAAGATGGGAGAAGGAGAGATGCAGAGAGGTGACAGAACCCTTGCCTGTCTCAGACTCTCAGTCTGTCGGGGCAGGAGAGCACTCCTAAAGAAGAAAATAATTTTAGATGCTAAAAAGGAAGATTGTGAATGGTGTCTGTGCGTGTGTCTGTGTGTGTTTAGGAGGTGTGTAGTATGTTCTAAGTGTAGGTTAAGAACAACTGAGAGTATCAGACACATGCTTATGTGCAATTCCATATATCCATATGCAGAAGCAAGTCCTAATGGCATCAAATGGTGACATGTGTTCTTAAAACTGGTATATATTAACACACAAGGTTAAACACGCAAGGTTAAAAGAATTAGTCATGAAATCTAATGAGGTCT
This sequence comes from Coilia nasus, assembly GCA_027475355.1. Classification (NCBI taxonomy): domain Eukaryota; kingdom Metazoa; phylum Chordata; class Actinopteri; order Clupeiformes; family Engraulidae; genus Coilia; species Coilia nasus. The sequence continues at coordinate 28,040,407 of CM050219.1, read as the reverse complement.
GACCTTGATATGAATAAAATAAAGTAAAAAATCAAGTAGTTACATGCATAATTTTAAAATATACAAATTTAAAGTCTTTAATTAAACAAAATAAAGTTTAAAAAGTCACATAGTTACATGCTTTATTTTATGTAGGTACAGAATGAACTGAATCTGAACAGGATAGAACTTCTGAAATTGGGATAATGTTATCTACACACATACACAGTTGTTAAGGAAGTGTGTGAGGGTTCTTCAAACAATTACGTACCTACAATTGCACAAGACAGAAAAGATGGATAGCATCCTTTTTCTCCTGTACTTCTCTGTAGATCACACCTGGTGTTTTGTTGGCTTCGCAATCCAAACATTGCAAAGTCTTTACAGTCGGCTCAGCTAAAGTCCTAGTCAAACTCCTCAGGTCTTACCACAAGCTTTAAACGAACAGTCCTCCTAAATCCCATAACCCCCCTCTCTCCGTGCACAGCTCTGCTCGTCCATCAGAAGGCCCGCATGGAGCGGCTCTGGCACGAGCTGGAGCTCAAGAAGAAGAAGCTAGAGAAACTCAAAGACGAAGTAAACAAGATGGAGAACGACCTGACCAGGAGAAGGCTGCAGAGGTCTAACTCAGTGTCCCAGATCCCCTCGGTGAGTTCAGTTCCTTTTCCTGTGTTTACCTTTACGTTACATTACCTTACATTACATGACACTTAGCAAATGCTTTTATCCAAAGCGACTTACAAAAGGAGGACATAAGCTAACAGAGGCATAAAGGAACACAGAGTAAACAGACTACACACATAAACACAAGGAGATACATGTACCTTAGCTAAGTTTCCCAGAGCAGGGACACTTCAGCACACACACACCCCCTATACACACAGACTCATACCTGGCTCAGATATGAAAGTGTTTGTGTACTGAAAGCTGATATGGTGAAATGACACAGTGCTTGTTAGGCGAGTGGAGTAGTGCCTTATGTAGAACGTGTTTGATTTATATCAACAAAATACGTTGGAGTTATGAATGGAGTATAGAGAATGGAGTTCTTTAGGACAGGACGTAAAACCTTTTAAATTCTATTTCCATTATTACATCTGCCAGCGGAGGTTATGTAATCATCGGCTTTTGTTTGTTAGTTAGTTAGCAACATAACTCAAAATGTTATGGATGTGGCAGCTGTGGCCTAGTGGTTAGGGAGTTGGTCTTGCAATCGGAAGGTTGCTGGTTCGAATCCCACCCTACCCATGGTTGAGATGCCCTTGAGCAAGGCATCTAACCCCACACTGCTCCAGGGACTGTAACTGAAACCCTGTAAATATCTGTAAGTCGCTCTGGATAAGAGCGTCAGCTAAGTGTAATGTAATGTAATGTAATAATGGATGGATTTTGATAACATTTTCAGGATAGGTCAAAAATGGGCTGACTTAGATTAGATTTTGGTGGTGATCTGAGCTGCCCTGGCAGAGGTCTGCACTCTCTAAGTTGCTTTTCTAGTTTGCATTATTTTTCCAGCATTGCCATTAAGCTGTTTTAGGTACTGTAGGTAAATGAAATGAAGTAGTATTCTTGTGGAACGTGAACACAGGTGTCGATGTGTCATGACACCCACACTGCGTTATTATCTTATTGGCCGGATGTGTGGGGGCCGCACCACCTGGAAGGCTGTAAATGTGTGGTAGCTATTAGCATTCCCTGGACAATGCCAACACAGACTTCTGTAATTTTTCTATTGGACTACTACATGAAGCCATGGGTATGTAAGGCAAAGGATTAGAGAAGAAATATTCCCCATCAGTTTGCATGCGGTGCGTTTATACTAACATTCATATTTTCCAATGCTTGTTTCTAGGTTAGTGCAACATCATTTTTAAAGGGCATCTGACTGCATGCTAACACAGTGTGCAGGCCTCATAAAGATTACTGTGAAGGTCAGGGTCACCATGACATGATGTGGTGGCTTACAAGAGTACAGCCTCCAGGCCCAGCCTCTCTCCACACACAGACAGACAGACAGACAGACAGACAGACAGACAGACAGACAGACAGACAGACAGACAGACAGACAGACAGACAGACAGACAGACAGACACACACACACACACACACACACACACACACACACACACACACACACACACACACACACACACACACACACACACAGAGCCCTGGCTTATTTCTCTTCCAGAGGAAGCCCTGATTCTTCGGAGAGTCAAGTTATGAGAAAACAGAGCCTCTTCCCGCAGCCTCCCTCCCTCCCTCCCTCCCCTCTACCACCACCACCCCCACCCACAACACCACCCTGTCCTCCTCCCCCCGCCTTGTTTGCACTCCCGCTCACAGCTGTGAGTTTGTTGAAATGTTATCCCCCCTCCCCTCTCCCCTGAAGTTGTGGGAGAGCTCTACATTTCTGTTGGCTCAGCTGTTTTGAGCCCTAACCCGAGCTGCCCGCCCGCCCCATCTTGTTTTGTCAGGGGGGGGGGGGGGGGGGGGGGGGGAGGAGCGCAGTCTGAGGGCGAGCAGAGCAGTCTGAGAGCGAGCAGAGCAGCGAGGTCTGCCTCTGAGCAGGGAAGATGGAGGGAGAATGAGGGACAGAATAACAGCGGCAGAGAGAGAGAGAGAGAGAGAGAGAGAATAAGACAGAGAATATGAGGGAGAGAATATGAGAGACAGAATAACAGCGGCAGAGAGAAAGAGAGAGAGAGAATAAGACAGAGATAGAGAGAGAGAGAGAATAAGACACAGAGAGAGAGAGAGAGAGAGAGAGAGAGAATAAGACAGAGAGAGAGAATAAGACAGAGATTATGAGGGAGAGATTATGAGGGAGAGATTATGAGGGAGAGATTATGAGGGAGAGAATATGAGGGAGAGAATATGAGGGAGAGAGAGAGATAGATAGAGAGAGAGAGAGAGAAAGAGAGACGGCTTGCATTCAAATAAAGCTGATCTACTGAGATTGAGAGAACGAGATGGACAGAGAGTGAGGGAGAGAGAGAATGAGAGGGACAGAGAGCAAGACAGAGAGTATGAGAGAGAGAATGAGAAAGAGAGAGAGAAAATGAGATGGACAGACAGTGAGGAAGAGAGAGAATGATTCTCTGTCTTACTCTCTGTCCCTCTCAGAGAGAGAGGGAGGGAGGGAGAAAGAATGAGATGGACAGAAAGAGAGAGAGAGGGAGGAAAGAAAGAAGGAGAGGGGCAGAGAGAGTAAGACAGTCCGAGAGGGAAAGAGAGAATAAGAGTAGTGAGGGAGAGGGAGGAAAAGGGAGAGAAGGCTGCACAGTAGAAGATAGGCAGAGGTGGGTGTGTTGCTATTTGGCTGATGTAGTACAAAGCTGCACAGTGATGGACGAGCATCGAAACTTCGGCTGCAGCCAAAGCAGGCTTACAGAGGATACAGCAGCAGTCTTCCTGTTGCTACTGGGTCTTCCATGCCTCCATGCCTAAATCATTTATTGAAAACTGGATTGGAAAGTAACGTTGCTGTCCAGCAAGAGTCTTAGCATTATTTTAATTTAAGTTTGAAACAGAAACCGCAATGGAAGGAGACATAAATCCAGCAGGGAGCAGAGGAGTTAGAGTTTACTTAGCCTCAGGGTAACTCGTGCCATCAGGCTCCATTAAAACTGACCTGTTAAACTAACATGAGGTCGTAGTTTTGTATTGCTGGTCAATCTGTGCTTTTTTCATGCGCTGTGTGTTGAAGGTCATCTGGTGCTGAATTTAGTAATGCATCATCCCTGAAAATGGTTCATGCCATACCACACTCTCTGCTATTTCTGAGATATCAGTCTCACACATCTTTAACCTCTTTCATTTTACACACACACACACACACGCACACACAGACAAACACACAGACAAACACACAGACAAACACACAGACAAACACACAGACAAACACACAGACAAACACACAGACTAACACACAGACTAACACACAGACTAACACACAGACTAACACACAGACTAACACACAGACTAACACACAGACTAACACACAGACTAACACACAGACTAACACACAGACTAACACACAGACTAACACACAGACTAACACACAGACTAACACACAGACTAACACACGCACGCACGCACACACACACACACGCGTGTCCCAAAATCTCTCAGATTGAGGAAATGCAGCACACACACCCACACACACACACACCCACAGACACACACACAGTATCCGTGAGTGAGCCTGTCTGTCTGTGTGTCTTGTGCTGCTCTCTCAGATTGAGGAAATGCAGCACACACACACACACACCCACAGACACACACACAGTATCCATAAGCGAGCCTGTCTGTCTGTCTGTCTGTCTGTCTGCTCTCTCAGATTGAGGAAATGCAGCAGCTGCGGTGCAAGAACAGGATACTGCAGATCGACATCGACTGTCTAACCAAAGAGATCGATCTCCTGCAAACCCGAGGTGAGCGCTCCCACGCCCATGCACCCCTAAAATGCCTGCTCCCCCCCGTACACCCCTAAAATGCCTGCTCCCCCCCCGTACACCCCTAAAATGCCTGCTCCACACCCTTTGCACCCCTAAAATGCCTGCTCCACACCCTTTGCACCCCTAAAATGCCTGCTCCACACCCTTTGCACCCCTGGCTGCAAACAGAGATGGAGACTCGCCGTACGCATGCGTGTGCTTTGTGGCACAGCAGTATGAATGTGAAGTGAAAGTCCGTCCCGTTTGTCATTGTGATCACACAGCACATCACAGCACACGGTGCACACAACGACATTCAACCTCTGCATTTAACCCATCACACACGCGAACAGGAGGCAGCCATGACAACAACAGCAGGTGGGGACCTCAGTGCCACTACTTGGCGGCCCAGGATTCGAGCGTGCAATCCAGCGGTCACAGGTCCGATACCTTAACCGCTGGGCCACCGCAGCCTGGAGTTTGAGTCTAGAGCAGTGATTGTCAACATGGGTTTGTCAGCTGCAGGACAGTTCGTCACGACACATATCCTGACCTGGGTCTACCTGCACGCTTGATACAAGTGATTAACTCTTCCTCCTGGCAGAAGAGCTGTGCAGAGTTGTTGAATTTTGTTGACATAAAAAGCAGTCCAAATTGTTTTGGTTAAAATGCCTAGTAAATACAACCTAGATAAGACACGAAATCTCGTCAGATTTTTTTATTTTTATTTTTTGCTAATGCATCATAAAGTGCTTGACCACAAGGTGTCGCAAGGAGGTGGCACATAGCGCTAGTTTAACACTGTATGCGCTTGTTAGTGCCCCCTTCCTGTAGATTAAGTTGTGTTTGGTAGTAGCTCTCTTAAGCTATGTGAAACTTGAAGAGCGGGCTTGTCACCTTAGTACACCTTATTGTGTAAATACCCCTCCGGGCGAAGGGCTCTTTAGACAGAAGTGTAGCTCTCCTTTCGCCGTGCTTCTGCAAACATAATTTACATTCCAATTTAGAATGTAAGGAATGAAAGAGGGAGCGGTTTTCCCATAAGAGTGCGTGAGAACAAGGGGGCCTCATTATTTGGCCTCCCTACCTTGGCTTGCTCGCCTGTGAGAGCGCTGCTATTGTGCTGTTAACTACCAGCAGTTTCCTGAATTGCATCCTGTCGCTGGCCGCTTGCAAAGGGATTTATTGGGCCCCAGGCGCCTCCGAGCGTCCGTGCGGCCAGCGTCTCAGGCGCGCGAGCCGGCCGACACGACTCGAGGAAGTGGAATGGGCTTGCTGTAGACAAGTGAAACTCTGTTCGCGGTAGCCCCACAAGTCATCTTTCTGCACACACCCCCACCCCCCTGAAACATGTGCACCTACACACACACACACACACACACACACACACACACACACACACACACACACACACACACACACACACACACACACACACACACTTTAGTGGCCACAAGGTGACTCACAGGAGCATCCTGTGAAGTCAGCAGCTGGCCCGTCCTGTCCCAAATTCGAGTGTGATTCACGCGTGTCTGTGTGCATGTGTTTGTGTCTGTACCTGCTACATCTGTGAGAATTAGCGTGATGAGTGTGTGCATGTGCGCATGTGTTTGTGTCTGTACCTGCTGCTTCTGTGAGAATTAGCACGTTGAGTGTGTGTCAGTGGGTGACTGTACAGGACTGTTTTTATTTTTATTTTTTTGAAGAGGCTGTGCTTTCTGTTTGACAACGGCACATGCATAATGTGTCACTGATGACCGTGGCTCTGTGTGTGAATGTGGACTTTCTGCGTCTGGGAAAAGCAAGTTTGCTGAATGCGTTCCTGGACGTTAGACCATGTCAGCCTTTTTTTTTTACACATGTGTGTGTGAGCAACTGTCTTTAAATAGTACACACTGTGTTTCACAGATGAGTGTGTGTGTGTGAGAGAGATTGGTGTGCTTAGAGGAGCTGTGTGTAATTGAGTCACTCTCTTCATATTTTGTAGGACCACACTTCAACCCCAGTGCAATTCAGAACTTCTACGAATGCCTTGAATGCTTAGGTCCGGTCCCTCCAAAACCCAAAGGTACTTTATCCGTTGGTAAGTTCTAGAAAAGGTGGCGTGTTTTCCTCAATGGACAGTCTGACTCTCTCACTGTACTTTAGCTTCTCTCTTCATCTCCACAACCTCTTCTGCAATGGTGGTGCCCACTATACTGCCCTACAGAGGCACAGTGCAGTAACTATGTGAACATAGAAACTGATATAAAAATGCCTTTAAAGTTGTCACACTGCCCAGTTAAACATGTTGTAGGTACAATAGTGGTAATGCTTGTGTGTACTGTACTGTCTCAATAGTAAGAAGCAAGATATTTAGTCACAAGACAAAGGAAGTGTTCTAAAGTTCATTTCCAGTCTTAACTCAGTTTTGAAAAAATGTGTAGTTACTGCCTTTTGGCTTTGTAGGGCAGCATACAGGGCAGTTCTGATCATATCCAAGGCTCATTTAGCATTACTGGGATAAAGCAGAAGTGATCAGAGGTGGACAAACCAGTTTGAGGAAGTAAAAAGTCCTGCCAAGTATTCCATCTGCCTGTGCTCCTAACACAGGTGATTTTACTAGTTAGCTTTACCTGGCTGAAGAGCTGTGTTAATGAAGATCAGCTGGTTCAGAGAATTTGCTGGAACATACATGTGGCAGTAGTGTTACTTTCTGAACTTGAGAGACCACCTCTGGAAGCAATGGAAACCTTGTGTATGGCCTCGTATGTTTAACTTTAGCTAACTAGGGTATGGACGTCATCATGTCTTTATTCTGCCCATCATTCTCGTCTGTCTTCTGCCATTCATGTCTTTATTCTGTCCATCATTCTCTTCTGTCTTCTACCATTCATCTTGCTCCTCCGCCCCCACCTCCTCAACCCCCTCACATCTGTGCTCCTCTGGGTTCCTATGAGGGCCAGAATAGCCTGGCAGAGGTGTCAGTCCTGGCTTCAGAAAGTAAAGTCCCTGCCACATCTTTCATCCAACCGTTGTCTCAATCAGCTGATCCTAATGAGCACCCAAATCATTAGACAGATTATCTAATTAGTAAAAGCATCGGTGTGAAAGTGCACAAGCAAAAGGGATACAGCCAATGCCATGCTTGTTTTCTTTCTGAAGCTGGATTGACACCTGAAAATAATCAGTAGTTAATGAATAATCAGAATAATCGGCTCCTTTTGTAAGTCACTTTGGATAAAAGCGTCTGCTAAGTGTAATGTAATGTATAATGAGGGAATGACCTTCTGTTAATTTAGTTGTGTGAAGTATGAATATCATCTTTGTTCTTTATTCTGTCTATCATTCTCTTTGGTCTCCTGCCATTCATATTCCTCCTCCTCCGCTTCCTTCACCTTCTCCTCATCCTCCTCCACCTCCTCCAACCTCCTCTGGGCTCCTATCAGGGCCAGAGTACCCTGGCTCATTGGATAGGAGGGAGCGCAAAATAAACGTCACCTCCAAGTTAAAGATGGATGCCTCCTCTGCTCTTCCCCCTCCTGTCCCTCGGGGTTGGTTCATCTGTCTGTCCGTCCATCCGTCCGTCCGTCTGTCTCTCTGATTTTTTCATCTTTGTCTCCCTGGTCGTCTTTTTTCCTTTTACTCTGCTGGGTCATGTTTGTCCATTAACACGGCCTAAATCCTTTTCCGGGGAATTGTACAACTGTGTGTGTGTGTTCATTTTATTTCCAACAGTCTTTGGTAAATGTCATACAGCACAATGTGTAAAACTGTAAATATGTAAAACGTATGTTTTAGTCAGCTGATGTTAGCTTTTGTCGTGTTTAAAGGGCTACGTATCATTTTCATATGCATCCCAATAGTTGGATGTTTTTGTCGGCAGCCATCTAATGGGCTGTTTTGTAACACTGACGGTTGATTCCAACTTGTTCCTTTTTCCATCTTCATGTTAAGCAAGAATTTCTAGCTTTTGTCACCACCCAAAGGCTGCTGCATTAAACCTAGAAATGTAGACGTACCCTAGCATTAGCAAACGACATTTCTATCCTGGGTACAGTCTAGCAACAAACCCATTGAAGCTCATTAGCTATTCTCCCAAATCTGGTCGGACCAATCACATCGGTCTATCCTTGTAGAGAGTCGCTGGGCGGGCTTAATGCGATGACTACAGGGCTACGACGGTGCACTGGTGTAGTGTTATGGTAAACAAGCTTGTTGCTCTGATTGGTCATAGCACTATCCTATTACACGCAGAGGCAGTTTAAAAGACAACCATTGGCCACCCCTTGGATTGCACCTGGCCTATCCGTCGTGGTCAGACCACACAATTTGATGGCACCGGAAGGCCAGTAAGAGTGCACATGGACAGCACTTCTGGAGTTTCCCTGCAAAGTATACAGTTATGCACATCCATAGCCGAGCTGGACATTTACTTTACAAAATAGAAAGCTTGACCAGCCACTGACAAAACAATGGTATAATTCACCTTAATGAGATCCCTATCAGTGGCTGTGAGATCGCGATAGGAATGTGTATTGTGTTTGAAAGTGAGGATTTCTTATTCGTATAACTAAAATATTTATTAAGAAGTGAGATGGAAACCCAGTTACTGTGTACTATTTTCTGTGCACACATAAACAACATTGCCCCCCCCCCCCTTGCAACATGCATTGCTGTTTCTGCCTTTTCAGTCATTTTCACTCTTAAACAAGGGCCCAAAGTCATGTTTCACAAGTGGTTTAGTTCACCGAAAGGTCACCTCGCCTCCATGTACGACATGAAGACAACGGGACGGGAAGTTGAAATAAACTGCCACTGTTACAAAACTCCAATCCACTGGACGAATGCTTACAGGCAGTCAAATTTATTCTCGTTAACTATTTTAGATGGTTTCGGCGGTCGCCTATATTTCTTAGCGGTCGTGTAGACTTGAACGTGTGACCCAGTCTAATGCTCCCAGCTACTCCGAGGCTCCAGTCTTGGCAGCGCTTTATCGAGACTGTTGTATGGCGTTGGGCTTCAGGAGCACTCTGTGTTGTTTTTCATTCTGGAGAGGAGATTGTAAACTTTTCTGAGGGGCTGTGATAGCTCATTTGATGTAGGGCCTGTGAGGTTAGAGGGAGCTCCGTGCAGCTGGACGGACTTGTTAGCCAAAGCAGGGGGAGCTGCCGTACATTAGGACATGCCAGTGTGTGTGTGTGTGTGTGTGTGTGTGTGTGTGTGTAAATTGTCAGCATTTGGATTTGCAACATGGATTTTTCACTTTGTCATTTCTGTCTGTTTCTGCCTCACTACCCTTCCTCTTTTTTCTCTCATCCCCAACCCTTTCCTTCCTTTCTCTGCCTGCCCTCTCTTCTTTCTCCTATTCTCTCTATCTCTTTCTCTCACTTCCCCCTCCCTCTCTTTCTTTCTTTTCTCTCCGTCTCTGTCTCTGTCTCTCTCCTTCTCTCTCTCTGTCTCTCTCTCTCTCTTTCTCTCTCTCCTTCCCACTCTCTCTCTCTGTCTCCTTCTCTCTCTCTCTGTCTCTCTCTCTCTCTCTCTCTTTCTCTCTCTGTCTCTCTCTCTCACTCTGTCTCTCTCTCTATGTCTGTCTCTCTCTCTCTCCCTCCCACTCTCTGTCTCTCTCTGTCTGTCTCCTTCTCTCTCTTGCTCTGTCTCTCTCTCTCTCTCTCTCTTTCTCTCTTTCTCTCTCTTTTCCTCTCTCTCTCTCCTACTGTCTCTCCCCCTCTCTCTTACCCCATCACCCCTGGTTCCTGCCCTGGTTCCTGCCCCCTGCCCTGGTTCCTGCCCCTGCCCTGGTTGCTGCCCCCTGGTGGTGGGTGTGCAGACAAGAGTGTGAAGGCGGTGTCTGAGTCGGAGGAGGACGAGGGCACCCAGTGGAGCTGCACAGCCTGCACGTTCCTCAACCACCCCGCCCTCAACCGCTGTGAACAGTGCGAGTTCCCGCGACACTTCTGAGCCACACAACAAGAGGATGCCACGCCAACGCTATATGCCTGCACCGCGATCTCTATCCAGAGAAACACACACACACGAAACACACACACACACACACACACATACACACAACACACACACGAAACAAACACTTGGCTAGAACGGGAGAGAGCCGACGTCCCCTCTTCCCCATTCTTCAGTCGCGTTGAGCAGACGTGGACAGGGTTACCGGTGGAGTTTTTGTTTTGGTGGTGTTATTGTTCGGTGTACTTGTTTTGTGCCCTCCTCCTTTTCTGGGTTTCCTCCAAGGTTTGTTGAATGCTAAATCATTGAAGGCTTGACTGGATAGAGTTTACAGGTTGTGTCTCTTAAAACAAACCAACAGTCAAAAAAGATAAAGAGATGTATGAAAAAAACAAACGAAAGAAAGAAAAAAAAAAAGACAAAACTCAAACGGGAGCCAGCAGCGCCGGCGGTACCTCTCTTGGAGCTGGAGTCTGTGTTTATGTGTGTGTGTGTGTGTGTGTGTGTGTGTGTGTGTGTGTGTGTGTGCGTGCGTGCCCCACACACACACACACACACACACACACCACCACCACTGCCCCACCCTTGCTTTTACAGGGGCATTACTCTGCCAAAGGAGGAGCCTCCCTCCTCCACCCTTCAGTATTATCAAGAGTACTCTGCCTCCCTGGAGTGAAGGCACACACACATGCACACGAGAGCACACACACACCCTCACACACGCACACACATGATCACCTACCCATCAACACTGCCTGTACGCGCACACAGGAACCGGCTGTGTGGATGCCAGTGATTTGGGGCTCTTCTTGTCCCCCCTGCCCCCCGAGAGGAACAGGGGGTCTGGACGTGAGCAGGCCTGTCCGTGAGGCGTGCCCATCCCCTTGCAGAGGGAAGACTGCGCGGGGCTACTTCAGGGCCACATGGCTGCTGGCTGTACCTGCGGTGGAGGTCTGCAGGGGGGCGGATGGATGCGGAGAAGAATTTGGCAGTGAGAGTTTCTGCCACTGATGCAGAAAGAAAAAAAAACGAGAGAGAAAGATTTTTTTTTTCTGTTATCCTCCTTCTCTTTCAGAGGACTCCTCAACCAAAACCCGGTGCCCCTGCCGTCTGTAGCAGAAAAAAAACAGCTAAAAAAGAGAAAAAAAAACTAAAACTGCATGCTTTTACATGTACAGTCAATGGAGGAGAATACCCCCTGAACTTATAACTGTACATAGGTTTAGAATGTGCTTTTAAACAACAAAAAAGATGCCTCCTTCTCACACTATGAATCTCTTATATGTCTTGTAAGTATAGCTCTAGAGACTTACTATAGAATAACTTTTCATCTTTTTTCCCCCTCAATCTCTCCCTTCTTCGTCTTGAACATTAATAAGCACGAACCCCCCCCCCCCCCCAAATCACCTCTTTTTTTGTAAGCTTTTGAACTTGACTTCTGTGAGGAGGGAAGCAGTGCCAATGGGAAGTGCAGCAGGAGAGCTGTTTTGTTTGTTTGTTTTTTGTTTGTTGTTTTGTTTTTTTGGTCTCGGACATGTTAATGAAGCGTTGGTCTCCCCACGGCTTCCTGTTACTGGCACAAGCAGCTGCTGACGGTCCCGCGTACGACCGATCTGCGCATGCAGCGGTAGTCGGAAGATGGAGTTATTTGATTTTGATTTTTTCTCTTCGTTTTTTTTTTTTTTTTTTTTCCCTCGTCTCACAAGATGCAAGAGAAACTTCGGACTGTTAACAAGGACAACAACAAGCCCACACAGCAAAAAAACAAGGAATGACTAACCATCTTATCTGACAACTGGAATGTAGGTTTAATATTTGGGGATTTCTACACCTCTGTGCCAAGGAAAGCGTGCGTTTCTAACAATGCACCCATAAACATTTTATAGAAAAAAAAGAAACTATATATTCATCAGAGTAAAGTTTTGAGGGCTTGGACTTTTTTCGGGGGTGGGGTGGGGGGGCAGGGGGGGTGGGGTTTGGGTGGGCGGGGTTTTTAGGTTGTGGTGGTTTTACACAGGTTGCATGTGCGCAGCTTGATGTAAAGATAAGTGTTCCGCAAAAAAAGGGGCTTTTCACAAATGAAACAGTCACGATGATGATAAGATTGGGTGAACAGAGAAGCGTTGAAACCAAAGGACTACAATCAACCAAAGCTCCAGGACGGTTGAGTATTAAAGCAGCCTTGTCCGTCATCAAGTGCCTTGCACCTGTGTGCATCAGACAGAGAGGCCTGAAGCCTACGAGCCTGGACTTTGGAGAAGACTACAGTCCTAACAGACAGTGCCACAAGCAACTCTTTTCCCCTTTCCCCAAGTATGGTGGTCCCTCTTATTTGATTTGAGAATTCAGTGTTTACCGTTTTATTGATTTTTAGCGTAATATTTGAAGTTCCTTTTTATTTTCTTCTCAGATTTGTGATATTAAAAAAAAAAAATTCTCACGTGTTGCAATTTGCTGCCTCACCCTGCTGGATTGGAATGCTATATGTATGAATAATCTATGCAGTTCACATGTCAATCATGTCAGTTTAAAAGAAAAAAGTTACAAAAAAAAACACCAAAAAGGCGTTATATGCATGGAAGGGTAGAGGGTTACCTTAATAGGATATCGCCGAAGCACTTATGTGATACTTTGATTTTATCTGATTGAAAATAAAAGAAAGGAACTCCACTATCTGCTTTAGCCATAGCCCAGTGAGACAAGTCTGTTCATACATGTTCTATTAATTAAAAGCAAAAAAAGAGACTAATTTGGATATCTAAAGTTGTTTTTTTGATTTTAGCTGGGAAAACTGTCTTTGTAACAGATAAGTTATTTGTAAAAATAAAAAAAATCTATTCTGAAATTCTGGATGATTTCCCACCTAATTTATGATTTTTTATTTTTTTGTTTTGCCTTGCCAGTGTGAGAGTCACCGTTAAAGACAATCTCCTTGAAGTCTTTTCTAAAGCAGTCCACTAGGGGGCAGAAGAGATGTGAGCAGATTTTGAAAACAGACCTTTGAAGTTTCAGGTTCCATTGGCAAAGCACGCTTAGTGTTTCAGAGAAGTGCTGCAGTTCCTTATGGCTCAAGGCCAGTCAAAAACTTCCTTGTTGACTTTACTGACTCTTTTATCTTGTGAGCGAGTGCAGAAATAGAGTTACCAGGAAGTGGTTGGCTTACTGAGAGGAACTCGCTGAACATGTCCTTGTTTACATGGTAAGAAGAAAATACAGTAACTGACAAGCAGAAAAAACATCTAGGTATATGTAAACACATACATGTTTTATTGTCAGGAAATCTTGTTCCAAAACAGAACGTTTACATCTGAACTCTGCAGTAACATGCTTTGGCCATCCCCACATCGGGGTTACAGGACTAAAAACAACTTTGTTGCTTTGACATGGTAGTTTCTTAATGCTATTACATCAGTGACAGGGGTCATGACCCCTTACTGCTCCTTTGTCTGAAGCAAGACTCGATCCACACACGCAGCCCTGAGACTGGGGTGGGATCAAGAGGTTCTTTTTGCAGTTTGCTTTAAGGGAGTAGTGCATGGCACATTCACATTCAAACACTTTCAGTGTGGACAGTCTAAGTACAAAAAAAGAAGTTATAAAAATAGCAGGATAAAGGAAGTGGCAAGAGATGACTTCTAGAGGTCAGGCAGTAGGCGTCTTTGGGACCTTTTCTTTTTACAGTTTGTAAATTGTAAACAGCACACAGAGAAACCTGAGAGGAAATTCTGAAAAAAAAAAAAGTTTGTGAAAAGACCTCTCAGAAGCTAGTTTTAAACTTCTTTATAAGGGCTAGAAGCTCATTTGTGTCATAGACATTTGGGTAGAGGCTCATGACCTGGTCCACAGAGTTCGGTGGAAAAATGTTGTTGAGCTGTGCCTTGACCACCTGCCTCTTTTCACTGAGGGAGGAGCTTGGGCATCCACCACCCCTGTTTGCTGCCACGTCTGCCTGCGCCTGACTCATCCAATAGTCCATTGGCCTCTCCAGTGACCTGTGACCCCGGTACGACTGCTGGCGGTGAGCTTCGACCGAGGACCGGTGCTCTGGATGATCGTAGCTGTGGAAACGGCCACCGTGGCCGTGTGCCGGCGGTGGCACGTGCATGTGGGGGTGCGGGGGCCCGTAAAGACACTGGCCGTGCCCCATGGGTGCCCCTGGGTAGGGGTGAGATCCTGTCCCACGAGCCTCTGGCATCAAGGGTGGGTAGCAGCATCCTGGCCTTTGTAGGCCCATGCCGGTGTCGTGTGCGTGATCCAGGTACTCGCCGATGTCTGGCCTGGAGCCATCAGATAGGCAGAAGTCGCTGCCCATACTCAGGCCAGCCACCCCGCTGCTGGGGGCCATGGACCTGGGGTGCAAGGGGACTTCAAGCTGCTGCTGGTGCAGCGGCAGGTCCTGGATCCAGGGAAGGGGCAGCTCCAGGGAGCCGAAGCCGGGGTCGCTTTCTGGGTCGCCGGAGGTGAGCAGAGAGCCATTGGGGTGGCCTGAGATCCTGGGGCTGCTGGATCTGCTGGATCGCAGCCCCGGGGAGCTCCTGTCCTCCTGCCCCACCACGCTAGGCAACATGCCGGGAGGGTACCCAACATGGGAGTATCCAGGCAGGCCCATGTCGCTGAGAGCCTGCGTGTACCGGTGGATGGCTGGGGTGGCGGCGGTGGACGTCTGGTGTTGTAGAGCCTGGTTTTGCTCGATGGCCGATTTGCTTTTCGCTCTCAACTCGTCTGCCACCGAAAGCTGTGATTGGTCGGCACGTTCCGGGTGGTAGTATTTGCACTTCACGCCATACGTGCACTTCTTTCCTGAGGAAAATGGATAAAAGAGGAGGTGCTTTAGTGAAGGTGTGTGTAGGAAGTACAAGAGGTGGGAGGGATTGAGAATCTGACTTGAATGGTTAGATGGCTGGCAGGCTGGCTTGACATAATGGCAAATGAGATGACATGAGATTTACCAACAGATACATCTCAGATTGAAAAGCAGAGACACAATTTTGTCCCAACATCACAGTAGTAAAACCTCGCAGGAGCAAGACAGCTGCTGCTTTCCCATTTGATGGCTGCACGTCTTAAAACTGGCAAATCTTGTCCGATCTCGTCTGACGCACGTTAAGCTGGCCAGCCAGCATCTAGCCATCCAAGTCAGATTCACCCATTGCCTATAAGCATAAATAATAATAAGGCCTAACAACATGCCCTCAGATGCACCACACACAAACACACGGTAACACTTACACAGCAGCAACAGATGTAACCTTGTTTATCTCCTCCGAAAATGTCAACAGTGAGGCCGTGCATCTGTTTGAGCACGCCCCACTGTATTCCTCCTCTAATGCACCATAAACACACTTAGCAAGGCAAACAAATTAGCCCCTTGTCTCCAAACCTGTATCGCCTCCCCCCGTTTACTTCCTGTTTCCATTCAGCCCCCACCGCACTGCACCCAGCCCACCCATCCCTCTTCTTACTGCACTGACACAGGACAACACAGGAGGCATTTTATGCCCGACAATGGACACATGCAACATCTTGTGTTTGTTTAAAAGTTTAGCGTTCTACAGGCCTGATACTGGAGTATTTTAAGTTCATGCTTTAGTGACAAAACTGAATAGGCTAACTTCAGAGTACATCCTAAGAAGAGCCCTTAGGCTTTGTTCTCCAAGCAAAACAAGGCATTGAGACTGTAATATTAGAAGATTTAGTGCTTACTGTTAGCTTGCCTGATTTTGCTATGGAGCCCAGATCAGATGACAAGTGGTTGATAAGGAGTCAGTGTTTGTACATACCAGGTCCTGGCAGGCAAAACTGGGACCCATGCAGTCTGACTGCTGGATAAACACCTTAACAATATCCCACAAACGAGGGTGCAGTGGCCAGAGCACCCAACCATGAACAGGCATCTGACCTTGGGTATCCAGGTTGGAATCCGGCCTGTGGAAATTTCCCAACCCTACCCCATCTCTCTCCCACTTACTTCCTGTCACCATCTTCACTGTCCTTTCCCAAAAGCCCAAAATAAATACTAAAAAATATATATCCCATAAGTCCTTGTGGCAGTAAAAGCAAACCACGAGTGCGAGATGACAGTAACACCTGCCTTTTCTTATGAGTTCACACATCCGTGCTTACCACTGCCATTTACCAACCAGCCGCCACTGTTATTTAGGTGTAAGTGAGGTTGAATTCTCAGCACTGCATTTATCTTTCCTATGCAAGTCCTTGAGAATTCCTCACATCTGCCCTTGACCTCATGATGTACTTTAATGTCAAGGAAAGGTTTTGGGAATAGATGATGGGACAGACTACCTGTATCTAGCCTGTTGGGCCTTTATAAGTAAAAGCTGTGCTTCTTCAAACATGTGCAGTGTGATGGCTTTAAGATGACCTCTGACCAGATGAGTTTATTGTCTTCTAAATGGCCTGTTGCTTACCATACGGACAGGGCTGTTGCTTGTTTTCAGGAACTGTTGGCGTTTTTCTTAAGAAGTTGTCAAGAGTTGGCCCATTCCTTCCAAGTGGATCTTCAGGTGGCATAAATCTGAAACGGGAAGTAAAACTGTAAGGCCTATATTTTAGTTGGTATTGCCCTTATAGAAATAATGTTGTACACCAAGCCAATACAGGCTGTGTGATAGCATATTAACTGTTAGTAACCTTCCATTCTCAAAGATGTGAAAAGATGTTGGCTACCAATGAAGTCATAAATAGTTGTCCTTCGCAAACTTTCAAGCGAATGTATTTAATCATTGATTGCATTTATCAGAACTCACGTGTCATTGGCAAACGTGTACATTAACAGGCGTTCCTCAATGAACTTCTTCCACTGAGGCTTTTCAATCTGCAGGTCTCGATAATTATCGTTGGACACGATGATGCCGTCCGAATCATAGGCCATTTTCACAATGTAGCGGTCATCATAGCACACGATCCGCTTGCCATTTACACACCGTGATGGGGTAAACACGAGGATCTTTTTCCGTTCAAGTTCAGTCAGGATAGGCTGATCTGAAACCATTTAAACACATGCATATTTGAATCATTTTAATATAGCCTTCCAGGATACATACACACTCACATATAATGGCACTGCATTCATTTGAGGGCATTTAGAAAACTGTAGGTCGCCGAATAGGCCTACCCAAACATAAATCACTAAAGGTAGAAATCATGTAGCTCGGAACAGCTATACCTCCATCTAGTGGATATTTTGCCCTGGGACAGGGCTTAGGCCTACCTGTGATGGGTGTTTCTGGACGCGGCTGTTCCTTCCTCCACAGCGGTACAAACACGGTGATGTCCCGCATGCCCCGATCCCAAAACCACTTCACGGCCAGCTGCACCCCACGACAGGAGAATACTTGTTTGTTGCCATGGCTGAAAAAAAAACACACACAAATACGTTTATCATTTGTCGGGAAATCACTCAAATGCGCACCAGGTAACCCTACTACGAAACTGAGACAGTAGCCTAGCTTTAGACTCAGCATGATGCGTGTCCAAGCATGACGAGTTTTGACTAAGAGTTGTTTGCCATTCCTTATCTCCAGGAAGCATCCTTAGAATGTGGCCTTGTCTGAGCTATAAAATATTGCTATTGCTTTTACTATGAACCAGTTGACCTATTCTGGAACGCAAACATATGTAGGCCTGTAGCCAGTTGCATCTGTCTTATGGTGTTGTTTGGGTAAGGGATTTGTCTTTACTGTAGTAAAAAGTTCCACGTTCTTGGACTCTTTTGTGAAGTGTGGAACATTAACACTATGCTCTTGGATCTTACGTTAGGCAGAAGATGACGTAGATCTACCATTCTAAAACAGAAGTAAATGCACAATTTCATTGTTTGCATGCTACTTCTCTGTGCAAGTATGTAACCCCAGAGTAGTTTTCCCCCTTGACATTGTTGAGCGCGCTTGTCAGCTGGTTGGTGAGAGTTAATTTGCCTACGATCTGTGGTGAAGATGTGGGGCTTTCCCCGAGCTTACCCTTCACCAACAGGATGTGGTAGCTAATTTGCATAGGCTAAGTGCGCGAACAGCATGCTGTGATGGAACGTCAGTTGAAGGGGAAAAAACTCTCAGAATAAGGTCAAATCTTGTCACGAGGTGACAGATGATTAATTAGAGATAAACATTTGGAGAGAGTCGTTTGGACAGTCACATGCTGGTACACGGGACTTTTCTGAGTCAGGTGAAGCCTTCTTTCAGCACATGACACAAACCGCACAAGGAGCTTCTGAGATTTTCACTGACAGGTGAACACGTCATGATGACTGGTCAGTTTTAAAGTGAGGTCATACTGAGCGAGCAAATCTCTAGCCTGCTGCTTTCTTTCTGCTAGTGCTGTTCAACGCTTTGAGAAAGACAAGTAAAGTTTTTAAAAGTAAACCATGTAGTAGGCTATGTTTGCTGTTGAGATGTAGCCTACTTACTGTCCCTAGACGCTAATTAAATAGATTGTAGGCTAGACACAATAATATCTACATTATATTAACATTTGTTGCTACATAGCCATATGTCTAGGGCATAGCAGTAGCTTAATCACACCCACAAGATGGGTTTGGTATATCTGGGGATGCACATGCGAAGTCCAGTGTAAACGTTAGGTAGGCTACTCCTTGTACCATAGAAAGCGAATTTGGATAGAGCAGTGTCATGTCCATGTATGTTAAGGAACACGCTGCCAACACTTGCTTTGCGTTGGAGTCTGTCTCTGAGGACTTACCACATATTCCCCACCTTCCCCAAAAAAATCAAGAAATAGTTTCTGGCTTTCACTTCATGTTGCACTGAAGAGGAACTTCTCTTATCTGAAACCACTTGGCTTTAGTTTACACGACAGTGTGCGTTGGTATAGCAACCCTTAGGCTCACATAACCTGCAGGATGGCTCTACGGTGGTGCCAGAAAGCACTGTGTTGTTTGTCCATGCTTCTTCAATGTCGTTTCCACCCATAACATCTTGTTTTGTTTCACTGTCTGCTCTAAATAGCTTTCTTTCTTTCTTTCTTTCTTTCTTTCTTTCTTTCTTTCTTTCTTTCTTTCTTTGTCTGTCTGTCTGTCTGTCTGTCTGTCTGTCTGTCTGTCTGTCTGCCTGTCTCTATGAGCATACTGGTAATGAAGTGACTACTATTTTGAAGCCCACGCGTTAAAATACTGACACAAGCAGTGACATGTAATTGTGCCACTCAACCAGTGCTCTTGTTTGGGTATATCAGTCCATCAACAGCACCTACTATTCGCCTCCTTTCAGCTTTGATTTCCTCCGTGCCCTAGTTACTGAGTACAGCATGTGGGGCATAGTTCTTTGTTGCACATTGGTTTCGGTTGCCGGCACCAGTTTGTCAAAAAAAAAAAAAAAACATGGCTCTCTTCACCAACTGAACTGTTAAGCAACAAAGAGACCATGGACTTGACATACTCTCGTTTCCTCTGAAGATAACAGTTTCAATAGGCCAAGTATAAAGCTGTTCTTATATTTAGATGGAAAATGCAATGACTTAATCTTAGATAAGGTCCTCTTATATTCATTCACACTGTGTATTTGCCCTGCAATCTAACCAGTACTCTGAGTTGTTACACTACACTTGGTACACATTTTTATCCAACATGACTTACAATTGAGGAAACAAATCAAACTATACAGATATGCAAAGGAGAAGAGAGTAAACAAGAGCACAACGTGTTTAGCAGGGTACAGCACAGTGTTGGTAAGTTGGAGGTTAGCTTAGTTAGGAAGGGAAAGCTCTTCAAGAAGGAGCTTCTAAAGCTTCTGATCATACATGGAGCAACTTTTTGAGCAATGTTGCCAGGCAGCAACATAAAAGGCTCCTAATATTCGGATTGGATGATAGTGACAAGGTCTGTGCTGATAATTTAAGTTGCTCTGATAAAAATGTGTGGCCTTACAGCATTAGGAAAGTGCCCAAACAGCATCTGTTAGTAAAATTGCCTGGCAATATTGCCCAAAACGTTGCCTGGTGTATCATCATCCTTAAAGGCATTGGGGTGGTCCTACTCTCGTAGCAGCACTATAAACACAACAGAGCACCCACCTCATGGCCACGTTGCTCCCATCGATGACCACCGGCCTGAAGTTGCTGGCGTGGTTGCGGTCCGCTGGCATGGGGCTTTGCGAGGGCGACACGGCCCGAGGAGAGCTGCATCCCCGGGCCACTAACTGTGGGCTGCTGCTGGAGGCTCTGGGGGTTTTGGCCGTACCCCCGGGCAACCCGTTGGTCCCCGCTGTGTGTCTGCTGGTCGTGGTACCGTGGTACGCGGGCTGCCCGGTGCCAGAGCTGGTGCCGGTGCCGGTGCTGGTGGCGGAGGTCTTGTGGCAGGTCTTGATGAGCTCCTCCAGGATGTCGTTGGTCTGGGCGTCGTGGCGTAGGCTGTCCAGCACCCGCACGATGTCGGCGTGGGAGTAGCCCAGCTTCAGGAACCGCTCCACCTTGCTCTGCTGCCTATCCATTGAGGTCCGCATGTGTGTGTGAGTGTGTGTGCGTGTGTGTTTCTTGAAGAGTGTGTTTTGTCTGGGTCTGGGTCCTTGTTTATGTGCATGCAAGTATACCTCTGTGTGTAGTTGCTCTGTGGTTCTCCTGTGGGTCACTGGTCCATGTGTGTTAGGAGAGAGAGAAAAAGATGTGACCTCCTCAGATGTGTGCTATAATTTGACCTGTTCAGCTCCTGTCTCATACTCGTTCTCTTCCTCTGTGTGTGTGTGTGTGTGTGTGTGTGTGTCTCTCTCTCTCTCTCTCTCTCTCTCTCTCTCTCTTGCTCTCTCTCTCTCTCTCTCTCTCTCTCTCTCTCGCTCTCTTTTGCTCTGGCAGGGGAATCCTCACGACGGTCCAACCCCCTTCTCTAACTCATGACAGTTTCCATGATGGAGCTGTCAGTTTTGGAGCAATTGACGGAGGCTGGGCTGGGTTGAGGTGCTGTGGTCTGGAGGGGAGTGGTTTTGGGAGGGGGTGGAGGGCTGGTGCTGGGGGTGGCTGTTGTTGGTGGTTGTTGTGCTGGTGGAGGTAGAGAGAGAGAGAGAGAGAGGAGAGGGATGTTGATGAGACAGCCCCAGTCTCTGTAAACACAGGAAACGCGTGGCTAAAGTGATGGGGAGTTTCACACTGTCTTTTCTTTTCTTTTCTTTTTTTCTCTTTCTCTGTTCTATTTTCTTTCTTTTTGATAAAGATCTGCACTGTGCAACACTGCACAAGGACTGCACGCAGGAGAAGCACACCTATCTACGTCACGCCCTCACAAAACAGAAAGCCCCCCTCACTCGGACGTCATTTTTTTTCTCAATCCGGGTGTGTCCGTGTGTGTGTGTGTGTGTGTGTGTGTATGTTTGTACCACAAGTGGTGTCTATGCCATTTTTGGCTCGAGGTGTGAGGAGGTTGGCGTTGACAAAATAAATATAACCCACCAAGTGGAATTTGTGATGAACTGTTTTTCTCTCACCACATTGGAAACTCCCAGCCGGGGAGATGTGTTCATGCAGGTGTGCATTCGTCCTTCCAAAACTCAAATTGAATTACAAGGAACAAATTTGAAACTTCTAGCTAAGAACAGCTTCTCTACCACCATGTTCTTCCTCATTCAACTACACAAAGAATCTATTTCACGCTTTGTTTGCTTTTTATTGCTCTGACATGACAAGCATTTTGAATATTTTGGTATGCCTCCTAATCTTCTGGGCCTTACCCTGCACTCACAAAAGGAACTATTAGCATTCACGTGTTAGGCCTACTTCACGACACAGTGGGGAACGTCAGAGACTGTTTTAATCCAGGTCTGGTTTAGTCACACACACACACACACACACACACACACACACACACACACACACACACACACACACACACTCAATGTAAAGTGAAGCAGGGCTGGGCAGTTGAAACTGTTCCTTAGGGTTTTTTTAGCTGTGTCTTCTTTGTGGTTTTATTTAGTGCGGTCAGTGAAACATTTAACCCTGCATTTGTTTTTGGGCCTACTGCGAGTTTCTACATTCTACTCTTGTGCCAAAGTACAATATACCCAAAAACAAGTGCTCAGATAATTCTGCAACACACCCTCTTTTGTGAAGCAGGTGTGTTTAGTGTCCTATTTTGAACCTGTCTTATTACACGCTGTCACAAAAGAGAACTATTTTTAGCTTGACTGACTTTTCCCAGAAAGTGGGTTTAGTCCCTTGCCTGCGCATGTTAACCCAGAGCAGGTTGTCTGCCACTGTCCTGTGTACTGTATCCTGTCCGTCTGCTTGACAGCTGCCCTTTAAGGTCTCATTTGGCTCCTTACAGAAGTGTCCTGGTGGCTTTAGTGCAGTTGTAAGAACCACACTCTATAAAAATATGGTGACTCTACTTTTACTAAAAGCAGGAGAAAGAGAAGGCAGCAGAGGTGTCTGTAAAAGTTCACACTGTCCACTGATCCTAAGCCCTTGCCAGATAAAGTGAAACTCGTACAGTCACACACACACACACACACAAAAGCAGCCAGCAGCTCTCAACAACGACGCAGTTGGTGGTTGACAAACGACACCCTGTCACGCTCATGTCAGTCCAAACGCACCACGAATGCTGTGGTGGTGTTTTAGCGTGTATAGGAGAGTAGAGTAGTACTTACAGTTTAAAGGTTCAGCGCTGTGCACACAGCTGTGCTCTCTGTGCCTGCCTGTGTCGACTTGTCTGGTGTGGTCTGGTCTGGTGTGGTGGGCGGTCGGACAGACTCGTTTCTCACACTGAGCTCCCTTCAGCTCCACTCCGCGCTGTTATCTCCACAAACGAGGAAGTGGCTGCATTTTTTTTTTCTGTGTTGTTCTTGCGACTCGTACCGGCAAGGAAGCAATAGGAGAGCTAAGAGAAAGGAGGAGGCTAAGGGAGGGAGGGAGGGAGGGAAGGAGAAAAGGAGAGAGGGTAAAAAGAAAGAGAAAGAGATAGAGAGTTACGGGACATAACTCGAAGGGAGGGAAGGAAATAAGTCTGGGTGTACAGGTTATGCAGAAGAAGAACGGGGTTGTTTTCTCGACATGGCTAAAAGCTGCTGCTGCTTCCTCATGCATGCAATTTGAGAGTTTGCCTCAGGTGGATTAGACTGTGGGGCTGGTGGGGCAGCTCATTACACTTGCAGGAGCTGCTGGTCTATCCACCTCATGGGCCCGAATGCTCGTCATCCCGATACGTACGACCACAGAACAGATACAGTATGTGACCACATGTCTAATTACTGCCACAGCCTCTGAGGTGCTCAGCCACAAGTCACAACCCAGACAGGCCTCTGGGTTGCCAAAGTCATGGCTGATGGTACACAGATGATACCAGATATTGATTTAGAGAGAGAGAGAGAGAGAGAGAGAGAGAGAGAGAGAGAAGGAAAGAGAAAGGGAGAGAGAAGGAAAGAAAGAAGGAGATGGAGAAAGGGAGAGAGAGAGGGAGAGAGTGTGTGTGTGTGTGTGTGTGTGTGTGTGTGTGTGTGTGTGTGTGTGTGTGTGAGAGAGTGTACAAGAGAGAGAAAGAGAAGAAGACCAAGAGAGAGGTGGCAGATTGAATCTCAAGAATGTGGTTTTCGTTTGTGTGTCACACACACATAACCACTGTTTGGTGTAATTTCTCAGAATTGGCTTTCACGTAAAAAAAAACGTACAGAAACACAATATAGACCTGCAGTTCTAAGAATATTGTGTTTTTTTTGGCAGGGCATAACCAGGCACAATCCCCTCTTAAATCAGGCCCTTCCAACTACATACAGTAGCACATGCTATAACAATTTTAATTTCAATTTAACACTAATAACAGCCTCTACAGGAAGTATATTCTTCACAGGTCGCTTTCAGTCTGTCTTAACACTGCAACATGAAGTTTTGTGTTTTCAACGACGTCAGAAACATTCAACAAACTGCCCTCTGAAGACACCTGAAATGAATGTTGAGTGTTGCACATTTGAGACTTATTTGAGATTACTGTACTTATAATGTTGTTGTTGCTTTTTTCATAGGCCTTGTCGGAATTGTGAACAAATTTAATAAAAAACTTTGACCTGTGGAAAATGCATGGAATGCACCTGTATACTAGCAAGCATGATTTCTAACTTGCTGTGTTAACCCTACCTGATGAGTTAGTGTTGAATTTGTTGATTTTTAAGCTTTACAGTAAAATTCTGCAGCCTAAATATAAGGTGTTTGTGTGACTAGTGTCTCGTGTTCAAACCAGACCTGTACTTCCTTGTGATTCATGCCCAAACCCTTTTTTCAGTTCCTGAAATGATTCCTTACGCAACATTACAATGCAGAAGGATTAGAAATGAGACACAAAAACATAATGTTCCCCAGAAAACAAGCACATCTTAAAAACCATATTAACATGGGGCAGCTGTGGCCTAGTGGTTAGGGAGTTGGACTTGCAATCGGAAGGTTGTCGGTTCGAATCCCATCCTACCCATGGTTGAGATGCCCTTGAGCAAGGCATCTAACCCCACACTGCTCCAGGGACTGTAACTGAAACCCTGTAAATATCTGTAAGTCGCTCTGGATAAGAGTGTCAGCTAAGTGTAATGTAATGTAATGTAAAATGGTTTGCATCCAAGCTGACTCCAACATACAGTAATGGCACTGAAGCAATGACCTTACACACCTTATACACCAACATGTTATTGGTTCTTATACCATACTTCTTTCAATTTCACATTGTGATGCATTCTTTAGAATGGTTATTAATTTTCTATATACGCACAGGTAGTCCCTGCTTTCCGACCGTATCACGCTTGTGTATCAATGCGCCAAGTTTGTGGTGAACTGTAAATAAAACGGTAAAGATGCCAGCCAGGCCTGCTGACAGCCTTGGTTGGGCCCGGGACAAGATAATCTAATGGGGCCCCCCCTCCACAATTCCATAACTTAAGAGGGGAACAGTTCAGGACCCCCCCTTTTCTCTGGGCCTGGGGGTTGCAACATGTTATATGCCTCTGAGATCGACTTATAGTCTTGTCACGCTGCATTTGGACTCTCTAATAACGTGATTTTTCTAAAAAAGACTGGGTCTTGGCCAGCAGTTTGGAATTAGTAACGGCAGTTTGTCCGGTAAGTTATGAAAAGACACATTTTGTGGCGGAAGGAATTAGTTCTACAAATAAGTTTGTTTTAGTGATTAAAACGTGGAAATTATTACCTGAAATTAACATCAGACAAGTGTGATAACCGTGGTATAAGTGGGATAATGGACTTCACGGTGTTTGTATATCAGAAAGTTTATCTGCTTCGCATCGTGGAACGTGCATTAACTTTCTTTTATACGAACACTGTGTCATCCATTATCCCTTACATAACTGTGCTTACATATACTTAAAGGAGAACTTCGGTGTAAAATGAAAATTGGCATGTTAAAACATCATACCGAGTTGGTATGTGTACTAAGGAGCAAAATTGATTTAGCCTGTTGCATTCAGAGTTTAAACTATTTTTTATCATTTGTCCCAGAAGGCTATCAATGGAAGTGGTAGGTGCCCTTAGACGAAGCATGACGACTGCGCTATTTTTAAATCATTAAAACAGCTTGAAGAAACTCCACACTCCATCGGTAGTACAACAAAGGCCCTGACATTAAAATCGAGGCACTGAGAACTTTGTAAGTGTACACATTTATTAATTTAACAGTTTTGACAGACAGTACCTTGCTGTAGTTTCTTGCTGCCGCCATGATGAAAGTCTTGTTATGACAATTCTAAGCGCCCAGCATTGATGGGGGAACCTGCACTGCAGCAGACCGTAAGGCCCTGCAGTGAATTGTGAGGACAGCTGAAAAGATCACTGGTGCCCCCCCCCCCCCCCCCCCCCCCCCCCGCCTCACTCAGACATCTATAGCACCCGTTGTCTGCGAGAAAAAAAAAACAAGAACATTGTCAAAGACACTACTCATCCCTCCCATGGACTATTCTCCTTACTATCATCAAGTAGAAGGTTCCGCAGCATTGCTGGACGCACCTCCAGAATGGGGAAGAGCTTCTTCCCCCAGGCAGTCGGACTGCTGAACAACCTGTAGTGCAACAGAATAGATCTGTAATACCTTTAGCAACACCGAATGCAAACCGGCACACTGCACCTTTTGCCTCTTGCGCTTTCTTTGCTGCTTATAGCCCATGTTTATGTAGAAATAGTTTTGTACAAATCCCACCACTAGCCACAGTGCTCTGTTACATGCCATGCCCTGTCTAGCGTGCTTGCTTTTTGTCACCTGTTAACTTTGACCTGCCTTTGTTAACTAACTTGTAATGTATGTACATATGTGCCCAAGAGTGTGTGTGTGTGTGTGTGTATAGGTGTGTGAGAATAGGCACGTGTGAGTAAGTATGACTTTGTGTATGCTCTCATGATTGTGTGTGCGCACTATGTGCGTATGTGGTCCTAATAGTGTTTGTAGGCACTATTACGTATCTGTCTTGTCCATACTGTGTTCTAACAGTTACGTGTATCGCTAATTGTTCCCGGTAAAACGTTGTCTCGTCTCACTATATACTGTGTATATGTCTCACTATGTACTGTGTATATGGCTGAAACGACAATAAAAAACCTATACTGGATTTGACTTGAAAATTGAATGCCTTCATAGTACCTAAAATTTCTGTCTGTGCCCCTTCCTGAAGCAGTAATTACTGCACCTGGTCCTCCAGAGGGGATTGGCCAGGTATTGCAACGAGCCTGTGTGTGTGTGTGTGTGTGTGTGTAAGTGTATGTCTGTCTGTTCGCCCACAATGACCCCGTGTGTGTGTGTGTGTATGTGTGTGTGTGTGTGTCTGTCTGTCAGCCCACAATGACCCTGTCCGTGTGTGTGTGTGTCTGTCTGTCTGTCTGTTTGTCTGTCTGTGTGTCTGTCCGCCCACAATGACCCTGTCCATCCATATGGGGGACTAGGTTGCCATCTGTGATTGCGCTTGTTTGGTAATGTCATGTTGATGTTATGACATTGTCATCCTGTTGACACTGGAGGCCGGTGAAAGTGTTTTGCTGATGTGTAGGTTGGGCAGTGTGTGTGTGTGTGTGTGTGTGTGTGTGTGTGTGTGTTGTGAAAGTGTTTTGCTGATGTGTAGGTTGGGCAGTGTGTGTGTGTGTGTGTGTGTGTGTGTGTTGTGAAAGTGTTTCGCTGGTGTGTAGGTTGAGCAGAGTGTTCCCCTGCCTCGGCCCTGTGCCGCTTTTGACTCATCAGGTGCTGTATGCGGCAGATGACAGCAGGGGTTTCCCAATAGAGAAGTAGTCAGTTTCCATGCTGCGGTGCATGCAGTGGAGCGACTTGCAGTCATTTTTCGATCTTTCATCTGAGAGAGAGGCCCTCTTTTCCACCAGGCTCAAAACAAACCCCGCCAATATGGCGGTGCGAAACCAGTACAACATGCTTTCATCGCTTTGATCTGTGTCTCTGTTCGCTCTGCACCCCCCCCCCCCATTGCCTGGGCGAACACCCCTGTATGCTTTCCCTCTTTCTAGTGATTTGTCGTGCAGATGAATTTACTGGCACAAGGAGGTGTTCGTGAAACAAAAATGATGTGATACTGTTTTAGTGTACCTCACCAACTCTCACAAAAACACGAAGCGCTCGGCTGTCTTTTCGGAAATGGCGCTGCTGCAGGTCTGCACTTGAAAGGTTCTACCTTAGGTTGTTCCAGGTACGTTGTGGTGGAACATGAAAATGGTTTGCATCCAAGCCGATCCCAACATACCGTAATGACACTGGCAAGTATGCAGCAAACACCAACATGTAGACCTTATTCACCTTACACACCTTATATCCCAACATGTTATTGGTCCATAACTATGCCTGCATATCCTAAAGTCAAGGGAGTGGTAGGGCTGGTGGTGGTGGTGGGGGGGGGGGGGGTCCCAACATTGACGGGGTCCCAACATTGACGGGGGAACCTTTGAGGAGACTATGAAAGGTGTCATTGCATTGTTTTTCATTATTTTTGCAGTGGTCTCTAGTATTAATGAATGCCCTGTGAGCTGGTTGTGGTGAAAAAGAAAAAAGCTTTAGTGCTCCTGTTACAGGCTGTTCTAGTTTAGTGTAGGAGATGGAGCGGGGAGAATGACAGGTTCTCTGCTATGCTAGTCACAGGCTACCATCATTCAAAGCCTGTTCGGTCATAGCACACCAAATAGAAGAGTTAAACATTCTAAACAAACACACATACCTACCTATATTTCGCTGAGTGAATGTGTGCTGCAACTAGGGCCCGGCGGTAATCACAACTATGGCAGGGTTTTTTTCTATTTAACAAACTTATGTCACTGTGTTGGCCCTTTCCTTATTCACTCGTTTTTCTGCCTATTGTTTTCAATGACTAATGGAGGCAATCTGGGTGGAACAACATTTTCACTTGCAGCATGCATATGCAACTCGCTTTGATCAGTGCCTGTTGCTCTGCACCTCCCACACACCACCACCCACCCCCCCTTGCCTGGGCAAACGCCCCCATATGCTTTCCCTCTTTCTAGTGATTTGTCGCGCAGAGATGAATTTACTGGCACAAGGAGGTGTTCGTGAAACAAAAATGATATGATGTGATACTGTTTTAGTGTACCTCACCAACTCAACACACAAAAACACGAAGCGCTCGGCTGTCTTTTCGGAAATGGTGCTGCTGCAGGTCTGCACTTGAAAGGTGCAACCTTAGGTTGTTCCAGGTACGTTTTGGTGGACTGCCCATGCATTCTTTTCCAACATTGTGTTGACAAGATTGTGTTGGCAGCATACTTGTAAATCGACATTAGCCAAAATAACAACTCACCAAGCGTGGCAATGCGATTAATGGTAGAGTAAAGCAATGTGGGATTTTTTTTTGAAAATGTGATTATATTTTAACCCAATAGCCAATCAAATACTCCCCTTCCTTTCCTCCCACCTGTCTCTTGCAAGAGTAAAAGCACAACCCCACCACCCCAACCCCCCACGCTAAACACACCCCGCCACTGATTGGCTGAGATTGTGTCTTGTGTGCTGGTATGCACACTGTGTTTATTTTCAGTTAGCGCAGCCAAGGCTGTGTGCGGAAAGCAGATATTATTTTTCATTGCACACACACAGAATGGCCAGCTAGAGGACCGGGAGAAGATATGCACTGAAACGGTGATGAAAGGTGGACCAGCGCTGCCTATTAAAGAGTTCAGGCAAACCCTTTATTAGGACAAAGCTGTTTTCACAGCTCTTTTATGATGGCTAAGCTCAACTTTCCTCTGCAATGCATTGTTTTGGTATTTGATTCCTGAAGTGTTGAAGCTTTTTGAAAACAATATTTTAA
Source organism: Coilia nasus (assembly GCA_027475355.1). Lineage (NCBI taxonomy): Eukaryota > Metazoa > Chordata > Actinopteri > Clupeiformes > Engraulidae > Coilia > Coilia nasus. The sequence continues at coordinate 28,010,784 of CM050219.1, read as the reverse complement.
ACAGGAAATTATGTTAATAGTTTGCTGTATTCATGCTGTGCTTGTGCAGCTCTTGAGTTTGTATTGCTTCACTTTTGTGTGTTTTGTGTGTGTATGTGTGTGTGTAAAACAAAAAGTCATAAGACATGTAAAGGCAAAGATGAATAACCTGATAACCTGTGAGGTTTTTGGTGACTTCCTCTTTCATGTCTTATCAACAGCTATGAGGAAATGATGTTTGTGGCATGACAGCCATTGCACAGACTAGCCTCTCAACCATAAAACCATTTCCATTACGTCCGCCAAAAACAACGCAGGTGCTGTCACCAATGTGTGCTGTCACCAAAAAAGATCAGCACTGACTGAATCGTCAACTCACAAACCAAACGTTTAACTCCAAAGCCATTTACAGCGCTACAGACATAAAGAACCATTCACATTGTAAAATGATGTGCAACTTCAGCATGTGTGCGTGTGTGTGTGTGTGTGTGTGTGTGCGCACGTGTGTTTGAGTGTGTGCCTGTGCACTATTAAGTATGCATGTAAAAAAAGTCCAAAAACACAAGATGTCACTACTAAAAAAATCTACATTTTTACACCTGTACTTCTCTTTGGATATGAATGCAAACACGAGAGAATGGCACCTCTCTTTGCTGTCTTTCTTTCTGTCCTTCTCTTCTTTAATGTGTTTATATTTAATTTGTACGTTACAAATATACATGGCATTATTAAGTTATACCATCATAAAAAGATCCATGCAGATGCATGCCTTCATTTTAAAAAGTAGCCTTTTTTGCAGTGAAGACTGACTCTTTAAGGCAATACCGCAGTGTCCAGCATCAAGAATACTCATGCTGTTGTACAGCAATAATAATTGAATTACATCCGTTTGCAATTCAAATTCATCAGTATTGGTTTGACTCCTACAAGGAACGCACAGGTGAAGGTAAATGTCTAGATCTTTGTCCACCGAGGACTCCTAGTGGTCGCTGAAGTGAATTGCAGCCTTTGGCTGAAGCCGTGAGAAGGTAAGAAACTAGCATGTATTGTTTATCAAATGTCATATGTTTGATTTGTGAGGCAAAGAATAGCTAGAGCAAAACAACAGCACAGATGTCAAATTCCATCATTGAGGTGAAAGTGCTCATATTTTACGTTCTTGATAAGGCTGTCATATAGGGTGACCACCTGCTAATAAGCCCAAGGGGGGACAAGGGGTATGTTTCTGAGGGACAATGTGGGACACCACTCGGCGCTGCGGTGCCCCCACCCCGCGGGCAGACTCACTGGTTTACCCATTTTTACTACATAACAACTTACATATAATAATGCCCTATTCCCCAAAACATGTGTACTTGCTCATGTACACATCATGAATAGGCCACCCAATGTGCATTTTTTTCTAAATAAAGATTCATAATGTTTTCACCATTCAGTGAATTGACAGATGCTCTTCCACTAACTATTTACTTAAGCTATTTAATTTTATTTATTTTCCATTACAATTTATTTACTTTAAATAAATTATATATAAAATTGATTCAGTGGACTGCAGTGCATCAACACAGCAGGAACAGTCACAAGTCTCTACTCACTTTTCAGTGGATGAACGGGAATTGTAGTGGCTCAACACCACAGGAACAGTAAAAAAAAAAGTCTTATCTCACAGGTTCACTGAATGAGAAGGGAGAGGACGGATAGTGAACTTTTTACTCTCTACTAACCAAGTCTCCTACTCTTATGAGTCTGTGTGCAGGGGTTGGGTGTGTCTAGTGTCCCTGTTCTTGTCCCTGTACTTACCTAAGGCACATGTATCTTCTTGTGTGTATGTGTGTAGTCGATTTACTCTGTATTGCTCTACACCTCTGTTAGCTTATTATGCCCTCCTTTTGTAAGTCGCTTTGGATAAAAGCGTGTGCTAAGTGTAATGTAGCCTAATGTAATGTAATGCAATGAACTTGCGTATTAGTAAAGTGTTATTTCCCTCCGTGTTCGATTGAGAATGTCGTTTAGCAAATGTCTCAAAAGCGCTTTCGGTAGCCCCCTCAACCCCTTTCAGCCACAAATATTCACTTTCCCAGTCTTTCCAGTACCCAAACCTTCTCTTTTTAATTGGTGGTTGCGGCGGTGCCTCACACTCAGTATCAGCAGTTTCTTTCTCCATTTTTCGAATTGGAAAGCGCGCGTCTAGTTCCTTCCCAGTGTGTGCACGCGGTGTTGTGACAAGGAAAAAGTTAACAACAACCTAGTCAGCTGTTCAAATGAGGGGTGAGTGTGACGACAGGGGGGTGCCGAACTGTCAAGCGCTCCAAACGCTGTACGTTTACGCTCCAAACGCTGTACGTTTACGCGCTACGTGGGACGGGTGGTCACCCTACTGTCATATTGACTACAGCTCATTGAGAATGAACACAATGCTTCAGTTGCTAGGGCCCACTGAGGTGGAGTTACCCTGTGGTGAATTAGCCTTGGTCAGGTCAGGTCTGGTTTCACTGTGTATAGGACACACCTAAGACTGCAACTATGAACTGTGTACCGACTAGGTGTTGATCGTAATTTATCGCACCTTTTGCTCCTATGCGTGTATGTAATGGAATGAGGAACAAGTTGGGTTTTGTTTTTAAATCATGTGACATGTGAGAACAGCAAAGGGTAATTTGCATTAATGTTAATAATGTGGTAATTATTTATATGGTTTAGGAATTCCCTGGCCTCGCTTTTAGAAATATGATATGACCGAATGCTGTGCTATCAAATATTAAAAGCTTACATATGTGTGACATAATTATGCCCACAACGATTGCAGTATGGAAAGGCCGTCATAGAGTGGTAGGTAGCATGTTGTGACATGTTCGGTCAGTAGAGGGCGCCAAAGCTGCACAAGCGACCTTACAAAATCCTCAGTTGGTTTCCAAGGGACGGTCGTGTTGATGTAAGAACAGTGATTTATTTGGAAGCACAGTGGCCAGAGTGTATACATCCCCACACATCTGTGGTCCCTCAAGATTCCCTCATCTTGCACATGTTGTGCAAAGGCCATTTATAAGATTGGCAACCATGTCCATACTCATGGATGAGACAGGGATGGTCACAGTCATCGTTATCCCTAGATAGATTGTTAGATATTTACATAGACACTTAGATGAATGGGTACATACATAGATTGATTGATTTATTGATCTATGTATCCATCCATCCATTCATCCATCCATCCATCTTCTCATTGTCTCCATGTTACCAGGTCAGACGTGAGAACAATACACCAGCACCACCATACTCCATCACTCCCACCCCCAACCATATGGGTCAGCCATTTTCATCACATCTCGACAAACATTGTTAAATATTGTGATAATTTGCTTAAGAAACTCTAACCGTGAGCTGTGTTCCTGTCCAAGTTAAACGATTGAGTTCCAGCGACAGGGAAATGGGCCCCATCAATTCTAATCAGCGTTATGGCTGAAGCTTCGGTCCAAGACGAAAGTGGTCTCTGACAGGGCTTTTCTCTCACAGGTTGTCAAACATGTGTTCGCCTCCAGTGCCGCCGTATGTGGACGTGTGTGGACAGGATCCAGCGACATTCATCCTTCTTAGCCAGTCCACTGGTGGGATTATGCCTCGTGCGGTCCGTCTGATCGTCAGATTCAAAAGCAGCCCCCACCGCTCTACGTCTCCCTCAGACTGTTTCCCTTTATGCTGTGGACACAGCTCTCAGCGGCAGAGGTGAGACGGATCTCCAGAATGTCCACATTTGACACACATTTGAAGTAAAAAGCCTCCATTACATTCATTACATAGCCCTCACGGCTTTTGTCAGCTGTGTGTGTGTGCGTGTGTGTGTCTGTGCCTCTGGTAAAACTCCAACTGTGGGGTACAGATTTACTCACTAAGGTAGAAAAACCAGACAAGGAGTGATTTGTGGGAAACAAATTGTGTTCCCCACTACAGTCATTGGCAAAAGTCTTGTCCCATAGGGATGTAGTAACTTAAAATGGCATATAACTTTATTTGTAAGTAGGAGAAAGGAAGAGGTGAAAAGTAGGAGAAGGTTTATTTTTCTAATAAAGCATCCATCGAACTGCATCCCAATCGTCGCAAAAATACTGCAGAAGACCTGTTGGAAACCACACGAACCTAAGATTCACCCAAAATTTTGGTGGAAGAAAAATCATGGTTTGGGGTTACATTCAGTTAGAGGGGTGTCCGAGAGCTCTGCAGAGTGGAGGACAACATAAACGGCCTGAAGTGTCAAGACATTCTTGCTGCCTGTTACATTCCAAACCACAAGAGAGGACACATTCTGCTGCAGGATGGCGCTCCTTCTCATACTTCAGCCTCCACATCAACGTTCCTGAAAGCAAAGAAGGTTAAGGTGCTCCAGGATTGGCCAGCCCAGTCACCAGACATGAACATTATTGAGCATGTCTGGGGTAAGATGAAGGAGTACACTTGGAAGATCAAACCAAAAAATCTTGATGAACTATGGGAGTCCCGCAAGACTGCTTTTTTTGCCATTCCATATGGCTGCATCAATAAGTTATCTGAGTCATTGCCAAGACATATGGATGCAGTCCTCCAACCTCATGGAAGTCATACTCAATGTTAATTATTTTTCCCAAGGTACCAGGACTTTATGTTCTAATGTTATTGTAGCATGTTTGTGTATTTAAAAACAAAAGTATATGTATAACTTCAACATTATTTTTGTATATGACAAGCAAAATCTGACCTTTCTTTTCTAAGCAAATAATAAAACTCAATGAATGATACAGAACTTTCTTTTGGTTTAATATGCATAATATAGAGAGCTTTGCCTTTCATACAAGCCATTTCTGATTTGCATTGATGAAGTACAACTCAAGTTATTATTTGTTGCTCTTACAACTTAGATAAGTGACGAGACTTTTATCAGGGACTGAAATCTAACAGTGTTTTTCTTGGTTACTTTGTTGTTACTGATAAAACAAAAAGTGTGTTACTGATAAATACACATGTGTGTTTGTGAGTTTGTATGCATGAGAGTGTGTGTGTGTGTGTCTGCCAGAGATGTTCACAAGTCATTTTTTCCAAGTCCAAGTCAAGTCTCGAGTCTTTGTAGTCAAGTCCAAGTCAAGTCTCAAGTCTTTGAGGGCAAAGCCAAGTCAAGTCTCGAGTCTTTTGTCCCAAGTCCAAGTCAAGTCTCAAGTCTCAAATGACTGAAATGAACATTCTGTCATCAGATTAAAAGCATACTGTACCATGAGTTATTATTATTATTATTATTATTATTATTATTATTATTATTATTATTATTATACACTGCAGTATCAAAATAGATCAGAGCATGGTCACTTAGCACTGTTTACGAAAAAACTATGCACCACCATCTCTCCCTTACCCACATACATCTGATGCCAGGCCAAAGTATGTGTAAACAGGAGCCTTTTAAAGAGGTACTGTGCAATTCCGAATAGAACCTTAAAATAGGAGGCATGCATAATAAGGGCTATTTCAATGTGAAGAAACATCCTGAAAGCTTTATTTAATGAATGTATTTTTTGTATTTGACCAACCATGGTGCCAAATCCACCAAGATGACGGTGAGTTACTTGAACTAACAGCAGCAAATAAAGACGTTAACTACAGCAGATTTATGTTAACTACATAGAATAAAGAAAATAACAAAATAGAGAACCACATCTACACAAAGCTAATATTGTCATTTATCCTTGTCATTTATTGTCATTGACAAAGCTAATATTGTCATTTATAAACAAATTACTATATGTGTGAGTAACTTGACAAAAAAAACCCAGTTGATTGAAGAGTTTACCGATGGCCACTAGGTGGCCACCTTCCCTTTAAGTTCACTTCTTAACAAAGATTCTACAGCACTACGGGTGGCTCAGTTGCTATAGCGACCAGCCGTGTCAGTTTACTTGAAAACTACGTTCGTGACAGTTGGATTTTAAGCTGCAGTCTTAATTATTGTAAGCAGTGCCCATTATTAATGTCTGCTGGTTTATTATGATTATTATTACTATTATTATTGTTAAGCTAGTTAAGGCTCTGCCTTTACATGTTGTGTCAGTATGAATTACGAGTTTCTGCATATATTGATCCTGTTTGTATTGCCACAGGGCTTCTTCATCTTTGTAATTAAAACACATAACTGACATTGAGGTGTGTATTTCTTCATTGATATTCATGTTAACTACCTTGTTGCAATATTTTTAGACCACATTGCATTTTTGCAGTCAAATTCCCCAAATGCAGTGTACTTGTGCCCGTATACGTTAGGTAGCTAGCTAGTTAGTTACCTATTTGTTAACTAACTCGGTTAGATCAAAACGTCGACTGCCTCATAGTCTGCTACCAATGGATCTAGATAAACAACAAATAAATGTCTCATAATTAATCAAACGAAATTGTAACGTCGGGTGTGGAACAATAAAGCTGTCATTCAGCATGCATGACCTAAAATTGTGGTTCGGTTGCTAGCGATCTGTCCATACGGGCCAAGTTTTCCCTATGTGATAAAGTGTTAGACTGACCTATCCTTGTGGGTTTTGAGGTGCCTGATGAAATTTGATGTAGTTGAGCCAGCATCATGGATGGTGATCCCACACCCTTTACACGAGGCTGTCCGTTTGTTACCTGCCTGTACGAAGTCTTTAAAACCAAATGAAATAACAAATGGGACAGCCCCAGCCGAACCCGCTGCCGCCATGGTCTGTCTGTCTGTATTTCAAATCTTTGCCTCCCCTGCACGCATGGGTTGCGCGTATGAAGGGAGGAAAATATTCAGTCTGTCTCCGATTTTCACACCTTGTAAATATTTCAGTTAAATGAAATAAATAATTTAATGAATGAAGATTGTTCACGAGTCACAACACACAAGTCCGAGTCAAGTCTGAAGTCATTGAGGGCAAGTCTAAGTCAAGTCCGAAGTCTTTCTTTGTGCGTCTTCGACTCCAGTCCAAGTCGCTACACTCGAGTCCCCATCTCTGGTGTCTGCATATAAAAGCATGTGTATGGCACACATCTGTGCACAGAATGTGGCTGTGTGTGCAAGAGAATATCTGTGGGTTGGCATTTGAATGTCTGTCTGTCTATTTGTCTGTCTGTCAGTCTGTCTGTGTGTGTATGTGTGTGTGTGTGTGTTTGTCTATCTATGTACAGTATATGTATGTGTGTGGGCATGTGTCTATGTATGTACAGAATGTGTGTGTGCTTGTGTGTGTACATGTATATGCATGTGTGTGTATGAGTTTGTATGCATGTGTGTGTGTGTGTGTTTGTGAGTTTGTATGCATGTGTGTGTGTATGTGTGTGTGTGCCTGCATACAAAAGTGTGTGTATGACACACATCTGTTCACCGAATGTGGTTGTGTGTTTGTGTGCAGGAGACTATCTGTGGGTTGGCATTTGAATGTGTGTGTGTGGGGGTGTTTCTAAATGATGTCAGCCCCATCGAGGCACATTGATTCACGTCAGGTCCCCTTCTCCATATGTCTTTAGTTACAGCAATCCGGCCTTCAATAGCACTGTGACATAATCCCACTGTATTTTAACGATGAAAATAGTTTGGATATTTGCCCTTAGAGAGGTACTATAATGAAAGGAAAGGCAAGTGAATAAGTGTGTGTGTGTGTGTGTGTGTGTGTGTGTGTGTGTGTGTGTGTGTCTGTCTGTCTGTGCAAGGGGAAGGTTTAACCTGACCACAGAATAGACATTTTCTCTGCGTGTTTGTCTTGTTAACCCAGGAAGTTATCACTGGCTCATTGGCTGTTATAGCTAGTTTACATTAAGAATAAACTCCTTGGGTCAGAAAACCCCACAGTTGATCGTAAAGGGAGAGAAAAGAAATGTCATCGGCTTTATTTATGTTTGAGGTTGCCATGACTGTGGTTCTTTCCTCTGTAGTACATTCCTACAACCTGCACCCACAGGCAGGCCCAAGCAAGCGCATGTTAATACTAAGGTTACAGGCAAATGAAAGTCCGTTTTTCAGCTTTCATTTAGGTCTCTTGTAATGAATTAACACTAATTTCTGCCAGTTCAAGGCATTTGAATTGTGTTACTGTACGCTGGCTACCCTGGTATGCTGTTGGCTACATCCAGTATCTTAAAGTCTGATGGAAAAGTGTGTGCTCAAAACATAATTTTGTATGAGAAAATTATTTTATAAGTTTTTATCTCATTGGAGGTGGAATTGTCTCTCATTCGAACTGCAGGGAGACGGTCCGCTCCTCCAAACTTACTTAGTGCGGTTATAGCCCATGGAGGGCGGCAAAGCAAATTCAGAAGTGCCCTTCACCCTGTT
>CM050219.1:27942500-27997500 GCA_027475355.1 Coilia nasus | reverse complement strand
CTGTGGTGGGATGAGATGTAAATTAGCCTGAGGCTAGCTTTGGTACAGTGCAACACATGGCAGCCTTTATGTGTAAATTTGTACAGGTCTCTAATAAGTAAATGAAGAGAGAAGAGAGCAGAGTGGAGCACAGCAGAGACTGAGGGTCTGTAAGTGGTTCAGGGTCTGTGGTAACAAGAGCATATGAGCTCTGCTTATTGTCCTACACAAATTATTATGCTCAGAACTGAAGAATAGGCCCATACACCATATGTCTCCACTGGTAGGACTAAAACCATTTTTTTGCTTTGACAAATTAGTTTATGAGTAAGTATAGTAAGTAAGTAAAAGCAAACATTTGTGGTAGAAACGGCGGTTTTGCCTTCATACTGTCACTTCTGTGCGGAAAGAGTAATTGCAAATCTCAGCCACACAATGTTTACACAACCATATATCAAACAATGCATGTCAGCAATCTATTATCAACACATAAAATACACATTGTGGCATACAAACAGAAACACTTTGGTTGGTGTCGTTATTGAACTTTAGTTGGTGTCGTTATTAGAACAGTAATATGTAAGATTTAATTTTAATGTTACGTTACAATTCAGAGTTGGTGTGTTTGTGGGCTTCTCCTAAGGTCAAAAACATTTCTGGTTAAAGGTGTTTATTAAATTCCCACTTTTCCTTGGAAAGCCTTAATATGAATCAGATATCTGGCAGAGATGAGAAGCAACTCAGTGACTCCAAAACAACCCTCTCTGCCTATTTCTCTCTCTTTCTCTCTCTCTCTCTCTCTTTCTCTCTCTGTCTTTCTCAGTCTGTCGCTCTGTCTACTTAGGATTTTTTGTGCAGGCACCACACAAGGCAAAATGCCACCCAAAGGATCTCTGGCAAAGGCTCTCCCTGTGAGAGCATCTTAACAGCCTTTATTAATTACCTAACAAAACGGCCCGTCTCTCTCTAGCTCACGGGTGCATTCAGGCCTTGTTTTTAGCCTGGCCAGAAGTGATTTCCAGATTCCAGCCGAACAATCCCAGCTCTTGACAGCTTAATGAATTGGTTGTGTTTTGCCCACTGTGCAAAGTCATGTCTGTCCAAATCCTCTTTTAAGATCCCTCCAGTTTCTTTTTATTTATATTTCTAAGGAATAAATCAATGGCTTTGGTCTAAGCTATTACATTCCCGTCATCCTCTGCAAGCATTCTACCCGGCTAAGTGCTCCTACCTACATTTTAAAGTTACAGCTCACCGCGTAATTGTCTTTTTAAATATTTAAGTTTGGTGCCTGAAGCAAAGGTGGCTGGGAGGTTGCTTTGACTGGAGTCAGCAGGAGGTCACTACTTTCTCCAAATCTCACAGCACAAACATTTAGGGAAGGGGGAAAAAAAAAAGGTTTGAGCGGCTCTGATGGATTCTCCTGTCCTAACAACGGGGTTCCAAAGTTTAATGGCATCCATTAAAGAGCCATAGCTTAAGAGTGACACAGATGCAGGACCTCTCCAGGGCTGTACCTCACAGTCAACTATGTCAGATAGCATACAGTGTGCAGCACTGCTTTTGTTTCAGAGTGTTCGTGTGTGTAACCCTTTGTAGTGTAATTTTTCTCACAAGGTGAACATTCCCAATGCAAACCCACAGTAACCCAAATTTAAACAACTCTATTAAGACAGCATATTAGAACATCAAGAACATCACTTCTTTGTGCGTAAAAAAGACATTTCCCATGAGTGATTACAAAACATCCTGAAAAGCAGTCTCATGCTGTTAAAGCTTCTACCTGTTGGAGCAGGCATCTATCGGCACTTTCAACTCCCAGCAATCTAAGAGCTTGCAGATGTTCAGTGTTTCTTCACCACCCCCAATAGGGCTATTAGCACATCAAGTGGAGATCCAAGCATCCACATCCAAATCTGAGGAAGAGACCACCAAAGCTGACCGTCCCGACTCTCCACAGCTAGCCAGCCAGCCAGCCGTCCCGAACCCTCCCCAGCTAACCATCCAGCCAGCCTTCCCGAACCCTCCCCATCGTATGAGTCATCCCGCAGTGGCAGGGAGTCAAGATGGAGAGCTGGGACCAGTCTGGGCCCAGAAGTGTGAGCGTGGAGATTTTTGAGGACAAGTATGTTACACGCTGACTGCTGCATGCGAATGTGTTTTAAAGCAAAAATAAAGTCCCCCTGACTTTTTTTATACACCAGTAAAAGCAGCTGCAAGGTATTAATCTAGCCCATATTTTTCTGTGGAGACAATCAACAGGCATAAGAATATTTGAATATTTACCAAGACCTATTGAAAAGACATATTATTGAAGTAACAGTTAATCAGAGATGATTGAGTGGATCCTACGTGATTAATGTCCCAAAGAGTCGACAGCACACACCGACACTCATTAAGGTTCCATCTGGCAAGGACGACCCCGTTCAGCTCAATGACAAACATCTTAACTGCAATGTGGAAACTGGCAACACTTGTGTTACGTGAACTAAAGCTCACTTGCGCCTGTGTCGCATTTTGATGTATAGCTTCATTTTTGGTTTTCTCCCAGATTTACGCCATTTTTTTTGTAATGTGTCAAAATAATGAACGTGTTTTGCTGTAACTTCCTTTAGAGTGTGTTGATACAAGTCAAGGACGTGGAGTTGGACACTTTAAGTTGTACGTTTCAAATATGTTTCAAAAATGAAATGAGAGATGAGGTAAATGTTTGGAGATGTAGTTTTAAACAAAACACTGGCCTGTAAAAGATGGATTGTACGGGTGATTTCACAGTAAAATAATTTCTAATTATACTCAGATCTATCAACATTAAGCTATCCTAGGGACATGCCTGTCATTTCAGCAAACTATCACTGACACTGTGTGTGTGACAGATACTGTAATAATTCCTTATTTCTATGGCCTTTTCTACATAAGACAAGGCACTGCTGTGGCTGACAGTTAAGTTACAGTGACAGGCACTGGCAAGCAGATTGATGCTACCACAGAGGCTGTTTTGATGGCAACACAGTCTCTATGGTAACATCAATCTTGCCCAACCCTATAAAGTAATGTTCATTTCCAAAGTGATCCAACACAGCGTGCTGTAAAATACCTCATAAAAGTACAATTGAGAAAACAAATGGTTACAACCATTTCCAAGATCCATAAACAGACTGATCTCTGTATTGGATGTGACCTTAACAGCCGGTCATTACTGTGTGATGCAGAAACAGATGGCAGCGCATAGCTGCCCCTCCCCCTCCCCCTCCCCCTCTTTGAGCTGTACACCACTGTACAACCAGGAGTCATGCCACTGTAAGAGATGGCAGCGCATAGCTGCCCCTTCCCCTCCCCCTCTTTGAGCTGTACACCACTGTACAACCAGGAGTCGTGCCACTGTAATCGCTGCCTAGGAGTCCAGTAAAGCTAATATAGTCAGGATCAAACATTGTTACCTTACTATAGCAAAATAATTGCTAGAATCGTATTTACATACTAGTTGCTAGAATCACATGTATATACCTGCATATATTCCTACATATACTGACAGTCTTAGCTGGGCCCGGGACAAGACAATCTGAGGAGGCCCCCCACCCCATAGTCCATAATGTAAGAGGGGACGAGTTCTGGACCCCCTTTCCCAGGGCCCGGGACAAGAGACCCATTTGTCCCCCCTTTCGGCGGGCCTGCATATATATACCTCGTTAATGTCTATCTACGTAGCTTGTTGGACTGTGTGACCTAATGGTTAAAGCAGTTGTTCTTGGGATCAAGAAGAAAAAATGTGGGTTGTGGGGAGTGAACAACCAGTGCTTTCCTGTACTTTGATCCATGACCTCTAACCCCACATTGCTCCAGGCAGACTGCCCCTCTACCTAAAGTCACTCTGGAAAAGAATGTCAGCTTAGTGTAAATGTGTTGTAATGTGCATGACTAACGTTAATAGGGGTAATAACACTGAAAGTGATTAATATTTTGAGATAAAAGGATTACATTGAAGGAGGGGTGGACAACAGTCTTACCGCTACACAAAAGATGCAAAGACAGTAAACAGTGGAATATATAACCAAAATGGTAACACTTATTAACTTATGACACTTATATTTTCTCGGTTCCTTTTAGAGTGTATGTAAATGTAACATGTGATATTATGTACCTACACTTTACATACTGTTACCATAGTAACCCTAATCCTAACCCTTACCCTATGGTTCAGTTTAAGTACATAATGTTCCATACTGTTACAAACTTTGTTACACTGTACCTCATGATGTATATATAAGTGTGCCCCCAAAAGTAACCCACAGTGTATCGGGGAATCAATGTAGCAACTTAAAAAGACTCACCCTGGCTAAAGCGTCCAGTCTTGTGGACCTCCTTAGCCAAAAGAATATTACCAAAGCTAACCCACAGTGTACCGGAGCATTGACGCATTCACTTAAAAAGACTCACCCTGGCTAAAGCGTCCGGTCTTGTGCACCTCCTTAGCCAAAAGAATATTACCAAAGCTAACCCAGTGTACCGGAGCATTGACGCACTCACCCTGGCCAAAGCGTCCGGTCTTGTGGACCTCCTTGGCTGAGCGGAAGCCGAGCATCCTGCAGACCACGTCCCCGTCCTTCTTGTCCCAGACGTCATCGCACACGGTGCCCCAGCGCCGCTCGTGGAACACCTCCACCCGGCCCTCGTGAGGACCCGACCCGTTCACCAGCCTCACCAGAGTCCCTTCCACTGCAACACACACATGCGCACATGCACATTAGCACATGCACACACACACACACACACACACACACACACATGCACACACACACACACACACACACACACACACATGCACGCACACACACAGACATGCACATGCACACACACACACAAACACACACGCAAGCACAAACACACACACACACACACACACAAACAGACAGACAGACACACAGACACACGCAAGCACGCACACTCTCACACACACACGCAAAAAAAAAAAAAACAGACACACACACATACCCACAGGCAAAAAACACAGACACACACAAACATACACATACATAAATGCATACACACAAACACACACACACAAATCAGGTTGACTGCAGACACTTTCATCCAGGAGATTAATGGTAAAAGCACGCCATGGGACTAATGCAGCAGCCGTGAAAAACGCATCCAAAAAGTTTTACGATTCGAAACATCAGATAATACCTCACAGGACAAGCATGCTCGACTCAGACAGACATTCACCCAAGGTGTTTATGCATATGGCAGTGCTTCCAAGGGAAAGAAGATTTCAACTTTTTGGATTGGCTCTTTTCTCCGCAGTGCTCCGGAAGCGTGGAGCTGGAGAGGTAAATGGCAAAATTACTCTACGTGGTTGAGCAATAAATGTGTTGAAGTGAGGGCATCTGCTGTCTGAGGTGCTGGATAGACCGTCCTCTGGCAGATGACTTGTAATTATACTTGAGAGCACAGCAGGTGACAGTAAACAGTTGGACAATTTTTTTTCCCCAAAGGCAAGTTCCTTTGTGCGATGGGGTCATCACAACAATCATTTCAAGATGTGCATCTGAGCTGCTTTCATTCAGTCACAGTCACTAAGGAAGACAAATTAATAATCTCTCACACTTGTTTTTTCTCTCTGTCTCTGTCTGTCTATCTCTCTCTCTCTCTGTCTCTCTCTCTTGCCTGGTCTCAGTTCCCCCCACCCCACTTCCTTGGCCTATTCATTTGCTTTGTCTATCTTTCCTTGCCTACAGTGTACAACATCATGTGGTATCTATTAGCCATCTCCTTCGATGTACCTCGTTGCTGACGTCTTGGGAAGGTGTGATCTCGGAGATTAACGCTTCGCATTTGCCTTACTAGTGACGGATAAGTAGGGGAGGTGTTGATATCTGGCTCCTTACCAGAGATGGGTGTAACTTAGTAACGCGTTACTGTACTCACATTACATTTGTCGGTAACGTAGTAGTGTAGCGCGTTACTGTTATAAGTTCATCACACTACAGTTACTAATAGTGCTTATATGCTGATTACTAAACTTTCCCAGTGAACAGTCTGGCCACAGATATCTGAGACGGATTCCCTGACCCTCACCCAAAATCCTCAGGTGCATGCTTGCACAATAATCGCGAGACGTCCACACGCAACTGTCTGTGATTTTTAATTCAGGGAAATGGCTAAGCCGTCTGCCATAATGTTCGGGGTGGAGATATGGTCATTGTTTTTAATGTGTTGAGAAACGTTGCCGAAGTTAAAGTGCAATGGCTTAGGGAAGAGGAGAACAGAGAAGCAGTGGGGAATTGTGTAAGGTTGTGTTTTGCACCGTGACGTGGGGCCGGTTGTGCAGCTGAATCAAAAACCCGCCATCATAGAGCACTGTCGCTGAGAAGGAGATGTTTACTTTTGATGAGAATGAGCGAGATACAGCTTCCTTCAATGTTGACACAAAAGCAACAGCGTATTTGAAGTCGGAGTCAGACATGGAAGTCCTTAACCGTTTCCCCCATATAAAAAGTATATGAAACTTAACACAGCTGGTCCATCTAGCACGCCAGTCAAGAGGCTATTCAGACTAGACGGTCTTGTGCTGAAGCTTAATACAAATCGATTGTCTGATGAAAGATTTAAAAGACTTCTCATGCAGTATGATCATCGTTTTAGTGGGGAGCACTCCCATTGACTTAACAAATATTTGCCCTAGACTATACCATACCTTTGCCCTAGACTATACCATGCCAATAAAATGTGTTTACCGTGACATCATCTAATGTGGCTAGATGCCCAGGGTTAGTTTATTTAGTAACACGTTTTATTTGAATGGTCTATGGCATTTGTACTGTAGCTATGCCAGTTTCTGCATGATATTTCATTCATTCTTTTAGTGAGTATCAAGTTAACCTGTTTTAGACTTCATTTTTTTAACCACTTAAGCCTGCCAGCAGTGCAATACTGATATGACCCTGTGCAGTGCTTTTCAGATTTTCACCAACTGGTGTAGTCGGTTTTCTTTGAAGGGCAAGAAAGAACGACCTGTCGTACATGTTGCTCATTGCAGTAGGAATTTGTTCTGTGTTTTGCTCCGTTGCTGAGTAATGCAAAGTAATGTATGAATGTAAGGAGTTACTTTTCATAAGGAGTAAGTAATGTATACATTTTTTTAACAGTAGCGAGTAATGTGTAATGGATTACTTATTTTGAGTAACGACCCCAATGCTACACATCACATACTGTAGTAGAGTAGAAATACTTTGTCCCGAAGAAAATAAAGGCAAGACATGTAGTATGATGTGATTAAGAGAGGCTTCATGAGGTTTAGGCTACTGTTGGCTGGATTAAAGGTCAACCAATTCATCAATCAGTTAATTAGTGTGCCCTGTTCCCCTTTGTGTGTTTTGATTCAGGCACTGAACTCATGCTCAGCTTCAGTGTTGGGAGGTGATCCAGTGGGAGAGTGCAGACGTGTTGTCCGGAAGATCATTAGTTCATTGTTCTACCCATAGACATACTATACATAGACGGAGCATGGGGCGTTACTGCCAATAGGCGCTGACGAGACGCGGAGCCGCCATCTTGGAGCGGGGATACGCTCCATTCAGCTTAATCCGTTTGACAGGACAAATGAACTGTTAGCGCATTTTATTAACAGTACCTCGCTAAACACCACTAATTTTAAACTGGCTGTATCGCTAGTAGGTTATAGTAGGCTATAACAAAGGCTTCTTGAAGGCTTTCCTTATTCTTAATTAATTAAAGAGCAACTGTCGCTGCTTCCAAATCCCCTCAGTAACAACACACATTGATAAAATAAACATATGACATGTGACAACTGCGAATAATTGAGCAGTTGTCTCAAGTTTATTTGCAGCCCCTTCTATTTTTTTCATTTTCTGCTCCGTATAGCTTGGTGGGTTAATTTAAAGACATGACTCACAACAGCGTCAAACTTTTACAATCAGGTTGTTGTGGGATAAATCGCCTGAAGTGTAGGCTTGGTGAAACTGTTTCTACCTTCTGACATTGAACTACAGGCTGTTTTTTGTATATCGCTAGTTCAGCCCAAGACTTTTCGTCATGCTTATTAAATAAATCTGTCACTGCCGACCCACCTAAACGACAACCTATTGCTAAAATCTATTGCTACAATCAACATTAAACACATTAAACACCTGTTTAATGTAGCCTGAATCAGTGATTCTGGTCGCCAAATTATTTTTAGCATGTTATTTCGCCAGGTAAAACTAAGAACAAAATAAAATTGAAATCGTTTTTTTTTTTTTTTTTTTTTTGTATTCATAGGCGCTGTTGGTGTTCGGCTTATTGGGCCGTGGTGCAAAAGAAGGGCAACTTACGGCGCATAGAGAGACTGACAAATGACAGATAAATGCCTGTTTGTTTATATTACCTTTGTGTTTATTGGTTAAACATTGCTATTTCATTAGTCTGTGTGTAGGTATTAAAATGAATTTAGACAGCGATTCACATGCGCTTGGAAACACTGCAGGTATTCATAACTTGCAGGTTGAGGGCAGCATTGGTTGACTAACGTTGCTTTTCCATAAGGTTACAATTGAGTTGCTAAACTACTTTATGTTGCGTTTTAGTTTGCTAACTAACACTGGCCGAAGTGTTTTGTAGATATTAGTCCTTGTTCAAACGTTTGACGTCGTTCGTGTTGTCTTTCTGCATTCCATCCACCTGCTATAATTATAGCTTCATATTGAAGTTAGCACAACAAGCAAACCTGCTATTGTGCTGTTGTTCAGTATGTAGCATGTCATCCTAGTTCTCGTTTGAAACTTGTTTTAAT
The DNA here is from genome assembly GCA_027475355.1 of Coilia nasus. Lineage (NCBI taxonomy): Eukaryota > Metazoa > Chordata > Actinopteri > Clupeiformes > Engraulidae > Coilia > Coilia nasus. The sequence goes on along the minus strand of CM050219.1, from coordinate 27,988,730 downwards.
AAATGTTCATTGTTAACATTACATTCGGTGTGGTCTCCCTTACGTTATCTCCGCTCTGATCCATTTGGGCAAACAATACATTAGATATCTATAAACACCTGAGCGCTTTTATATCAGCTGAAACCACCAATCTCTTTCAATGCATAGAGAGTGAAAACAAATTCTATCTTACCCAACAACATTAATATTTGAATATTGTTACTTGAATGACTTATTCATGATCACAAATAGGCTTCGCTGTATTGCTTAGACAGTCTGATCCCCGCTCCAAGATGGCGGCCGTATTTCTCGTGTCCCAGCAACCAATGCTCCGTCTATGTATAGTATGTCTATGGTTCTACCTGACACTAGCAACAAAGTGCAAAATTAGCCTATTGAACAGGCCAGGATTTGAACTGTCAACCTTAAGGGTGGGGAATCTCCGGTGCAGTGGCGCAAAAAGGGGGTATGCGCTATATGCGTTGCATACGGGCGCCGCACCAGAGGGGCGCCAAAACGATGGCTAAAAAAATAAAATAAATAAATAAATATATATATTTTTTTAATTGTATTTTTCTATATGTCGCTGCTTTTGTGCCTTTCTAAATCATTTCCGCATTTCGTTAATATTGTAACATTGTAGGACTAACAGGCTAGAGTAGGCGCCCTATCTCATAAGATTCCACCATAGAATGTTGATGTAGAAGAGGGCGGGTACGAGGTTATCTTGTTCTGTCTATGGGTACGAGCATTGAGTTGTCTGTGGAAAAATGGATAAACCAAAAAAGCTGTCAGGGGCTAAAAACAGAAAAAGAAGGAGGGAAAAGGAGATGGCATGTCAAGGGATGCGACAGCAGTTGAAGGATGGTGAAAGGCAACAGGTAAGTTATAAAGTGTGACGTGAAATAATTATAGGTGGGCCGTTATCGGCGTTAACGTGAGACTCTTATCGGGCGATAAAAAAATATTGCCAAAATGTTTGCTGCATACCCCCCTGACACTTGCTAGTTGCGCCCCTGCTCCGGCGTTACCACTGCACTATCCTTCCTGCATTCCATGCATGGGCTTTTCCCCTATTCGTTCATACTCTTTCCACTTCTATTAATCACAATTATATTTTTCTACTTGACACTAGCAACAAAGTGCATAGTTGGCAGCAACTTGAAAATCATAACCAGGGCAGAAACCAACTATTAAAGATAATAGTCTATATTTAACAAGGACTGCTGTCCTTTCTCCCATAATCTGATGTGAGACATAAACTAATGACCTTCTGGATAACACATCAGCACTCTCCCCTCCCTGCAGCAACTAGGAGGTTTCCCATCCAAGCTGTGACCAGCCCCACAGCCGCTTAGCTTCGAGAGATCGGCAGAGCAGGGTAACCACTGGTCTGCCTGCTGGCTGCAGTCACTTGTGCAATTGTTATATTTTACATATGGTGTTGGGCATGATGTTTTAAAATTGTAGCAAAGGGGAGGAGGTCACCCCACCCCCCCTTGATCCCGGGTTTCCGGGATACCACACACGCACTTCTGCCACAACACCATGGAGTCAAGTTCTTTGATGTTGCACTCAAAGCACATGTTTAGTTCCCTGGAGACCTGGATTTGAAGCCAGGTGGGGTGGCTTCCCCTGCCCTTTGCTACAAATGGTGTCAGAAGTGGGATGGCTTGCTGTGAGGTCATCGGAGGTGCACCCATTGTGTGAGCGGTATGAGGGACCCCCAGGTTAGGTTGACCCTGGTGTGAGGGACCCCAGTGATGGGTGAAGCATCAGTATGTGGAGCACCCTGGATGGGAGAAGTATGGTGGGGGATGCGTGAGGGACACCTGAGTGTGTGAAGTGCAGGGGCGCGCCTCCCGAAGTGGAAGGCAGGGTGATGGAGTTACCATCACTAGGGTTGTGGGTGTGCTTCGACTGCCACACCAACGAGGCTGACTTTGGCGTTGCGGGCAAAGCGCACATTTGGTACCTCGGAGACCCGGGCTCGAAACCAGGTGGGAGGACTTCTCCTCACCTTTGCTACAAAAATGTAAAGCGGTTGCTGTGCACTGGATCAGATAATTCTTCAGGTAAACTAATTATAAAGCAAGAAGTAGGCTTCTGTGAACATGGTCATGTGGTGACACAGACACAAGCACCGATCTCTGTTTCTGGATTGGACAGATCCTATGGCTAGCACTGTAGGTGCCATTTTAAACAGTGCTAGTACACCTGTAAACAAGCGGCTGTCAATGGGCCATGTCCACAACGTTTATTAAAAAAACAGTTCTTACATCCAGTAGTTTGCAGTTGTTTCTTGTCGCTGCCATGATGAAAGTCCAAACGAGTCGATTGTACTACCTCTCCTCCTATTTTTTCTGCTGGTTCGTGTTCATCAATCGACTTGTCTGGACTGTGAGAAACAACTGCAAACTACTGCATGTAAGAATTGTTGCCTTAATAAACGTTGTGTACACTTACAAAGTTCTCAGTGCCTCATTTTGAATGCCAGGGGCTTTGTGATACTACCGATGGCGTGTGGAGTTTCTTCCAGCTGTTTTTCATGGTTTAAAAATAGCATAATCTTCATGCTTCCAGTAAGGGCGCCGAGCACTTCCGCTGTTAGTCTTCTGGGTCAAACAGTAAAAAAGAGTGAAGTTCCAAATGCAACAGGCTAGCTACATTTTGCTCCTCAGCAACTCAGTATGATGTTTTAACATGCTAACTAGTTAACTAGTTGCATAGTAAATGAATCCCTCAAATTGATGACATGATGGAGCAAATGTACATATAATGCATAAATATGATTGACAGCTTAGGACTGCAAAGGTGTGGAGACGAGCTGAGATGTTTGTGTGTTTCCTGCTTGTCCTTGCATTATTAGAGGTGCTCACATACATGACACAGGTGGCATAATGTCACATAATGTCACTTCCTGCTACTGACACTCACGTCCTGCTACTGACTCTCACTTCCTCATCCTGACAGTTACTTCCTCATCCTAATAATCTCACTTCCTGCTATTAACACCCACTTCCTCATCCTGATAATCATACTTCCTGCTACTGACACCCACTTCCTCATACAGACAATCTTACTTCCTGCTACTGACACCCACTTCCTCATACAGACAATCTTACTTCCTGCTATTGACACCCACTTCCTCATCCTTCCTAACATTTTATTCGTAGTGAGTGCTGTTATCAAGTTAGCCTGTTTTAGACTTTTGGCTTGTTTTTTTTTACGACATAAGCCTGCCAGCAGTGCAATACTGATATGACCATGTGCAGCGCAATATAGATTTTCACCAACTTTGTGGTGTAGCCTGTTTTCGTTAAATGGAAAGAACAACCTGTCTTACATTTTGCTCATTGCAATAGGAAATCATGTGTTTTGCTCAAGGCTGTTGATGAGTAACGCAAAGTAATGTTTCCACAAGGAGTAAAGAAGTAAAGCAATGCATTACATTTTTTAGCACTAGTGAGTAATGTGTAATGGATTACTTTTTTTGAGTAACGACCCCAACACTGCTCCTTACCAAACACCATCCAAACACCATGGATCCATGTAAATCCATATGACGATATTAATTTGGTGGTTGTGTTCGGTTCGACGGATCCATGTAAATCCATATGGCGATATTAATTCAGCGGTTGTGTTCGGTTTGACGGATACATGTAAATCCATATGGCGATATTAATTTGCCGGTTGCGTTCGGTTCAACGGATCCATGTAAATCCATATGGCGATATTAATTCAGCGGTTGTGTTCGGTTTGACGGATACATGTAAATCCATATGGCGATATTAATTTGGCGGTTGCGTTCGGTTCGACGGATAGATGTAAATCACCGGGACGAGCCCTCGGAAGAGCGCAGGAACATCCCGCAAATGAATGGCAGATGCTGGCCTGCGTTTGGCCTGAGGAGGGCGGCCAATCGGGGCTGATTGGAAACACATGGCGCGCAGAGCAGAGCAGCACACTGCAGTGCAGACAAACGGGGATGTTTCCCGCTCACACTTGCGCTGTTTCCCCTCACTCGCTATTGTTAGGGATTACACCGGTCACGGCTCAGAGAACGCCGGACTGTCCTGGGAAAAGGGGGGTGAGCTCAGCAGTGTGTGTGTGTGTGTGTGTGTGTGTGCGCCTGTATGTGCGTGTGTGTTTGTGTGCCTGTGTGTGTGTGTCTGTGTGTGCGTGTGTGTATGTCTGTAGGTGTGTGTGTGTGTGTGCGTGTCTCTGTGTGTATGCCTGTATGTGCATGTGTGCGTGTCTGTATGTGTGCGTGTGTGTGTGTGTGTATGCATGTCTCTGTGTTTGTGTCTGTGTGCGTGTGTGTGCGTGTCTGTGTGTGTGTGTGTGTGTTTGTGTCTGTATGTGTGCATGTCTCTGTGTGTGTGTTTGTTTGTGTGTGTGTGTGTGTGTACATGTCTGTGTGTGTGTGTTTGTTTGTGTGTGTGTGTGTGTGTGTGTGTGTGCACATGTCTGTGTGTGTGTGTTAGTGTGTGCATATACCTGTGCCTGTATGTTTGTAAACAAGTGAGTGCCTATATACAGTTTGTGCAATAATATACCACTGTGCATGTGAATTAGATATTAGGTCTATAACTAAAGACAGTTGTTGCATGTGAGCATGTGTACCATATGCAAGTCTCTATTTGTGTTAAAGGTAAAGAATGTGTATGTGTCTGTGTGTGTGTCTGTGTGTGTGTGTGTGTGTGTGTGTGTGTGTGTGTTTGTGTGTGTGTGTGTGTGTTTGTGTGTGTGAGAAGGAGTGTTTGTGAGTGAGTGTGTGTGTGTGGGCATGTGTGTGTAAGAAGGAGTGTATGTGTGGGAAGGAGTATTTGTGTGTGTGTATGAGAGGGTGTGTGTGTGGGGGGGGGGGGGGGGGGGGGGGGGGGCATGTGTGTATGCATGTGTGTTTCATCATCCCGCATGGTCAAGGACAGGAATGAAACTGTCCTGCTGACAGCTACAAGCCTGTGTGACTAATGTACCGCATTGGAGTGCTGAGCTCTGAGAGGTTTCGTGCAAAATCGTTGACGTGGAATAGTTCGTCCAGGAAATTCCCCTCCTTGCACCGCATGTGAAATCAAAGCAGGCTGCTTTACCTATTTCTGTAGCGCGGACAAAGTTACATACACGTCTTATGTCTGCACGGATATGAGCTTTAGCTGGGCAAAAAACACACAAGTCATCTCCGTGCGCTCGGACATGATAAGCAGCATGCGTGAGTAGTTTATTACCACACGGAGGCTCAGCGATACTCATTCCTGTGATCCAGGTCGGCCATTTGAGATGGATGTGGAAAATAGTGGCGTAAGTGAAGGGGGAAATGAGATTTGTAAGGGAATACTTGACAGAGACCGATCGCCCAGGCAATTCACGTTTGCCTTACTAAAGCATTTTAGCAGCATTGTGTGTATCTGTATATTCGTATCTCACGCGCTAGTTTATTAACTGGTGGCCTGGCCTTGTGAGGCAGTCTTGTACAACATCAAAGACCTCAGGGGGTACTCCAACTCTACCAAATACCTCTGCTGTGTCTGTGAAGAACAGTATGGCTTACGGTAATTCTGCATGGTTAAATGTCCATGTCAAGGACTGGAGCACGTTGGGGCTAATGTATCTGCTGGTGACTTTAACCCCTAAGGGTCACTCCCACTGGGACATGTGTGTGTGTGAGGTTATGGCCCCTTTATGTAGATGTCTATCCGACAAGAGCACAGCCAGAAATGTTGGACCTTATTAATTGATTGTGAGTTTTGGATCCTGTTTTTTTTTTTATAAACAATAATGTGTCATCAAAGTGCTCCTGTCAATGCTGGACTCTAAGAATCATCCAAACCTGCTTATAGAGGGCTGGGAGTGCTGATGTGTGATGTTAGTAGATGGCATAGAGGCCCTTGTGCAGTGCGGTGGGGTTCCCCCTGCATGTGATTATTTGTCCTGGACCGCGCTCTATGACGGATGCATCTGGGGTGCTCTCAAAGGGCAGGCAGGCCGATCGGCGGAGCGATGGCGTCATGGTGTGTTTGTGTGGTCCGGCCCCCATAGCTCTCTCTGCGGGCGGACCGTTCTCACGGCAGGAGCAACACAGCGAGGGGTGTACACCCACTACCATTCCCCCCAAACCCCATCCCCATCCCCACCCCCCCAATGCAAACACACACCTCCCTCATCCAGCCTCACCCCCCTCCCCTCCCCTCCTACCCACGTCTCCTCCCCACCCATGTGGCCCACTACATGATGGCGAGCTCGGCCAGGAGGAAATGCCTCACGTGTCCAACTTGTCATTCTATACTCCCCCCAGTCGCATGCGAGCCTGATCCAAGCCCCTCAAAAGCACAACATTGGCCGCAATCCTCAAAGGCATCTGCATTAGCTTGGCTTGGATGCAAGCAGAGTCGACAGGAACTGAACCAAGCCCCGTGAGACATCATGTTGAGTTTAATAATTTAGGATGGTGGTGTTCTTGAACCCACACACACACACAGCGTGATTTGATTATCGGTCCTATCTGGATGTAGTATCGCGGAAATATTAGTGCTTAATAAGCACGTCCAATGAATTAGTGAATCTGACAGCTGCGCTGTGTCAAAAAGAGGTCTCTTACCAGCAGATTAACTGATCAAGAATGGTAGGGAAGGGAAGGTAAAGTAACTCTTTTTTTTTTGTGATGAGTGCTAACTCAGGAAAACATGTCCATTTAAGGCCAGCGAATTCCAGCGCGCAGCTTAACCGAATCCGACTAATTGTCCGGACGAGGTAATGAAAAGCAGAAATTAAAGAACTTTTCCAAAACGCCCAGTGATGTCACCTCTCCTGTTTCACAACTCCCAACTCGTGAGATTTGTTTAAGAACGCGGGCCAACTCTCTCCCCCTCGGGAGACGGGTCTCGGTAAACCAGCCCTGTCAATACCTTACAAAAACACTGTCATGCTTACTGGAACATTTGGCAGACAGATTGAGGCTAAATGGTCTACATTGTTGAGTGTCAGCAAAAAAACAATCGCTGGTCTTAGTCATAGTGTTTCGTAAAGAAGCGACCCCTCGATGTTGTGACTCGATGTTGGGCTGGAGCGTGCCGAGCCATGGGCGTTGGCGTCCGTGTTTAGACCTGGTCAACAAGCGCCTACCACATCAACACAATAGCAGTCAAGGCAACGTGCTGAAGCTTATGACTGCATTAACTTCTGGGAAATCGAATCGCATCACGCTAGTGGTGCAACAGCGAGTCATTCCATTTGCTCAAGACTACTTTTCTCTCTTTTTGTACTGGGTGTGTGATGTGGTTTTGAAACCTGTTCACAAGGGGCCTTCGCTCCAAGGCAGACATGCTTCCCCATTTACTCAAAGACTGATGGCTGAGCCAGAGTGTTAGACGAGCTATGAAAACAGACATTCCTCACTAACAGACATACACACACACTAGGGCTGGGCGATATGGCTGAAATCTGTATCATGATATAAGTGTTTCATATCGGTCGATATTGATAATTATTGAAACATTGTGTGACCTATTTAAAATAAGTAACAGGAGGGAAAAAATCTAAATTTAAACATTTTTATTTTTAACTTAACCTTCCTCTGACAGGCAATAAGCATTCAGGCAAAATGACTGTCAACAAACGTTCAATGTTACGATCACAATGAAAACTGAACAATTATCAATAAGCTAATAAAGTGCTTAACAAAGCTGAAGTGTTTAAAGGAATGTGCAAGTGTTAAATGTAAACATAGCGAAACCTGATACCTGAGAAGAACTATCATATATGTATATAGTTTTACTGCATATTTTGCAGACAACATTTGTCTGACTATGATGAGATTTGTAAACTCCAAAAAAGCTCCCATACTGGTGAGCAGACCTTTCTGTTCTTAGGGCTCATTCACACCAAACACTCTGCGTATTCAGCGCGTGGCTGACTAAACTTACGCCGTTTTCTTAAAAAAAAAAAAAAAAAAAAACATTCTATCGAACACATTTTCTATTGTTATCGAGTAGGTGTCTATCGAGATACATATCGTTATCGTTTTATCGCCCAGCCCTAACACACACCCACACACACACGCACATTCACAGCCCACCCCCTACCCATCACGTCGTACCACGTCTGCTCTGCTCTTTATTACAGACAGTGGTTCATATGTAAGTCAATGAGGCCTCCTCAGGGGGAGAGAGAGAGAGAGAGGTGTGGAGGTGTTGATTGGTCGGTTGGTCGGTCTGTCATGTCGGCAGAGGGGGCGGGACATAAACGTGTTGTGGATATTACCCACTGTGGTCTGAGGAGGGCCAAGCATTACACAGCTGGTCAGACTCCTTAACGGCGTGTTTCACAAGTCTACCACACCTGTTGGGTCGTAGTGCCAGGAAGCAGAAGAGAGAGGGGGGGAAGAGAGAAACACAGACCGAGAGAGGGAGTGAGAGAGAGGAGAAGAAGAGTGAGAAAGAGAGAGAGAGACAGAGGCAGGGAGAATTTACTCTAGTGTGATGTCACCAGCATCCAGACGGAGACAGTGATGAATGGCCTATACAGCTGGTACCAGGCCATAGCGCTGTGGTGACAGAGCATGTGACGTACATGAAGGTGGTCAGACCACAAAAACCCTGCGTGCAATCCCACAGGGCTCATACGCTCACTTACATGAGTCTCTTCACACTCATGGAACCAATTTCACATAAGAGGGCAAAGGACGCAAGAGAGAGAGAAAAAAAAAAACCAAAGCAAAACAAAATAAAATGAAAAAAGAACAAAAAAAATCCCCCACCCACCCTAGATCCTCAATTTAGTGGGCCTCTACAAACCCGGTACGTGGCCTCTCCCTGCATGTACCTAAGTATCTGGGCGAAATCCGTTTCAGATGTTTGGAGCTGTCACTTTGACAGAGGCCCATTCCAACTCTCATCAAGCCAAAATGAGCACTAATGATGTCATTGAGCAAAAATAATATTTCCAGCTCGGGGGAAAAAATTGAGGTTTTGGGTTTGTTTTCTTTTTCTTGCCCGAAAGTACATTGCGGTTTTATTGAAACGCTTGTACCTGCCAGAGGGGTGGGTGGGGGGCCTGCCTGGGGGTGGCACGGCGCAGCGGGATTTCACAGAAACACTCGTCGGCTCCACGAACTCGGCGCTAACAGGGCTTTGAGCGCATGTCTCTCAGGCGATGGCATTTTGGAGACACGCATGATCTCAAACTTTAATCAGTGTTCTCCGACACCACTAAGCCTTCCCATAAGGGGTTGAGAAACTCGGCACAAACCGCCAACGCCTCCGAGAGGGCTTTGAGTGGCACTTAAAACTACACACACTACGCACACACACCACAAGCCGCACAGCACATGAATGAAAAGCTGTGTCAAAAAAGATAATCTGGTCCGTCACCGGTCGTAAAACATGTGTCTGTACTTCGGACCCAGCAATGTTCTTTGAGGCACAGTAAAAAAATGACTAGACAGAAATGTGCAGGTGATTTGCATCTTGTTTCGCTTTTTTGAAATTTACTGAGGTGCTGGACAGAGCGTCTCGCATCCTGGCCAACGTGAAAGATGTCCAAGGTGCTGCAGCCCATCCAAAGGGAAAATGAAGTTATTTTCTTTTTTTGCATCAGTACATGTTTGGAAGGCATTTCTAAACATGGCAGTGGTATAAGACATGACACAGCAAACGTATTACTTCAGTCTGACCTGCATTCTGACTTGTTAGATATCTACATTTGCAGTACATCCACTGTGTGAATGTTGAAAAGCAGCCATATCCTACAGCAACGACATCCTACAGCTCACTTTATTTTATTTTTTCATCGTAGAATCTACAGTGTGCATTCTGGTGCTGTTGTGTGAAAGTGATTGGCCACCTGGATTCAGAATCTAGAATCCAATTCCACATATTCTGAATCACCTGGTTCTTCTTGTGTGCTTAATACAGATGTTTTTACTATATAACTCCTTTACCTGGCTGAGGAGTTGTGCTAATTAGAATGAGATGATTTAGTGAATGGCTGGAACAAATGTGTGGTACTGGATTGCAGTTTGGAAGCCTGGTTGCCCATCACTGTGTATACATTTAAAGCAACGCTAAGCAGTTTTCGTCTGTGGTCGCCCTACAGGTTGAAAGTGGAATTGTCTCTCATAGAGAACTACAGAGAGACGCTCCACTCCTCCAAACTTACTTAGTGCGGTTATAGCCCATGGAGGGCGGCAAAGCGAATTCAGAAATGCCTTTCACCCTGTAACAAGTTGATGAACCACTGAAACGATTTGGAACCATTATTTTAAGGCTGATAAAACGACTTAGTGTTGCTTTAACTAGAGCTCCTTCCCATGATCAAACCCAGAGGGTAATAACATCCTACCTGTTCCTGTTCTCTCCGTTCCTCGGTCGCCCCTGTCTCCTTTGTCACCCTTTGGTCCCCTCTCGCCTCTTTGACCTGCGAAGGACAAACACAGTCAGCTGGTGAGTGACCACAGGAGGCACAGATTAGGCACACAAGCACTGCTGGATAGAACTGGAATGTGTTTCCCCACACCATAGTTGCTAACCAGTTAGCAACTTAGTTGCTTGGCAACGGAAAATTGCATTGCAACCAACAAAGTAGCTAACTTAGTTAGCAATTATGGTTTTGGGAAACGGACCCCTGCAGGACAGCTGTACCGCCGTGCCTCCCACGTTGAGTACACACCCTGGGGGATCTGAGTGGGGAGTCGCAGAGGAAGATGTGGGAGTCTAGTGACAGCTCGTGAAACATTAGTAGCCCCCCGCCCTGCTCTCAGGATGGGAAACTTGTCGGTGTGGGTGTGTGTGTTTGTGTGTTGTTTTGTGGATGCATGGTGTGTGTGTGTGCGCAAGTGGTTGTGGTGAAGGTGTGTGAGTGCGTGGCCTGTGTATGTAGTGTGTGTGTGTTTTGTTTGTGTATGCATAGCGTGTGTATGTGTGCAAGTGGTGGTAGTGGAGGTGTGTATGTGTGTGTGGGTTGGATGATGGGGTATGTAGGGCGGAGAATTCAACTAAAACCTGAGGGCTTGTGGTTTTTTTTAACAAGGCTGACCATGGTGGTGTAACAACAGCCCAGAAACAGAAGAGTATCTATTCATTGGTTTCCAGAAAACAGAAAATAGCGACAAAATGGAGCCCTTTCCTCTTCAGGAAAAAAAAACCCTAAAGTGAGACAGACCAGGCCGCTGAATATCCTATTATTACACATTAACCAACAAGCTCTGTACACCCCACGTGCTCTTTAATCTACATGATTTGTAAAGCAGAACCAGATTGGCCACACTTGAGAAAATAATATTTCCTAAATATCTAAATTGGCGCTTCTGGCTGAGGCGAGGGGGGCACTCCTGTGGTGCCTGCCTGCCTGACTGCCATGCTGGTCAGAGCGGTGCAGTTTTGAAAGTGAAGCAGCGGGCAGCGGCAACTTTTATATATCATGTCATTCTTTGGATTTATTTATGAGTTATTATTTTAAAGTCATACTATTATTTTGCGGCAACCCGCAATTTGTGCGGCAACCCTGTCGCAAGTTTCGAAGTGCCTCTGACGATAGGTCTTTGAAACACTTTTAGTGGGTCTCCTGAAAGGAAAGGTTTTTCCTCATGTGTCTCCATTCTGATATTAGTAACTGTAAAAAATGTGCTGCTCGGGCCCCAGTGATGCAGACCTGGCATGCTTTGCTTTTTCATGTTTATTTGCTATTGTTCGGGGCTTATTGTCCGCAATGGGTCGGCCATCTGAGAATGGTTTCGTGACTTACGAGAAGCAAACAACTGCAAATGACAGCTTCAGTCCGCTAATTCAGCCTTCTCTCCCCCTGAAGCTCTGGGGAACTTGGAGTCTAAAAAACCGTAATGCTTACAAACCACCAGCGTTATTCTCCTTAGCAGCAGAATCCTCATGATGTCATCAAACAGAGTTCAGTTCAGCTCGTGAAACCCGATCGCAAGTCTATTCCACCTTCTTGCCTGAAAGAAGTCGTCTCTTTGTGAGTAAGACTTCCAACAGAATAGTCGGTGATGTTTATATAGCAGTGACCCAGAATGCCGTTACGGTACATTAGCCTTAAAAACATTGTTTGAATAAATAAAAGCTTGTTTATGGGAATGAAATGTAGTAGAGATGAGCCTTTTACTTGAAAGTCATAGAGAACACTGCTGTTATGTTTTATTATTCTTCTAACTTTCAAAACAGACACCATAGCTCATGTATCATTACTAGAGTATGTCAAACTGTCTTTAAATGCACCTTTGTGTGGCATTATAACACATTATACACACTTTGTGTGTTTTTTACTGAATATCTTGCCAATCTTGAATATTCTGTGTTGCCTGCATTCAGGTCACGACACGCCCTTAACTTTGGAACTTAACTTAAATTTGGAATGTCCTTATTTCTAGTAGTCTGCCTCGGAGGCCAAAAAAACATTGTTTTTGGAAGCAAAATAATTTAAGATCCCTCACATCAATGGTAAAGCTATTTATTTCATAGGATGGTGTGCCTGGGCTTATTACAAGGCACGCATAGCCCACCACCCAGCCAGCAGTAGCAGCAGCAGTAGTCCTGGAGCCTGAACCACCCCTGCACTGGCCCACGCCCTGCCTTTCTGCCTCCGTCACACCCTGACTGACACTTCTAAACCACATCAGTGGCCGCGGCCTCCGTGGTCCTCACATCTGCTACTGTGCTAAGGCAACATAAAGGGGTCTGGCCTGTAAAAGACGAGGAAGCCATTGCTGTAATTTACAGCAGTTCCCTTCTTCCAGAACAAAACTAGACAACATCCAGGGACAGTGGCACCCAGTCGCACCACCACAAAATTGTCGTCTGGTTGGCTTTTGCGGCCGACCACATCCGCAGCGCACGAAAAAAACGGCTCGCACCAGCTGGGATATTTTGAGTTTTGAGGGGCTCCCGTGGGCAGGCGGGCGGCTGGCCGGCCGGCCACAGCCACAGCCGCCATCGCCGCTGCCAGGCTTGGCTCCTTCCTGGACGGAGATCACCAGAAAGAAACGAGCCTCTCAGGGTCTCTCCGGGGCTTCCTCATTGGTCTCCCGCCTGCTTCGCCTTACCGCTGAGCAGCGCGCCTTTGTTGTTGTAGGTCCTGTTTGCTTAACCTTCATTTTCAATGCGTTTAGGGTCTCAGGGAGTGTATTGTTCATCACTGGCCGGCTTTAACACACTGGCCAGTCTCCGTGCTCAGGGCTTATTGTTGTTGGCCCGTAGGAGTTTTTTGGGAGAGTTGCACGAGGCGCAGTTGAGCCAAACCAAACTGATCCCCACCAGCTGCTTGTTTAGTAAGGTCTGTGTGAAAACATAATGTGGCCATTGTTGAGGGTCATGTCCTGTAACGCTCCTATCATGCACAAATGTGGAGTAATGTGTGTGTGTGTGTGTATGTGTGTTTCTGTGTGTGTGTGTGTGTGTGTGGGTGTATGCATGCTTGTGAGTGCATGTGTGTGTGTATGTGTCCTTGTGTTTGTGCTTGTGCGTGTGCGTGTGTGTGCTTGTGTTTTATGCTTGTGCGAGTGTGTGTGTGTGTGCGTGGGTGTGTGCATGTGTCCATGTGTGTTTGTGTGAAAGACAGCATGAGTCAGAGGGAGAGAGAGAGAGAGGCAAAGAGACAATGAGAGTCTGGAGCACTGGAGTATTGGACGACAAAACGAGCCTTGCGTTCCAACAAACACCCTGCCTGAAATCCCGAGCGTGTCCTGGAACACTGGAATGGGGATGTGTTGTTGTGCTGGGCCGTTAGCTTGTGAGGTCAGCCAGATGGATGGAGGTCCGCTATCCAGGGAGAATCACTCAGAACGTTTTCAACGAACGGAGACAAACCGAGGCTCTGACACACCAGGGATGAAGCAGATAATCCCGAGGACATAGCACAGTGCAGAACGTCCAAGTGTGTTGTGGACATGACATTTTAACCACTGCAGTGCTGGCATTTGTTAGCCTAATAGACCAGCCCTTCGTACTTCATTTCATTTTGTACAGAGGGTCTGGCAGTGCTGTATTGAGAAACGATTTCATCCTGGAGGTGTGAACTCTGCTGAAGTTTAAAGCAAGTGGCTCTGCCTGTACCCAATCGCTACTGTCTGGTCGTGACATGCAATTAGCCTGCCTAGGCACTACAATTCAAATGTAGCATACAAAGTCAACATCTTCGCTCACGAACACTCCCTCTGTTCGTTGATTGGCTAGGAAAATTCTGCCTAAAACAGCAATGTCAATACAGCACTGCCAGACCCTCTGTACAAAATGAAATGAAGTACGAAGGGCTGGTTTACCAGGCTAGGCATTTGTTTCCCTACCAACATCTGTATCTCACTGTTAGCGACTTTGGCGGTTAGCAATGGCAATGGGCAAATTCATTGCAGCCACCACATTTGCTTACTCAATTAGCATAACTAAGTTAGCAACTATGGTGTTGGTAAACACGCCTCCTAATTGACAAATAGTATTTGGCAGCTACTGTTGACGTGTCATAAATACTGTTAACATTACAAATTCACTATAGGGGCAATAACTGTGATGTATGACTTCAAATACTGTAAACCGAGAAGTGTGGAGTAAATTAACAACATGTGCAAAGGCCTTGACAATCAGTCACAGGAAAACTGAAAGAGAGCAGGGAAAAGAGAGGTGGAGAGAGAGGGGCGGTGATGGAGGGATGGAGGGAAACAAGCTGATGTGGACTGTAGAACAGAGACAGTGGATCAGAGCAGAGGAGAGGAGGGGAGGGGGTGGGGGTTGGGGCGGGGTAAAAAGATGGAGTGAGTGTGAGGCATTCCAGGAGTCCATTTGTCTGTCAGATGGTAGGATGAGATCCTCTGGCGTCTGCAGGGCGAAGCTCTGGTCAGCTCGCTCACAGCGGGCCAAGACAAATGGGAGTCGGCAGGGTGGCTGCTCCACGATGCCTCTGAAGTTCCGAAGCACACTCAGAAGGACATATGCTACTCAATCCCCCCCCCCCAATCACACTCAGAAGGACACATGCTGCTCTTCCCGCACCCCTGCGCCCCCCCAACACCCGATGACAAAGAACTTTAAGCACAGGGGTAACATCAGACTTACCCTTAGGACCTTCAGGCCCCGTATCGCCACGACCCCCTAAGAAGATTCAGAAGGACACATGCTGCTCTCTCCGTAGCCACCCCCACCCCCCAATACCTGATGACAAAGAAGTTTCAGCAGAGGGGTAACATCAGACTTACCTTTGGGACCTTCAGGCCCCGTATCGCCCCCACCCCCTAAGCACACTCAGAAGGACACATGCTCCTCTGTCCGCACCCCTGCCCCCCCAGGGGTGTTTCAGCAGAGGGGTAACATCAGACTTACCTTTGGGACCTTCAGGCCCTGTATCGTCCCCACCCCCTAAGCACACTCAGAAGGACACATGCTGCTCTCTCCGCACCCCCACCCCCCAGGGGTGTTTGAGCAGAGGGGTAACATCAGACTTACCTTTGGGACCTTCAGGCCCTGTATCGTCCCCACCCCCTAAGCACACTCAGAAGGACACATGCTGCTCTCTCTGCACCCCTGCCCCCCCAGGGGTGTTTGAGCAGTGGGGTAACATCAGACTTACCTTTAGGACCTTCAGGCCCTGTATCGCCCCCACCCCCTAAGCACACTCAGAAGGACACATGCTGCTCTCTCCGCACCCCTGCCCCCCCAGGGGTGTTTGAGCAGAGGGGTAACATCAGACTTACCTTTGGGACCTTCAGGCCCCGTATCGTCCCCACCCCCTAAGCACACTCAGAAGGACACATGCCCCCCCAGGGGTGTTTGAGCAGAGGGGTAACATCAGACTTACCTTTGGGACCTTCAGGCCCCGTATCGCCTTTGTGCCCATCGATGCCGTCCTGCCCGCTGCCTCCCTTCAGACCGCGGGGACCCTGGATGCCCTTCTCTCCCGCAACGCCTGACAAGAAACACACGAGACACACACACACACACACACACACACACACACACACACACACACACGCACCATTGGGACCCGCCTTCCAACAGACCTCTTTTTAAACAACACGGGGAAAGGGAGGAAAATCTGGCATCAATTTGCGAGAATGAAAACATTTTCTGCCTTATCAGGAATGTGGGGGGGAGCGGAGCACTGCTCTCATGCAACAGCACCGTTAGATGGACCCTCACATACTCCCCTTCCCATGCTCCTAAAACACCACGACAAAGAGGCGGTGGGAGTTTATGTACTTCATCCTTATGTATGTGTAAAGGTGTGTGTGTGTGGCTGTGTTTGTGTGTGTGTCTGTGTGTGTGTATGCGTGTGTGTGTGTATGTATGTGTGTGTGTGTGTGTGTGTGTGTGTGTGTGTGTGTGTGTGTGTGTGTGTGTGGCTGTGTTTGTGTGTGTGTCTGTGTGTGTGTATGCGTGTGTGTGTATGTATGTATGTGTGTGTTTCTGTGTGTGTGTGTGTGTGTGTGTGTGTGTGTGTGTGTGTGTGTGTGTGTGTGTGTGTGTGTGTATGTATGTGTAAAGGTGTGTGTGTGTGGCTGTGTTTGTGTGTGTGTCTGTGTGTGTGTATGCGTGTGTGTGTGTGTATGTATGTGTGTGTTTGTGTGTGAGTGTGAGTGTGCGTATGCAGAGGCCTGCTTGTCAGCAGGCTTTAAACGCTTTGTCATCAGCAGATAAAACGCTCCCATGTGCCGCCATAACTGACAGGTCAAACTGTGCGGAGGTTAACTCACTCATTTAACCCACAGTGGCGCGGAGCAGCAGACGCTGCAGCATGTGAGCCTCCCAGATCCAGAGTGCAGGGTCACGGAGAGGTCAACTGTAATCGAGGTGGGAGGAGGTTTGTGTGTGTGTGTGTGTGTGTGTGTGTGTGTGTGTGGGTCCTTCGAGGGACAGAATCTGTCTGTCAGCTATGTGGGCGTTGGGTTAGACTGAGGAGGCTGATGGTCTGGGGTGGGATGGGATGGCGTGCAGGACCTAACATGGAGGCTAGGGGGCAACCTGTGAGGCATCCATCATGGTAACAAATGAGCTCCATGGGAAACAACCTTGTGATGTTGGATATCAGTTCGTGGGAAAGAACCATTTAAAAGAAAAAAACATTCTAGTCTACAACCCCTTCTGGGACATGAGCTTTCAACTTCAAGTGCTGTGCAGGTATTGGGCTGTTGTCTCTAGCTGGTTCCAGGTCATTCCTGTGCTGTTAATGTTTGCCTTAAGAGAAAAAACACCATGCACTAAATAAAGCAAAAAGTAGGAGGGGTTTGTTTTTTGTTTCATTGTTGTTGTTGCACTTCCTGTTGTTTCTACACGCTCCATAGCATGTGCTCCATATAGAGTACTCTGTCAGATCTGTGAATGTGCTTTGTGTGTGATGGCTATGCATATTATGTTACTCTGCATGTCTTGAAAATGTATAAAAGGGGGCGCAGTGGTTGGAGCACCCGACCATGAACGGGCATTCGCCCATGGGCCCAGGTTAGAATCTGGCCTGCATTCGTTTCCCGCCCTACCCCATCTCTCTCTCCCACTTACTTCCTGTCACAATCTTCACTGTCCTGTCCCATTAAACTGCTAAAAATACTTTAAAAAGAAATTGTACACAAATGCCTATCCAACAAATGGAGTAAAGTGTGAAGGGCAAACCTCTGACTCCACTCAGGCCAGGTGGACCGACGGGTCCCAGGGATCCATCGTCCCCCTTCTCTCCTTTCGGTCCTGGAGGTCCTGGTAACGGGGACAGAACAAAGGTCAGTGACAGTTCCTGATAGGTCATCTACAGTGATGGCCAACCTGGATTCAGAAGCCACAGCTGCAGGGAGTTGGTCTTGGGGTTGGAGGGTCATAGGTTCGATTCCCGTTCCAGTAGGAAAAACTGTGGTTGGGGGAGTGAATAACCTGCGCTCGCCCGCACCCTCATCCATGGCTGGGGCGACCCTGGGGCACATAACCCCACGTTGCTCCAGGGTGGGGGGGACTGTCCCTGTACATCTACCTCATTCACTGTAAGTAGCTCTACATAACAGCATCAGCTAAATGTAATGTAACAATTTAGTACCACATATTCCAAGTCACCTGGTTATACACGTGTGCTTAATACAGGTGATTTCACTGTTTAACTCCTCTACCTGGATAAAGAGTTTATTAGAATAGCTAATTAGAATCAGCTCATTTAGTGAATAGCTGGAACAAATGTGTGGTCTTGGATCGTAGTTTCTGAAGCCCATCACTGTTCATCTATTGCCATCATAACAGACAGGCATGCAATCCATCTAAGTTGATGGTTAAAAAACATTTTCAATGCTTAACAAGCAAAATGTTTTTGTGAATCTGTACATTGTTGTCAGCATCCACTTGCATTGCCAACAAAGTTTGCGTTCACTCTGTGGAAGTCAAAGTCAAAGTCAAAGTCAAAGTGTACTTTATTGTCAATTCACTATGTAACAGAAATTACACAGAGGACTGAAATTGCGTTTCACCAGACACCAAATGTGCAATTTGAACTAGAAACACACACGCACGCACACACACACACACACACACACACACACACACACACAGACACACACACATGAAGTGTGCACAGACATCCACAATAAATAGACATAAGACATTCAGATAAACATATACGCTTCCAACAAGGAGGAAAGTTCGAGGTAGCTCTTCTTGGTAGTTGGTGTAGGTGAAAAAGGAAAAAGTGAAATGTGCAATATGTAAGGTGCAATAAGTGAAGGTGCAGTTGGTAAAGTGCAAGTGTAAAAGCAGCATGGACATCAGTGTGTGGATGTCAGTAACATGTTCATGGAATCTTCTTCATTGTGTCGAGTAGCCTGATGGCCTGTGGAAAGAAGCTGTTTCCCAGTCTATTTGTGTGGCACCGCATGCTGCGGTAGCGCTTTCCAGATGGTAAAAGGGCAAACAGTTTGTGTGCTGGGTGGGTGGTGTCCTTAATGATATTGGTGGCTCTCTTGGAACAGTGTGATGTGTATAGGTCCTGAATGGTTGGTTGGGGTGATCTGATGATCTTTTCTGCAGTCCTCACCACCCTCTGTAGAGCCTTCTTGTCTGCAGCTGAGCAGCTGCCGTGCCAGACAAAGAGGCTGCTGGTCAGGATGCTCTCAATAGTCAGTCAGAAGTCAGTCCTAATAGAATGTGAAATAACTGACTAACAGTGAAAATTTAAAGGCATCTTGTAATGGATTAAAGCTTACAGTAAGCTTTCTAGACTTCATGTCATCTTTTATCCGTGGTGAGACATTTTAACGATGCCAGGATTTTACGGTCTCTAAAGTGGACTTTGTTTTGTTTAGCAACAGGCTGAATGGACAATATTTACCATGGAGGATTCTGACTGACATCTTGAAATCGCTCTGAGTGTCAGTCACCCAAACAGCTATGCTGACCTCAGTTTTGGATGGCCCAGCCAAATTTCATGTTGTTGACTCAGTTTGCAACAAAGGAGAACACATGTTGATTCAGGACTCGGAAAGCAGGACAGTGACCTGATTAGATAATGGTTGGTTTAAATGATTCATTCCAGCGCTTCAACATAAAATAAATAAAAACAGCCTAGTTTGTGAGGCAATCAAAGCCTGCTGCATGGGCTTAATGAACTGTGCAATGTAAACATCCCCAGCTTCGCTGCTAGCATGAGGGGTGCCTTGGATTCTGGAATTTAAGGTCTTCTCAGCTGACTCCTGCCTGTAAAAGTGGGTGAAACGTGCTCTTTTCTGTGCTTTCTTTATGGGTGAATGTATTTTATAGCCCCCCACCACCCCCCAGAGGAGAGAGTATAGACTCAGCTGAGTTCCCTCAGCTAATAACCTGCTCCTTAACGGGCCAGCACTTCAAAGCGCCAAGACGTTCGAGTGGCCCTTTAAACAGAGTGCACTGCTGAGAGGAGCTTGTCAGGAGTGTGGACCCGTCTCCTGAGAGAACCTCGCAGCGCCCATTAAAAGGCCCAAAGGAATGCGCGGCTGGGCCGGGGGTCACGGCTCAAGGTTGAGTGGAAAGCAGTCCTCCAGCTGGGGGGTCGAGCGCTTCAAGCAGTTGGGGTTAATTGGTGGTTTGTTTTAGTGGAATCAACGTTGTGGTCTTGCCCCCCCTCTCCCCGTTGGGTCCCCTCTCGGGGTCATTAATTAAGTACACTGGAACTGTTTGAGAGAGAAATAATACACCCCTTTTGCCAGCTAAAATGAGTAAATATTCCCATTTGTTACAAAAACTGAGGCAGGTCCACTGTTGTGTTTCAAGTACTAGCACTTCAGGGCCTGTTGGAATTGTCAAGGGATCGCTAAGTTATTTCCTTTCTAGAGCAGAGACGTTTTTTTTTTGTCGTTGTTGTTGTTGCGTGTGTTTCCTTCTGATGTCAGATCAGAGGCCAGCAAGTGGAAATGGGAGAGGAAGTTGGCAATGTTGGCGCAACCTTTCAGGAACATTCGAGTGGTTCTGTAGTATTGTTTTCCACCAGTGCAGGAACACCTCAGTGGGGTTAATGTTTCCTTTGGAGGATGTGGTATATACAATATTCAGGTTTGATTTACTGCTGACTGAAAATCAAAAAAGACACACACGTTTTGCTGCAAAACGCTGAGCAGGCCTTTAACAACACGTTTAAATACATGTACTCTGTTACTGTAAAGATTCCATGATTAAAGATCCCAAGTTTCCAGCTTGATGCCCCCCTCCCCCCACCTCCACCAATATAACACACACACACACATGCACAAATACTTCATAATTTAACATTACAGTAATTACGTACCCTTTTTCACAAACACAGCTTTGTTAGCTTGTGGAAAGAACACTGAAGCAACAAGAGTCGCTGAGACATGGAAAGACAGTATGCCAGCTAAGGCAACAGCGTGTGTGTGTGTGTGTGTGTGTGTGTGTGTGTGTGTGTGTGTGTGTGTGTGTCTGTCTGTGTGTGTGTGAGGTGCACAGCTTTCCTGGCGCGACCAGGCCTTAATGACATACAAATGTGTGTCGGAGTGGACCTAGTGATTGAGGGCTGAGTTCTTAACAGCAACGATTTCGATGCGGCCCAAAACAATTGTTTCCAGCCTGGATTCAGCTTTATCCCACCCGTATGTACACCAGATACTGGATACGATGTGTAATTAGACATGGTTCCTTTTATATCCTAACTTAATTTCTCCCAAAACCACAATTCTGACCGGCAACAATTTTATCATGACATCACTGTAACAACTTGGTATTTCAAAATCAATTTTATGTGCGTGGGTCTGATTTTGTTACTTTAAATACTTTGGCATTACATAACTGTTATGGCAGTCATCCATTGTACTTGGAGCAAGCACATTGCTTGCAATTTGTTGCTGAGGTAAACTATTACATCTACATGGTATATGTATGGCCCTATGTAGTCCTCATGTTGTCATGGATACAGTATTTACATAGCAGAAGAGGGACAAAGCTGTTATTTGAGTATCTTGTATGAGGCTGGCTGCTAATGTTCCTTTTTATATACTAAAGTGATGTATGACTAAATCTTAACCCTTTTTTACACAAAACAATGTACATTTCTGACACATTATGTCCTAAATACTAATCTGAGGTTTTAAATTGGAGGTACAAGAGGTAGAGAACCACTCCATTAAAGGTGTCATTCCACGAAAAAAAAAACGTCACTCCAAGTTGCATACGCATACTGCACGTGAAAATGTTCTTCTACCCAGTTTGCCTTCATTAGTCAATGAAAGAAAACAAGCGAATAAGAAAAAGGCAAGCAAAGTAACGTAAGTTTGTTAATTAGACAAAAAAACAATGCCACCGTTATGATTACCAGAGGAGTCTCATTGCAGCACACATTCACCTCACATTCACACACTCACGTATAGGTAAGTATCTGTGTTTGTTTAGAATGTTTAAATCTTCTATTTGGTGTGCTATGACCGAATGGGCTTAGAATGATTGTAGCCTGTGACTAGCATAGCCGAGAACCTGTCATTCTCCCTGCTCCATCTCCTCCACCAAACTGGAACTGCCTGTAACAGGAGCACTAAAGCATTTCTTTCACCAAAACCGGCTCACAGGGCATTCATCAATACTAGAGACCACCGCAAAATTAATGAAAAATGATGCAATGACACCCTTAATGACAGCTAACTGGTATTTGGAGCTCTCTAAAATTTACCCTCTAATGTACAATCTAAGACTAAATCTTAACCCTTTTCACACAAAACAATGTACATTTTTGACACATGATGTCCTAAAAAATAATAATCAGAGTTTTTAAATTGGAGGTAGAAAAGGTAGAGAAACACTCCATTAATGACGACTGACTGTGTTAGTTTTTGGAGGTCTCTAAAACTCACCCTGTATGTATGTGAGGTTCTTGAGGGCGACGGAGTGCTCCCAGTCCTTGAGCCGCAGGTCCTCGGTGATGACGTTCAGGATCTCGATCTCGTTCCTCAGCTGCTCCTCCAGGTGCACCTGCATGACCTTCAGGGTCAGCGTGTCGTGCGTCACGTTGCTGATCTGCACCTGCAGGTCCTGGATCTTGGCCCGGTGGACGCTCACCTCTCCCGAGAAGGTGTGGTTGACTGCCCCCACCATCCAACCCACGTCCTCCACGCGTTCCCGCAGCCGGTCCACGCGCATGGACGTCTCCCGCAGCAGCGCGTCCTGGGCCTGCAGGGAGCTGGTGGCGTGCGCCAGCTGCACGTCCAGGCTGCTGCCGTTGCCCGACGAGGCGCCCGGTGACTGACCCAGGTCGTCCAGCCGGTGCCCGAGCTGCTCCATGGAGTCTTCCGTCTGCAGCGTGTGGTCCTGCAGGCCGCGGACGTCCCTCTCCAAGCCGCGCAAGGCCAGGCCGAGCTGCTGGAGGGCGTCGGAGTGGTTCTGGAAGAGGTTCTCCAGCTTCCAGATGTTCTCCAGCAGGTCGCTTTGCGAGGACAGCTGGCCCAAGGACTCCTGGAGGTCATGGGAGCGGCCGGCCAGCTGGGTCATGTTCTCCATCAGGGCCTCCTGCTTCTCTGAGGACACCTGAGACCTGGAGACTGGGGTTACATTACATTACATTACACTTAGCTGACACTCTTATCCAGAGCGACTTACAGATATTTACAGGGTTTTAGTTACAGTCCCTGGAGCAGTGTGGGGTCAAGTGCCTTGCTCAAGTGCATCTCAACCATGGGTAGTGCAGGATTTGAACCGGCAACCGATTGCAAGACCAACTCCCTAACCACTAGGCCACAGCTGCCCCCGAGTTAGACAGGAGGTAGGGGTTTAATGCGTTTTTTTTTCATTTGGGGGTCAAGCATTGGAACAGAACATCAGTATTTTTGGCAATATGGTCCGTGAAACCTTTTAATGGCCACGTTGTGGTTAGTCAAAAGCAAGAGTTCATCACCACTATTAGAACTGGCTATTTCACCACACAAAGCAAAAGCTCACAACAGATGTCAGATGTTAAAACTTATGTTAAGCCAACAGTATGATCCTTGTTCCACATGCGACCAGGGTATTTGTCTTGCAATCACTTTTATGGTTGGTTTGTGTATTCTTTAAAAATGTCATCAGGGAATAGATGTACTATTTGACTGTCCTTCCAGTGTTTTAGCACAAGTCTGTGCAAACCAAAGTCAAGACGTGCAAGACAAGGGCCAGAAGAGAAGAACAATATGACTACAGTGTGTTTAAAACCTTGTGTCCCAAATGAACTAACTTTACTAAATTCAAAATAAGAAAATCATATTTACACAGAAGGAAAGAAAAAGATAAGATATGCTCTCCATGCTGTATCCAGTTCCACATTCCCTGAGGAAATTATTTAAATTCAGTGACAAAAAACACTGTACTGAACATTTTTCAATCTTCTGACATCTAGAGATCATGTTGTTTACTGATCCAAGGGAGTTCGGCCCATGACCTGAACATCTTTGACATTCGAAAAGAGAAATAGTCTACGTGGAACAGACAAGTGAGGTGGTCTTCAGTTAAATAACTCAACATTGGCTTAAAAAATGAATAAAAAGCTAAGATGTGACACAGCATGGCTCGAGATTTATATTTCATAATCTTAACTTGGTTTGTGACCAGCTGAGGAAAACTTCAAAATCCCCTTTTTTTAGCTTGTGAAAGATAGAAAGGGATTTAGAATTTATGCTCTGTTGGAACAGAGTTGCTTGGTAACGGCACAAAATTGGCTGAGGAGATATTTTGAAACCAAATACTGCTCCGTCTATGCAATGACGCAACTGAATCTCATAATTTCAAGACCTTTTTGTCAGAACCTGTAATGTCTAAAAGGCAGGGAAGACAAGTTATTTGAAAGGAGAGGAAATGGCTTGACCTGTATGCTTAAAAAAAGATCTCCAAGGCTGTAATACCTCTATTTTCAGTACAGTTTTGTTTTATATACTACTTCTGTCAGAAAAGTTGAGAAAGTGGGGAAGTAGTTGTTTAGCCGTGGAAAGAAAAAAAAGTTCAGTCCCATCACCAGATGAGAGCTTTAATTCCAAACAGAACTTGGCTGTTCCATCACACAGATAAGACTAATTGATATTAATCAAGAAAATCATGACTTGAAAACTTTAGTCTGCATCTAATGTGGCTTTGAGAACTGGCAATGATGTCTGCCAAAACCTTTAGAGCAGAGTAAAAAAAAAACCTGAAGGAAAACAGATGGATTAATTCCCAGAAGGATAAATTAGGCCGAGGCAGAGTAGGGGGGTAGCTGTGGATTTCTTGAGAAAGACTTTAGAAGACAGTGGAGGTGAAGGCCTGCACTCGTTTACTGTCCAATCAGTCTTTCTTGGAGACAGAGAAGGGGGGAACCCAGAGGCCCCAGCCTCGACCAGGGCTGCACTGACAGACCCCTACCATATCTACCACCATAAAGACGGAATGTGTGTGTGTGAGTGTGTGCGCTTGACTAGGCCTGCACTGACAGACGTCCACCATATCAACCACCATAAATACGGAATGTGTGTGTGTCTTTGTGTGTGTGCGATCGACCAGAGCCGCACTGACATTCACCATATCAACCACCATAAAGATCGAACGTGTATGTGTGTATGTGTGTATGTGCGCGTACGTGTGTGTGTGTGTATGTGTGGGATCCTTACATCATGTGCATTCCCCCTCTTCCTCCGCGGATGATGTATGGCCGTTCCTTACGGCCGTCAGAACGTGAGAGCAGCAATTTCTTTGCCCCGTTTCTTTACGACACGGGCGTGGGGCCCAAGAGAGCGGTAAAATCAAGACAACTTTGGGGTTGCGCCCACGCGACCTTGGGGTAGGATTTAGGGGTGCGCAGCCGAGTGTGGGAGGAAGCTGGCGGCGGGGAGGTGACGCCGGAGAAGATGGCGTTCGAGAACGTATCCATATGTGTGCGCGTCGACGGCGCACCGCGAAGAGATAAACATCTCCCATCGTATGTCGCTCACACGCAGAGAGCGGAACAGATGGACGGGCCGTGTGAGACTCATTTCGATGTTTTGCACATTTTGTGGGTTTCTAATTCCTTGGCACATCTCTGCCTCTTGCTAGAGGCAGTTTGTTCTCCCCCCCTCACCACATTTAAACGATGTCACTGCACTAGCTGATCCCCGAGACCAGGTGCAACTCAGCTGTGTTTGTGTATGGGTGTGTGTGTGTGTGTGTGTTTCTGTGTGTGGCTGTGTCTCTCTCCTTTGTGTGTGTGTGTGTGTGTCTTCTTTGTGTGTGTCTGTGTCTGTGTTTCTCTTCTTTGTGTATGTGTGTGTGTGTGTGTGTGTCTGAGAAGAAGCCAGAGCTAGTGTGTGTGGGTGGGATAGTGGGTGGGTCTGTTAAAATGTAGGCTATGCTCCCTTTCCTGTTATTCAATTTAGCCTCCAAGTCCATCAGTATGGTCCTCATTACGTCTAGTAGCTTTCGCAGCACTGCACACTCATGTTTGTCTCTGGTTCTGTCTTTGTCTGTTTTTGTCTCCCTGTGTGTGTGTGTGTGTGTGTGTGTGTGTGTGTGTATGAATGCATGGGTATATTGGAGAACAGGCCAGATTTTCTTGTACGAGATGTATATTTCATACTCATTTGAGCCTGAATACATTCACTCTGAGGACCACCGTCTGTCACAGTCACCCCGCAACAAACAAATTAAAAAATAAATCCTCATAAGAAACAGCACTGTCATTTCTCTCTCTCTGTCTGTTTCTCTTTCTTTGTCTCCCTTGCTCTCTCCCTGTGTGTGTGTGTGTGTGTGTGTGTGTGTGTCAGTCAGCGTCAGAGCTGGGGCAATTTTTTTTACTAGATGTATATTCCACGTTTTCGTTTGGATACACACAGGGGACCACCGTCACAGTTACCCCACGCACCTTAACATCAACCCCGCCTCAAGGGTTTCATTCTCCGGTGCCACATCCACAACATCCCTCCTATAATCTTGGTGAAGACAGTGTTTACTTCCTCTGCAGTGTACAATACCCCCCACCCATTCGCCGACCCAAACAGCTCTCCTGGGGCTTGTGAGTCCAGGTGGGAGGCATTCCCCATTTGGGCTGGGTGCATAGCTCTTTAGCTACGCCTGACCCTCGGCTCTGGGTTGTACGTACAGCCAAAGGTGGGGAGAGGTCAGGGGTGAAGGAACGTGAATGTTTTTTGCTGACCCAAGCACGCCTCGAGCCAGCTGATTCCACAGGCCCATCTCCTGCTGGAAGTCTTCAGAGTCCACATATTCTTCAAGTGTAGCTTGGCTCTGGGTGACGATAATGGCCCAGGCCCCCCCACCACAGCTGACCTAGAAAAACACTGGGCCAGTATTACATGGCGTTCTCTCCAAGAGAAACCCCCATCTCTTGTCTTTGTTAGCCGTTTCCAACCCTGAGTTACTGCCAGTCTCAACTTGTTGCCACTCAAAGCATTCGTTAAGTCAGATGGGGCAGGATAGATTAAAGCTGCGGAAAAGATCGGCCCAGCTTTCATCTCATGCAGTGAATGAATGCTGAAGTCTTCTCCATTCTGTTTCTGTCTGGCACCCTGGGCCTCATATTTCCCATCATGCCAGGCCTTGATACTGAACAGATAATGATCTGATCTGACTGCTCCACCCAAGCAATTGATCCACTTGGATCTTCAGCCACATTATAAGCCCAAAACCCACAGGGCTGGCATGAAACACTGGGAGGGCCTTTGATGAAGTGCAGAAACAGCACACTACTGTTACCCAAACAGATTTTATTAAGACAAATAATTGCATTGAGCTAATACCACAATTTTAGCAAAGGCTTTCTGAATTTAGAGATTACCACTAACCACAGGCAGGTCATTTCGTTTCGTTTTTCGTTTGAGTCACTTTAAGTACTTGCAGTTGTTTGTTAGGTTGTTCGTTTCATTCGTCTGATCTGTTGTGTGAACTTTCGTCCTCATCTGGTCTAATGTATCTGTAAGTCATTACAGCCTAATGGCAGCCTTGTTAGTGGCTGCAAAGATAGAGGTCAACAGAAGTGAAAAGCACCTCAGAGTGAAGCATGATGTAACAGGCCATTTCCGCACAGCCCAGCCCATAGGCCATATGTGTCAAACTCAAGGCCCGCGGGCCATATGTGTCAAACTCAAGGCCCGCGGGCCATATGTGTCAAACTCAAGGCCCGCGGGCCAAATGTGGCCCACCACGTCATTGTATGTGGCCCGCGAGAGCTTAAATTTTCAGCCTTAAAAGGTCTGACTTTCTTATAATAAGTCAAAAAGGTGCATTGACCATGTTAATGTCATAACTTGTTATTTTTCCTTATTCACTTGGATAGTTTGATCTTTGATTGATGAAGTAATGTGGGTTTCACAACCTGACAAATTAAAATGACTTATGTTATAACAGAGCAACAAGCAAACATATTTTTTTACATCTATGCAAATATATATATATATATATATATATATATATATATATATATATATATATATATATATATATATATATATATATATATATATATATAATATTTGTCATTTTAATAAGTAAAACATTCAGACTTATTTAACATTAACGATTAGTTGCATTTATTTTACATTATATTTAGTTACTTTCCGCTACATTTATACTGTCTTACAGTTAGATTTGGCCCTTTGAGGGCAGCCATTGTGCTGATGTGGCCCTCGGTGAAAATGAGTTTGACACCCCTGCTGTAGGCTAAAGCCTGCGACCTCACAGCAACTTAGATTTGGAAATCAAGCATGTTATCCAGTCGACTAAAAAGAACTAATTCTATGCCTGAAATGATCAAAATGTTTCAGTTATTATAACTGTATACTAGCAAATGTTAATTGTAGCCTACCTTACCCCTGTTGCTCCCTGGGGACACTAACAACCCGACAGAGCCTCAGTGGACTTTCTCGCTCCGGCGCCACTGGACTGCAAGAAATGTTGCTTTGTGTTTCTTCGTTCCGGTACCACTTTCCTCCCCCCTGTTGCTCTCGGGGACACTAGTAACACGACAACGCCTAAATGGACTTTTTTGTTTCAGCGCCACTGGACTGCAAGAAATGTTGTCTTGTGTTTTTCTTGTCAAACTGTGAAGCACTTTGAGCTGCATCTTGTATGAATTGTGCTATACCATGCCCAAGATGTGTCAGCCCTGTCGTTGACTGACAAGCATGTCGAGAGAGAGGTTTACTAATGCTCTTCCCACACAGCTAGGCTAGCTGGCATCCGTTAGACAGAGAAGGGGTGGTTGGGGTGGTTAGGGAGCATCCGTTAGACAGAGAAGGGGTGGTTGGGGTGGTTAGGGAGCAGGGGGTCCAGCTAGCTTGCCTCTTCTGGGTTGTCTCCACGATAGGAGACCTCACAGAACTTCAAACCTGCTGGCATGCATTCGTTCTTGAAAAAAGCTCTCATTTCTATGTACCCTGTCTCCTTCTCTTTGATTTCTCTCAGTATTTATTACATTACACTTAGCTGAAGCCCTTATCCAGAGCGACTTACAGATATTTAGAAGGGTTCAGTTACAGTCCTTGGAGCAGTGTGGGGTTAGATGCCTTGCTCAAGGGCATCTCAACCATGGGTAGGGCAGGATTGGAACTGGCAGCCTTCCAATCGCAAGACCAACTCCCTAACCACTAAGCCACAGCTGTCATTTATGGTCCTTTCTGTCTCCTTTTCTTCCTCCCCTTTCCAGTTTTCAGCCCTAATCTTTCACTCTGTCTTTTTCTGTCTTATCACACCTGTAATCATGTTACACTCTCCTTCTATCGCTGCCTACCCTTGTTCCTGTTAAGAACTGGAAACCTTTGAGCCCCCTGTTGTTATTAAACCCCAACCCCACCCCATCAGCCCCAACCTACTCTTAGCCAACCTAAGCTGTGGCCTAATGGTTAGGGAGTTGGCCTTGGAATTGGAGTAGCCAATCTTGATAATGACCATTTTATGTTGAGGAGGTATCGTAAGGTGACTCTTTCAGCTAGCCAACACAAACAAACCATAGACCGCACATAAGAGAACTGGACAAACCCTCAATCACGTCAAGCATACTGCAGACTTACTCACAGGCCGGAGGAGGCTTAAATTGAGGGTTCCGGGCGCTGCCATCTTTGCCAGTTCATTCTATGAATGTCATTATAAATCATCTGGGGATTACACTAGTAGATCCTAAAAAAATCACTCCCTAAGAGTTATCATGGACCTGAAAACTACCGAAACAGGACAGGCTGTTAATACATTTATTTTTGCTGTGAAAATGGACCTTTTAACATGGGAGTCTATGGGAAGTTGTTCGCTTTTGCAGCCAGCCCCCGATGGACATGTGAGGTATTGCAGCTTTAAAATGTAAAAATTTAAAATGTATTGTTTAGCCTGTAATGTTACCGCATGATCAGCCCCTGCCTTCTCTGGGCCAACCTGAACCTCATCCAAACCGGCCCCTAGGAGAACAGTCTTGACAATGACCATCTTCTGTTGGAGAGGTATGGTGCCTTAATCGCTCATGTTTCACAAAGGGTTTACTTTTCTTATTGCTTTTCTCTCCTTTTTTTCTTTTTCCTTCTTCTTCATGCATTCCCTCCCTGTCATCGTCTTCTCTCAGCCAGGTTTACAATCCCATCCGTTTCTCTCTCTCTCTCTCTCTCCTGTCTCTGTACTTACTTAGCTTGTGGTGTGTCTTTGTCTTCGAGGGATCCATATTTAAATCACCCCATCTGAATGTTGAATACCCCCCCCCCCCCCCCCTTGCTCTCCTTACATATCCCCTATGTACTTACTTAGCTTGTGGTGTGTCTTTGTCTTCGAGGGATCCATATTTAAATCACCCCATCTGAATGTTGAATATCCCCCCCTCCTTGCTCTCCTTACATACCCCCCCCCCCCCCATGTCCTTTTGCTAAATCCCACCAAGTGGAGTTACTAATAGCACCACTACACAGCACTAGGGCGGCTCAAAGTCATGCCACATTGTTTTGACAGCGGATGCATTTTATGTCTCTCCAAGGCAGGCGTCTGTTCAACAATCCGTGGCGGAGGGATTCTGCGGTCGAAAACATCAGAATCCATGTCATTCGTTAGCAGCGAACCCCAGAAACAGGACAACAATACTCCCCACGGTGTGTCTGTGTTTCTGTGATTAACTCCAAGTGCTTTATGGGTAAAACAGTGCGCACATTGCTGCACTTCCACCTCATCCTTTTTATACACCACATTCTTTTTTCCAGTATTACCATCAGAACATCACAAATACAAGGCTTGGATTAAAATCAAGTCACTAACTTTCACCCAAACACATTATGACGGTATGTTAGCTAGTCAGTGCTTTACTGCTCTCAAAATCCTGATAGGTTTAGATGAGACGCTTTTAAACACTGGGATCCTGGCACTTCATGAGAAACAATTGCATTCTGCTGATTGGTCCAACCGCAGACCTCCTGAGTGTTCTAAGTTCACGGAGTTCACCAATGTCATTACTGTGGCTATGGCATTTTTTTGCTGTCATGCTTTCACAAAATGCCCTAAATCAAATGTTATGATTACAAAGAAAACTCTGACACATTTTTCAGCAAAAATCATTTGGAAACAGTTTTATGACTTCCATGAGCGGATTGGATACATAAACTGCTAGAGGATATGAAGTATATAGGCATAAACTATCGACTATACTTTGCACTAGTGCATTTTTTTCACAATACAGAAGTGGAGAATTAGCCCCATATGCATTTGTTTATCCACAGATTCCCTAAAAGTTTGCAAATACTTCATATCTCCACAAACCAGTAAAGATGTCCAAAGGCTTACAGTTTACACTGAGGTCAGCAGATAAGCTGAGGAATGAACACAACAAGTTGAGCTCCAATAAGAAAGCAGAGGAAGTATATTTATTCACTGGCTAATAGAACATTCTTGAGGATAAAGTCAGTGTATCTCACTGACTGGCTTCATGACCTCTACTGTTGTTTACTTTGTGAGATTGTGGAAAGTGTAGTGCATTACGAATCAAGGGAAGAAAGGCGAGGAATTTTATGGCTAAAGACGCCACTGTCTCCCATCATGCCTTGCCGCACCCTGAGATCCCAGTTGCATTCTACTCACCCTGCACCCTCTCATGGTTATTGTAGTTTTCTACCTTGTCGTTCTTGTTTACCGCCTTTCCAGCTATGCAGAAACACAGTGAACACCTATTCTGTTCAATGCCTTTGTGATTACACGTTTCATTACATGTTTTAGAGGGAAAAAAAGGGCAGCAAAACAGAACAAACACACATTTACCATTTACCAATACTATCACACAGTGATCAAAACCAAGGAGAATCAACAGTACCCCACATTGCGCAAATGCGCAAGCAACCTTTAGTACAATAAATCTGTCCACCACTCCAGTTAGTAAGCCCATTGATTTAGAGTGAAATGTGATTTTAATGGTGCGCTCAGTAATTTGATATGCATTCCCCAGCTGTTGATGACCATCAGTTTAATATGGGTTGACCTCATTGCAAACGCTTTGTAGCGCAACATGTGCTGGGAGAGAATATTTTTCACAAATCTCTGCACAACTCAACAGTTGTGGTCTGTTCAGGGAACGGGCAGTGGAGTAGCACAGCCTTCTGATTTCAGACAGATGTTTGCCCCTATTGAGCAGTGTCTCCTATGCTGAATAATGTGGAATAAGGCAGACTGCAGATGCTCTGTTATCATACCCAAATTATATTAGTTTTATCATCATAAATGTCCGCCAGGATAAAAGCATCAGTAAATAATCTAATCTAATCTAATCTAATCTAATCTAATCTACCTAAATGAAGCCACGGTGCTCACTCATGTTAGTAGTTTAAGGAAATACAGGTCTTTAATGGTGGAGTTTAGGTCACTCCACCAAGGGCAAGTGAGAGTGACAAAATCCTTAGGCTGAAAAAGTTACAGAGGAACAAATGAGCACTTTTGCGATGACGATTCATTTCAATATCGAAATCTGAAGATTTATTTCGGTCACCCATACTTGACTTCATAGATGAGGCCACGGTTTAAGTACAAGCTCTTCAGCGCCTGTTTCAATGAGTTGTGACGACTAATAGACAGAGTAATAGGGCCAATATATACTCTCCTCCAGACGCTTAAAAAAGCGAATGCTGTCGGAAAGTAAAGGATAACCTAACACTGGGTGAGATTCAGAGTCCATATTTTACCCACGACAGTCATGAGTCCCTCTCCTCTGCTTTGGCAGGGATTTGCCTGTCGAGGTAATCAATCAGCTTGATTTTTTTGTCGGTGCACGTGTTGTTAACACAAAAAAAAGGGCTCGACTAAGTCAACAGATTTCAGTCCTATATGCTCCATTTGTCATTTACTGAAGTGGACAGGCTGTTCTTTTTTGACGCTAACATGAAGCAGATTTATTGCCTATATTGCACCTGAGGAATCCATCATGAAGAAGCATTGCCTCATTCTCCTCGACCTCGTCTTTGCTCTCTATTTCCTAGCAACCGGCACGAAAACTCCCTCTCCCGTCCACTTCCTGTAACTGTAAACAGTGAGATTAGTTTACAAATCCGAATTGCCGGCAAGAGTGGTTTTGACATTACTAAAGACCTTTCCTGCCTGGAAGGGAGACAGAGACGGACGCCGAGACAGAGACGACACCTATATCCACCCTCTCACACAGACCACGGCGGAGCATGCTGGACGGGTCATGTGACCGAACATCTGTGAGCAACAGCGCCTCAGGAATCGCGTCTGGGGTCGGTGGCTCTACTGTATGTCCCGCCACATCCCAGAGCACTACTATGTTATCGGCCAACCGCAAGCTCCTCACCCACGCTAGGAATGCGGGAATGCTGGCCATGGTAAAGGGGTCATCTGCCCCTGTGATCCATCATTTGACAATGAGGGCCATTGTCTTGTTTCCATCCATTTTTGTAGGCCCTAATGGCTCTAACAAACACTTCCCCTTTCATCCGAGGGCCCCACGATGGCCGACCAGACTGCCATGGCCTAGCCTGGTAAACCAGCCCCTCGTACTTCATTTCATTTTGTACAGAGGGTCTGGAACAGACACCATCAGAAACGATTTGTTGGAGGTGTGGACTCTGCTGAAGTTTAAAAAAAAGTGCCTCTGCCTTTACCCAGTCGCTAACGCCTGGTCGTCACGTATGTAATTAGCCTACCTACGCACTACAATTCAAATGTAGCACACAAGGTCAACATCACGGCTAACGAACACACCCTCTGTTCGCTGATTGGATCGGTCTTGCTGGGGCCGACTAAATGACCCTCAAGAGCTTCCGGTCCAGACACTCTGTACAAAATGAAATGAAGTACGGGGGGCGGGTTCACCAGGCTAGCCACGGCCAGGCCCTTGGTTGGAATCAAAGGCGGCCAGGGTCGTGATTTTTTTAATCAGGTTCTGGCAACAACCAAGGAAAATACAAGTAGTAAAGTAGAAGTAGGCCCCGGCAGTTCAAACAGCTTTATATGAACAGTTGCTCGTGTCAAATACTGTACAACAGTTTACTGGGATGGCCTACATGTGTGTGTCAGCTGAAACGTGTGGAAACATGGCTACTGCCATCACCACAGACCGGGGGCCAATTTAGCGTATGCCTCACAGAATGATGTTACACTTCTATGTCTCATTTCTCATTTCTCTCTCTCTCTCTCTCTCTCTCGCTCCTTACTTTCCCCACTCACTCTTTCCTTTCTGACCTTTTCTCTCTTTCTTTCTCACTTCTGATTTCTCTCTCTCCCTCTCTCTCTGATTCCCTCTCCTCCTGTCTCCCTCCATCCCTCCATCCATCCATCCATCTCTTCCTTTCTTTATGTTTTTGTCAAAATATTTCTCTCCTCCCCTCCCCTCCCCTCAAATCGTCGCTTGACAATGTTTGTAGAGCCCGCCCTGAGACAATGTTTGTAGAGCCCGCCCTGCTTTTCGTACTGGGTTGGTTTGAGGGCCTCGGCACCGAGGCCAGTTGGCAGTGATGGCCAGCGTGTGGAAAGGCTGCCGGCCTGTTCTGTTGTGAGAAATGTACTGGCGTGTAGGACACACGGCCGGCCGTCATCTGGACATCGTTAGGCTTTGATGTGGGGCCTGGGTAGGTCACACTCGACATTATACAAGATATGAACTTCTAGCCTGCCAACTGTAAAAGTGGTGTGTGGTACGCCATCAGAGCACAGAACAGCTTGTTATTCTTATGTGCTAATGTTTTATTTTATATATTGTAATGCTTCTACAAAGCACATACACACACACACATACACACACACACACAAGGGTATGCTGCAGGCGCAGTTAAAATATCTAACAATAAGAAACTCCCATTTCAACACGTCTTTCAAAAGTTGTTTGTGTAAGACCGGCTAGCTGACAGTTGGCAAGCTAAATGATTTTGTTCTACCCACCCAAGGAGACAGTATGGTCGGTACAGTATATTAGTACATATCCCTGCCCCCCTTCCTTTCCTCACAAAAACAACCAAAAACTTTAGCCAAGGGGGTAAGGCATTAAAGTTATGTGCAGCACAAAAACATTTATATGGCTGAAAGATGTCTAGGCTGCCACTGATATTTACATGTAAGTTTAAATGAATCCAGGCCAGAAGTCTGCTGTAGGTCTTCTTTCAAGTACTTCATCTTTTTTAGTGACTGAATAACCATGAATGCTAACCGTTGTGCTTGCTGTTGAGATATACAGTACTTGTTTCAGATAGCTACAAGGCGGCCATGTTTATTTGTGCTTACTTGCTTACATAGTGTGCATTATTAAAATTCAATCCAACAATCTTTAAAAAAGACTGACACACTGTAGTTCACAAAATGGAGCATTGCATTTTTACACTAAATAGTAAACACTTGCAAACAAACTGCCCATTATGCAGCCTCTGAAATTGTATACTAGCAATTAACATCAATAAAAAACTACATTTTAAATAGAATAGTCAGTGTCTATGGCCTAAACTGGTCAGTCAATGTAAAATGTATTTCTTACAATATCAACTTTACTTTACAACCTTTATAGCTTTCTGGCAAGCTGCTCTGTCATTGTGTCCGGCGTACGGTGAAATGAAATGCCAAGTGAGAAATATCAGTGAACGCGTTTACGGTCCCCTGCGGCCCAGGCTTACCTGGAAGGCTTTAGCTGAGTGGGTGTCAGTGCTATGACCGATGGGGTGCCAGCCCCAGCGGACACTAACTCTAACTCTTCCCCACAGTCACGCATGCCATTGATTACACTTTAACCGGTGTTGGCTTTGATACAGGAAGCTCCTAAAAGACCAGAGCAGGGTTTTTTGGCGACTAGCTTCCTATAGCATATGCCGAGATGTGCGACCATGTGCCTTAGCCAACCTAATGCTAACTGAATAATAATTTGTTGTGTAATTTCGACATGAGGATAAATAAAGTTATCTGTCTGTCTTTGGATCTATCTATCTGTCTTTCTCTCTCTCTGTCTTTTCTCTCTCTCTCTGTCTCTCGCACTCTATCTGTCTGTCTATCTATCTATCTATCTATCTATCTATCTATCTATCTATCTATCTATCTATCTATCTATCTATCTATCTATCTATCTATCTATCTATCTATCTATCTATCTATCTACTTCAATGTCCTTTACTGTTGGCTCAGCTGTGTGCCTTCCTGCAGTGATTCTCCACTACCCCTTCAGGCCTTGGCCTTGACCTCTGACCTCTGACCAGCCTCCCTCTTCCCCCCATCCCGTCGCATCCCAAACAAACCGTCAGTATCTCTGCTGTGGATCCCCTTTATTTAATTAAATCCTGAGCCCCCCCGTCTCTTGGACACATAATGACTAATTCCTGTGTGTTTATTTCCCCAAACATACTCTACTCCGCAGCTAAGCTCTGACTGGCCTTGACTTCCTGCATGTTTATTTCCCCAAACATACTCTACTCCGCAGCTAAGCTCTGACTGGCCTTGACAACATGTGGTGAGGGGGTGTGTGTAACACCAAGCGCAAAACAAATGCGAAACCCTGACCGCCAGTTGTTATTGTGTCTAACAGCCAAATTTCCTTTCTACTCAAGCTTATTTTCACGAGCGGAATGCCAGAGTGAGCAGCACGGGCCGAAACCCAACTTTAGGATTGACGTCAACACCAGCAAGCTTTGTAGTGCCGCCACATTCCCCTCAGTGACAAATGGGTCGAACAACATTGCTCACCCCGTACTGGAAAGGCAACTTCAAAATTCAAACCCCCTAAAAACAGAGGTTAATGTGTCCTCGCGGTTGTCTGCTAAAACTCTTCTGCTACAAACAGCTACAGCTACTTTAGGCTGTTATAGGGATACAGAACCACTGGAGCCAGAGAGCTTCTGGAATGTTCCAGGTGGAAGGAGAGCAAATAGAGACTACAGTAGATCTTTTCTTTGACATGGCTGAAAAACAGTGGCCCTTTTTCCCACAGACAATACTCTCTTACTCTCTCCCACTTCTGTCTGGACAAGACAAAGGCTTGCATTAATTTCCTGTTCCGGGCTAACCTTTATCCAACAGCCTTATCCAACAAATGCCTCCCAAGTCATATGGGATTGAGTGCATAATTGCAGAGTCAGCCGCAGTCTGGCCAACTCCACTAGACAACACAGGAGAGTCAGAGAGAGGTATGCGCGAACACACACACACACACACTCTCTCTCTCTCTCTCTCTCTCTCTCTCTCACACACACACACACACAATGTAGACTGGCAGACAACGAGAAGAACAGTTGCTGTGTGTGTGTGTGTGTGTGTGTCTGTCTGAGTCTCCCATCTTGTTTAAAGAAAGTACATACACACACTCTGTAGAGTGGCAGACAATGAGAAGAACAGTGTCTGTGTGTGTGTGTGTGTGTGTGTGTGTGTGTTTGTCTATGTGCGTGTGTGTGTGACGGTGTGCATGTGTCTAACTGTGTGTGTGTGTGTGTGTGTGGGTATGTGTGTAGGAAGGTTGTTAGGGGTGGCGGCGTCAAAGGGGGGTGAAACGTGGGATTTCAAAACACACGAGTGGTGCAACCTAGCTGCCGGAATGCCCATAAAGTGGGGCACGCTTTGTTTGCCTTCGCCCCTCTCTCTCTCTGAAGTTGGCTGGATCAAAGCAGCTCTCCCACGGCTGAAAGTGGGGGGAAGAGGGCTCAGCCAAGGCCAAGGCTCCGCTGAACTGCAGCCGAGGGCACTGTGAGCTTTCTGTGTATGGGTTTCTAAACACTTCGGGCTAAGGCACCTGTTCACCTCCAGTGAACCTCTACGGTGGTGCTTAAAAGTATGTAAACCTTGTTTAGTTTATTTTGCAGTATTAGCTTTAGCACATTGTGTTCATCTTCACTAGTGACTTAGATGAAGATCAGATCACATTTTATGACACATTTATTCAGAAAACCATAAAAATTCCAAAAGGTTCACATACTTTTAAGCAACACTGTATATCCAGTCTGTTTTGTTTTTTTTGTTCGTTTTCCTTTGAGGATCAAACTGACTGAGGCAAAAACGGATTTAAATTTGATTATGTTACTAACTCTTGTCTTTATTTGTGTTCCATGACTTTCCAGCCCAACTCTGGCCACTTCATGCTGCTCAACATGCCATTTCACTTCTCAGATTAAGGGCTTAAGTGTATCAGTTTTTGCGCTCAGAGGGGTATTTGGGGGCAAGAGTGTCAAAACACTGTAAAGCCAAATGACGTTTGCAAAACAAGCAAAGAACCTGACTTCACAGCCCTGCTGAGACTAAACATTTATACCAAGAAAAGAGAGACCGTGAAAGCACTCGCACAAATAGCTGCAGTCCTTTTAAATGTCCCTATCTGTGGATTACTGTCTAATCAACAAAAACAAACAAGGGAAAAAAAGCAACTCTTGCATGGTTTATGAGAACTCGTTAAGTTTCCTAGCCTTGTGGTTTTGAACACTCCCCTGACACAACAATTCATTTGTCATCACAGTAGAGACTTTGTTCTTGTTGCTCATTTTCTCCACAGTGTGCTTTGCTTTAGTTTGTGTTTTTTTCCATGCCCATGTGATTGTCTCACTCAATGAAACAAGCAAGCAGAACAACTAGATGCCTGCTCCCCAGCCAAGACGCAAACACACACAGTCCCACATGTGGTCTCTCCGAGAGCGTTGTGTTTAATTACCTTCCTGCTAAGACTGAGAGGCATTCAGTGTGCCAATTACTCGGTCTGCCTTTCAAAACGGAGGAGGCATAATTCAGCTTCACCCTCCAAGTCCTATTGGACATAACTGCAGGACGCCATGCAAGCTCCCCAGGAAAGCCTTTCAGCGACGCTGCAGAGCGCTGGAAAACTTGACTTCTCTCCATTGTGCCTTCCCAGGAATAGAGACATGAAGTGCGCCTGAAAGGACTCACCCGAGAGAGAGAGAGAGAGAGAGAGAGAGAGAGAGAGAGAGAGAGAGAGAGAGAGAGAGAGAGGTCCAGTGGAGTGTTAGCTAGTGTGTCTATGACTGGAGGATTCTGGGAAGTGTTTGTGCTTCTCATTGCAACATTCAGGGTTGGAGAAAAGCAACTTTCAAAATGGATGCCGTGAGACAGCCATGCCATGCCATGCCATGATGACAGGAATAATTACGGGCATCTTTTATCACTGAAGAGTCAACTTCAACTTCAATGATAAAAAAACGCCTTTAATGATTCCTGTCATCATGGACGGAGACAGGGTGGGAACAGTTAAGAAGATGGCCAAGCACTGAAAGGAGGCCCTTTTCAGAACGCTGTTAAAATTATTACTAATTACTAATAATTACTATTACTACTACTACTAATTATTAATAATAAAGAGGCACAAAAGTCTGCTTCATCAAATGGTCTGAAATGTATAGCAGTACAGCAGTGCCCTTGCCTGTCTTCGCCTTCTACTACACACACAACCACTTCCTCTTTTTGTCATCACATAAATGCCTGAACCTGACTTTATATATGTGTGTGTGTGTGTGTGTGTGTGTGTGTGTGTGTGTGTGTGTGTGTGTGTGTGTGTGTGTGTGTGTGTGTGTGTGTGTGTGTGTGTGTGTGTGTGTTTTGTGTGTGTTGTGTGTGTTGTGTGTGTGCGCTCTAAAGCATCCATGACTCCTGGCATGCACTATTGAGTAGAAGTGGCCCCCACTGTGCTACTGGTCACACACACACACACACACACACACACACACACACACACACACACACACACACACACACACACACACACACACACACACACACATCCTCTCTGTAATTAGTGGCTAGAAACAACAGGAGCTTGATGCAGGCTGAAAAAATAATAAGAGAGGGGGTTTTTCACTGCAAACAAAAAAAAGGGGTGCAAATAGGGCACTGACCACATGCCCTGTAGGAGGCTTCCTTGTATGCTGTTGCCTGGCAACAATTGTTTACTAAATGTCATCCTGTTCAGGGGCATGCTCAGTGCCCCACTTATTGAAAGCATACATCACGGAATGAGACATTAGTGTGACAGCCAAGGCTGCAATCATTTATTCCTGTCTCTCAAAATGGGGGATAGTCTCAGAGATGGTGCTTTAAAGTGGCTCCTTTGAACACTGTATGAAGAAAATTTGGAAGTTTTGTTTTAAATATGTGCATGGGGTCTGTTGTGTAGGAATCTAATTTGATCCATGTGTGTGAAATTTATGGGAATTTTGATCACGTATCATGTTCGACTTCAAATAGAACTCTCTTGAAATCTCCTTAGAGGGACAACATGCGGTCAGTAGAATGGCAGCTTACTGTTATTCTGTTGTTGTTCTGACCAGAACCGTGTCTGAACTTGAATCGACTGGCCTTTTCTTCCAGGTTTTAATAATTTCAGCCGACATGCCGGACTTTTTTGTGGGAGGGTCAGACTTAATAAAAACCTCACCAGGTTGGCACGGACGCATAGATCTCCATCTAATCTGACAGTACGGTGGTTGTGTTGGCGGGAACTGTGACTGCGTCAGGGCAGAATGTTGGATCCGTTCCCAGTTTGACTTCATAAGTTCTGTTTGGCAAGACCAAGCCAAAACAGCTCCATCATTCTATAGCAAAATCCTCACATGCACAACACACCCTGGCACGTCATTGGTCGCAAGTTCTGTACTGTTCAAAGAAGGCCCGTAGCCATTGGCCAGTGGAGGTAGGTCTGGAATGCGGTTCTGAATGGAGGGTTGGGATTGGTCATCACTCAGGAAGAAAGAGAAGGGGCTGGCTCTTTGGCGTGTAGTAGGTGCACTCTTGTTTGTGTTGGACAAATAGGGACCAGCTCTGCTGAACAAAACCACTCCACTAGGTTTCCCACATTAAACACATGGAAAAAAAGGCTAATTTTCCCTGAATTACAAGCGACTACAAGCCTGAAAAACAAAAACAAACAACCATGAAAAGCGATGGGGCATGGACTAAAGGACTGGGTGTCTTCCAGCCATTGGGCAAAGTCAAACTTGCAATGTTATGTTCTTGCATCTTAGCAAGCGCCTTAGCTGGGAACTGTCAACAGGGTAACAGCTATTTTTTTTTGTCTGCTGAGGTTCAGGGGCATTCAATAAAGAAGCATTCCACAGAAGACCATTACAAAAGCCCATTGTACCCATTAGCAGACATGTGTACATGTGTACATGTTTGTGTACGTGGCAAACAGAGAGAGGGAGTGTGTGGAGTGCGGAGGACCTAAAAAAATTAGAAATATAGAACAATACCCACTCAGAGAGATGCGGAGATTAAACATGCATGCATGTTAAAAAACAAAATAGAAAACAGCACCGCTTAATATCTGAACAGGAATAATTGCATGTGTTTTTGACTTGGGCTTTATGAAAAAAAAAAGACGTAAATGAGAACCGGTTGCAGCATGTGGGCCCTAGACAGGCAAGTGCCCGTGGCGACCCAGGTTCCGGAATCCAGCCTGTGATTGTTTCCAAATCCCACCCCGTCTGTGTCTCCCACTTACTTCCTGTCTCTCTTCACTGTGCTAACAAAAGCCAAAAAGCCTAAATATACTTAAAGAAAGATACAATAAAAATACTTTCTGTAGATCTGTATTTCACGCAGCCGAAAATCGCTGCACACAATGTAGTCCCAGTGGTCTTTGTTAAAATTCCTGGATTTCCAATGCTGCCAGGCCCATAGCAGTGGTATAGCTCTGATCCACACCAGTCCAGACAGGGACAAGATGACGACAGCCTGTGTGTTATTTGGACACCTGGAATCCCTTTTGCCATGAAGGTAAGCTGGAGGACCAAAGCTCTCCAGACAACAGTCTGGTTTTGCTGTTACAGGTACCTTGATCACAGTCCATGTAAGTGCAGCCAGTGGTCTTTCTCTTTCTGCCCCCCTTCTTCTCTCTTTCGTCTGTTTCCCCCACAGTCTTTTGTGTTCTCATGCATTTGAAAGCGTGTCCTTCAAAGTCAGAATTTTGGATTTTTACACTAGACAGCCCCGATATCTGTACACCATCTCGTACTGTAACACCATGACCCATGGGCAATGGGAGGCTGAGGCTGAGCCAGGTGC
This sequence comes from Coilia nasus, assembly GCA_027475355.1. Lineage (NCBI taxonomy): Eukaryota > Metazoa > Chordata > Actinopteri > Clupeiformes > Engraulidae > Coilia > Coilia nasus. The sequence continues at coordinate 27,946,890 of CM050219.1, read as the reverse complement.
ATTGTGGGAATACACAGATCGGGGGAAGAGTGCTCTTAAGGGGTAATGCACACTCTTGCTTACACAGTCCAGTGTAAGGGGAGGAAAAAAAAGGGAGAAAAATATGAGCGGTTGTTTTCATGTTTCAGCAGCACAGCAGGTCTTTGATGGACTAATGCAACACTTGGCCAGAGCTCAGTGAAGCCATAGATATCCTGGAGAACAAAGCCTATCATCCAGACCTGACCTCCCCAGGTTTTCCGATAGAAGTCAGATAGGCCCCATCCAAAATATGGCTGAAACCTATATGCTTCACCCTGCGCAATACTGTTGGCGAGGGACGCATCAAGAAGGGTGTGGGGTGGAAACTGGAGAACTTCTCAAACTCTTAGCTCAGCAAGGCTCCGTCTGCGTAACATCTTTCCCTTTCCCTTCAGCTAAAACTGAGAGCTGCTGAAAGAGGGCGTAGCACCGAAAACTCTGGGGATGCATTTCAAACCCCAGCAGACGAGGCACAACCGTAAACATGCCAGTATTAACGGGCACTTGTAAATCTCACTTCAGGATATTACATCGATTGAGATTAAACCATCACTCCAAGGGGGTGTGGCAATCATCACTCTCTCTCTCGTGACCGATAAACACAGGAGGGGCCGAAAATAGCTCCAGATACCACACAGGGCATTTCAACACGCTGTGGGCAAATATTTAGAATTGTGCCAATCCCATGCAGGGCAGTTTGCTGTAAGTCAGTGTGGCGGTGTGCTGCCCAGATGTCAGATCTTTCGGCTACATCATTTCTCAGCCTCAGTCAGTGTGTTTGACACTGCTGCGGTGCAAACGCGGCATAGCTTAAGGCCTGCATCACACTCCCGAGCAGAGCAGAGCAGTCCTGGCTACCCGCGCAGCCGAATGCAGCATGGAAATCGCACACGTTATTTCCACAGCTTAATGTGTATTTATACAACCTCCGTTACATATTCTCAGTTATCCGATGCACAATATTTCTTGATAATGACACAGTTTCCAACTCATGACAGTGATGACCATGGGGTTAAAGACATTGGGGTATATTATTAAAGTTGTTTTTTTTGTTTTTTGTTACCTACTGATCTCTGTTTATGTCTGTGACTTGCAGGTGGCCTTTTAAGAATGAACTTCAATTCATATTGGGTTATTTGCCTGATGGACATAAAAAATAAATCTAGACTAGAATAATTTTATGAACCTTGCGCTGTACCTCTACATCACAGTCAGAACTCAAACCCTAACACGAGATAAAGACTGAGAATCTAAGAAAGAATGGTTCTTTAATGTGTTATGTCAGCTGTTATGGTAGCAGTCAAGGGCATTAAATACACCTGAACCCAGGCTTTCTGTATCTTTCAGTATTTTTCACAAGAATGTATGGGTTGAAAAATGTAGGTCACAAAACATAATTGTTGTGTACTTGTATTAATCAATTTGTCTGAGAGAGCTGAGGAGCAACAACGAAAGCCTATAAATGCGAAATGACCTGGCCCACTTCTTAGACCTCTCAATAGCCTTTGCCAGCCAGTCCGCCATAAGAGGTAGGGGGGGACATGGAGGAAATAACACGGAAATCAGCTTTGCTAAAAGACCCCTCCACTCAAGGAGTTCACGCAGGTCTGATGCTGCTAAAGCCTACATGCCTCCCAGCTAGAGTCATTTTGTCTGCCACTTGGGACATTTTTATACTTTTGAAATGCAAATCAACTGTAAACAGGATGGCTGTGAGGGCCCAGCGTGATTGTAAACCATGGCGGTTTATATATATTCACATTCAAAAACTTTTCCTTCCCTTTGGTGATTTTTTTTCCTCCCAAAAAATCAAACAACACTGGCCCTCCTTTCCAAGCGAAAACCACAAAATTAGACCGCCACGCCAAAAGGTCAGGTCTACATTGAAGTGTCATCTTACTAGTAAACAAAGCGAAGGCCACCAAAATAGCCCCATACTTGGTAATGTTTGAACAATGGCCCTTTCCGTACCTCTTCGATACTGTGGACTCACTCGCACCGGCGCCAGGGCACCCAGAGGCGGCCTTCGCCAAACAAAACCGTTACTTTCGCTCGTAAACACGAGGGGTTCAGAGGTGGCCCATCTTTTCCATGTGCGCTGCACAGTTTACACAAAGGAGACTGGAGAGCTCCCCGAGGTCATTAAAGTATATAAAAACTGCACAAGAAGGGCGCTGGGAACCTGCAGGCTTTTTTGAAGGTGCGGCTCGCGAGCCAATCTGGCACGCACTGTAGGCTCACTAAACTCCGTGCGAGAAGCAGCCCTGGAGGGATGGGTCTTTGGACTTAAACTAGAGCTAGTGGGGGGAAGGACAGGAGGAGAGGAGAGGAGAGGAAAGGAGAGGAGGGAAGAAAGGAGAGAAGAGGAAAGGAGAGGAGAGGAAAGGAGGGGAAAGGAGAGGAGAGGAAAGGAAAGGAGCGGACAGGAGAGGAGAGGAGAGAGGAAAAGAGAGGAGAAGAGAGGACAGGACAGGAGGGGAGAGGAGAGGAGAGGAAAGGAGAGGAGCGGAGAGGATAGGAGAGAAGAGGAGAGGAGCGGAGAGGACAGGAGATAAGAGAAGAGGAGAGGAGAGAGGAAAGGAGGGAGGAAAGGAGAGGGAAGGAAAGGAGAGGAGAGGAGAGGAGGGAGGAAAGGTCCGTGCCTCCTCCTCGTCATCCACTTCCATATTCGCATGCTTTGGGCCGCTAAGGTAAAGCAACGGCGCCCTTTCAGCGGCTGAAATCGGTTTCTACACACTGCTCTGCCCTCTGATGAAAGGCCGTTACCACCAGAGCACAACTGTGGACACTTAACTGTTCCATCACTCTGGTTGCTGTGTGCTATCTTTCCCATCTGTCTTTCTCTTTTGTCCCGTCCCTTCTCCCTTTCGCTTGCCTTCTTGACGCCACTCCTGTGACTTCTTACATGTGATCTTTCCAACGGCTACAGCTCTGCTATGCCTCTCTGTTCCCAAAAGTGCCGAAGACCGAAAGTGGCGTCTTGTTTTTTAGGTCTGACAGATGTGGACATGATTTAACATTCAGCTGTGTGACAGCTGCTGAGGAGTGTGAGCCTGAACATCACCAGCAGCAGCAGCAAAGCATGATGGGATGGAATCAGACCAGTGGCTTGCTCCAAGGACGCTGGCTCTCATAATGTCACAAAATGACAGACCCTCCCTGAGTGGAGTCTGGCCACTAATAATAGTAATAAAAATCTTAACTTGTATAGCACAGTTCATACAAGATGCAGCTGAAAGTGATTCACATTTTGGCAAGAAAAACACAAGACAACATTTCTTGCAGTCCAGTGGCGCCGGAGCGGAAGAACACAATAACACAATGACGCAATGACAGCTCTTAGTAGAGTTCTTGAACCAGAGTGTGAATTACCCTTCCATAATTGGGGGGGGGGGGTACTATCTTTGACTACCATTTACATTAATTATATTAGAGTATTGGTAACCCCCCTAACCCTGCTATTTCTGTGTCTTTGGGGGCTACTGGATCTTGATATGGGGGTACCATACCCCCCAGTACGCCCAGAAACTTGAACTCTGTCTCAGACCAGTGTGAAACACATACGTGTGTGGTGCTGCTAACTGGAGCTTGGTGCTTTTGGAGAATGCTCCACAACACCACATTGGTTCTTAGCACAGCTACGCTTTGTTTTGATGTCTACGATATCTTCAAAGCATAAGGGACAGTGACGAGTGCTGCTTGACGTAGAAACTATGACTGCTCAAGGTCTTGCTTTAACCAGCACACGATGTAGTCATAACCTGGATTCAATCCCTTGCAAATGGGCTGTGAATTTGGAAGAAGGTTGCTTGCACAAGATTTGTCCAATTCTATGAATAAATTTCACACCAGAAGGGGTGCATAAGAGCTGTGCGAAGTGACCCTACCACTCCCATTCTTGGGAAAGTAACAGTTACCTACTGCGAGCCCCACCGACCATACTTACTGCTCTTACACACAAACACACACATTAAAGCACATATTTATTACGAAGCGCAGTGACTTCATCGGATAGGAAAATATGGCCTAAGTGAGCCACTGGCTCGGAGTGGAACTCAGTGAAACTCTCCAAGCTCGTTTTTCGCATGGGGGCTCTCCAAGATTCTTCTTGGACGGGGCCGCTTCTGTGGGGCTGAGGTACAAAATGACATGCGAGCCACGGTCCTGACCCATTGGGCTCTTCTCCCAGCGTCTTATCTTAAAACTGGGGCACCAATGGGGAGCCCAGGTGCAGGCTGGGATATTAGGGAGGTTGGGGTTATGTGTGGACACTTGGACCAGAGCCCTTCGCCTGGCCACATCTCGGGTCATATCTGAACTCTCATAAATATTTAAGCCCCAGCATAAAATGGAAAACAAATGTGGATTA
>CM050219.1:27890000-27937500 GCA_027475355.1 Coilia nasus | reverse complement strand
GGCAGCACTATACTAGCTAATTATATGACACATTCATTCATCTTTTTTTCTTATTTAAATTGAAAGAGATACTGTGCAACTTTGAGTGCTTTTTTCAACGGAGCTCCCCCTATTGTCTTCAGGTAAATGAACACTCTCGTAAAAATGGACGGTTTTCCCTTCCCCTCACCCTGTGCATGTGTTCTCAACTCAACTGATTAGAGTAACCGGTGAATACGAAAGTAGTCATGTCCACCGAAGTTCAGAATTTCTTCAGAATTTAACGTGATCCTTGTTGCGGTATTCAAGACTTTGTGAGTCTGAGGGTGCCGGGACAGACACCCAGCTATTGCAAGTGTGGTATTCTGTCCACACACAGGGGGGGCGGTCGAGAAAGTCTTAATTTGCCTGATAATGACTCATTTAAGCATCTAATGACTTATGCACAGAGGTGTCAATCCTGGGTTCAGAAAGTAATAACCCTGCCACAAATTTAATCCAACCAGCTCTGAATTAGCTGACCATAATGAGCACTCAAGACAGGTAGATCAGCTACTCAATGAAGTCACCTGTGTGGCAGGGTTCTTACTTTCTGAACCCAGGATTGACACCTATACTTATGAAGATGATTAATTAACTCGAAAAAGTTGCATAGTGTTGCTTTAACTCAGGCTCTCTGGTGCCCCGTGTTCTGCTCTGACTGTGAGTCTGAGTCATGCCCTCCTACTGTCTCCCACCTGCAGAGGCGCAGACGGCCATGTTTGACAGCGGTGCCGCTTTGTTATTGTAGCCACTCGGAGAACCAAAACAAAAGTCCCTGGAAGGGGAAGCTTTCGTTCAGTATGGGATTTATTAAGACCGCAAGGCCCTCCCATCCGTCAGCTCTCTCGCCACACAGCCTCCACCTAATTGCTGCCATAAGTCATTAGTGCTTAGAGAAGCTTTCAGTAGGTCAAGGATGATCCCGGGGACTGCGCCGCTGCAAAGTTACAGAGACAGAGATTTTTCTTTCTTTTTTTCCTTTTTGGCAGAGTGGGGAAGAAATAAAGGGTGGGGCTGTGTTGGCAAGATGCAGACTTGATGAGACAGAGTGGAGTGGACGGATTACGTTTCTCCGGGGCTGTTTACTGCGTAAATGTCAGCATCAGCAGAAAAAGCGAGAGCCAAGCGAGGCAGCGAACTACGAACGCACAGGCAACGGATGGCTGCACAAACTCTGATGCAAGATAAAAGACAAACTTTACGGCTCTGGATCAGGGACGAGCCACACGCGCGCGCACACACACACACACACACACACAGACACATCTGATCTCCATTTATGGAAAATAATTCACAAGCCCTTCAAATGGTTCAACACTTCTTTCCATTCTGATGGCACGTCTGTGTGAGACTGACACACGACACTTATTATTTATTTGTTAATCTGAAAACAGAAAAAATGAAACACTATTGAAGAGCTCAGAGGAAGTTGAGCTTCATCACTCTTATCTTCTTCATCTCCTATAACCATTCTGCTTTTGCTGATCTGAGTAAATATTTGTTTGGCAGCAGCAGAATGCATTCACTTTCATCACCTTGTTGTACAGCAGACCACAGAGGAGTAATTGATTATTTTTTCATCTGTCCCATAAAAGGAAGAGATGGAAATGGAATGGAGAGGAGGGCCCAGGAAAGAGAGAGAGAGATGAAGAGAGATGGAGAGAGAGATGGAGAGAGAGAAAGTGAGAGAGAAAGTGAGAGAGAAAGCAGTTTTGTAAAGCACAAGCAGCCAACCTATTTTCCATAAACATACTTCGACCTTCTCGGCAACATGGTTTCAATTGTCCCAAGACGGGTGATGTCATGCAGGCAGAGACAGCGGCGCAGGCCTTGTGCAGCGGCACACATGCTGGGAACTGGGGCTCTAAGCGCATAATAACATCGTCCATGCGGAGGAGAGCGAGAAAAACACACACACACACACACACACACACACACACTCTGCCCACGTGATGAGATACACCTTTCTCTGGAGCATAAGAAAACACAGCTGCTTAAGTCACACATGCGTTAAAACTTAACTTAACTTAACGGGGGGGCCGGGGGGTGAAAGCTATTTCGAGGGGGCTTTGGCAGTGTAAGCCATGCAGCTCTGGCTCTGGACGCGGTGCAGCGGGAGTTTTGTGTGCCATGGCACGTTGCACGTAATTTGCGGAACAATTAACAGTATTCCATTATGGTATGGAATTCTGCCACAGCATGTTTATGACCATAATTCGAATGGTGCTTTTGCTGTGTGTGTGTGTGTGTGTGTGTGTGTGTGTGTGTGTGTGTGTGTGTGTGGTCATGTATTTCTAGGGTTGTGAGGGCCAAATAGGAAAACTAGAAAAAAATGGACTTGTGAGGACATTATGGTGGTCACAACCAAGTGTTTTTTTGGCCATTTTGTTGTTAGTGAAAAAAGTAAAAGTGCAAAAACATTTCTTTACTGACAGGTTATGGTTAGGGATTGTTTTGTCTGGGCACAGTTAAGCATTCTTTAGTTAGATGTTAGATATAAATGGGAGTCAATGGAAGGTCCTCACAAGCACAGAAAAACAAACGTGTGTGTGTGTGTGTGTGTGTGTGTGTGTCTGTGTGTGTGTGTGTGTGTGTGTGTGTGTGTGTGTGTGTCTGTGTGTGTAGCCTGCCAGCTAGTCATGAAAGACATGACATTACGAAGCAATGGAGGATGGCAGCACTTTGTTAAAAAAAACGCGTCTGCAGGAGGCTTGAATATGGCTGTGCAAGATGTATACAACGTTAGCCCTATGCATAAAACATCGGGCGCTAATCATTTACATGTGTGTGTCAACTCGAATCGAGACAGTCTACATTACTTGTGGGCAGATGTAAACAACCACATAAAATTTACAGCGAGGGCCTGAGCATGGGAATGATTTACGCTCAAACGGACGCTCAAACGTCCATCACTTCATATTTTAAGCCTCCACGAAGATCAGGCATCCCGCTTTTCATATTTCTGTATTTCCATAAACAGTACATAAAATTTGACACAGTGTTGGTGCCGCCTTTTTTATGTGCCACAAGGGCTGTGTTACTGTCAAACTCAAAACATAAGGTAAGAGACTAAGCAATGTGTTTGACGTACTGCTAGGGCCTTGCCACGTTACCCTAAAAAGACTACAGTATATAATTGTATCTGGTGAAATCTATTGCAATCCACTCACTGTGTTCTCTGGTTCCTTGATGATGATTGGCTCTGAAAACAGAAACCTTATCTGCTGTACTGTATATCTCCCATCCAATCAGAGAACTAATTTTAGTGTTAGCCAACTCTGTCTCCAAAATGGAAGACAGAACAAAAACAAACATTTGTAGCTAAGTTACACCTGCCCAAGCTAAAGCTCTCAGCACCCCCTTTTTTTCACAGAAAACAGGGCACGACCTCCGTGCCTCCAACCGAGAGGCTTTTGCCAAAGTGTCATATTCCCGCATATTTTTCTCTTCAATTAAAGCCTGACCCACAGTGAAAGTGTGACTAACGCAGTGGAACCAGCCGTGTTGCCCTTGTCTCCATGGCTACGCTACACTGTCCAGCACACACTGTGCCGTGTGGTATTTGAGAAGCAAACCAAGGCTGATGTGCCGTAATTGCTCTGAAAAGCTTGCGAGGGCTAAGGCAGTCGTAACCTATGGTACACTATAGTAAAACAGTGCAGTAAACAGGCCAATCACAAAACCTTGGAGCTACAATTAGGCTGATGATGTCGTAATTACTGGAAAAGCAGTGGAAAGAAGTTAAAGTGTCGAGATAAACAGGTCAATCGCAGAACCTTGGAACTAAACTAGCCAGTGGAGTCATGCTAAAAAAAGAAACATCTGAACGTGGCCTTACACTCTTCACACAGGTTGAGTTTGGAGAGGTTACGTCCGTCGTAGGCCTCTTCGTAGAAGGGACCACTGTCCCGGTCCTGATAGGTGCTCAAATACATGGCCTTGTTCTCCATACTGCAACAGAAGAAGAGAAGCAGAATCAGTAGAAGACTTTATTGTACAGCATCACTATACGAGTACAGCAAGATGTTGAGTTAAAGGGGGGGATCAAAAGAGATATACATTAAAACAGACATTGTCAGAGCGATTTTAAGAGCCCAGCATTGACAAGGGGCCCTCTGAGAACACTATTCATATGAATTAGGGGGGGAGGGGGAGGGGGAGGGGGAGGGGGAGGGCCCAAAAATGGATTCTTTCACAGGGTCCAAACATTCTAGAAGCGCCCCAGGACAGTGTTGACCATTCTGTGCTTTTGTGGTTTATTTATAGACCAGGAGACACTGAAAATATACACGGCCTAGAGGAAGACTTGCACCACCAAGGACACATCCAGTAGAGTGACCAGATGTCCCCGTTTTTGGCGGTCTGTTCCTGATAAAACAATATGAAAACCTATTTCTTCCCTGGCTTTTGTAGCTAAGACCTTGCTTATTTTTAATAATATTGACTGCAGAACTGGGAATCTCCCCACTTGTTGTCTGCAAAATGTTCCTGGTTTTCATCACAGAATCACAGAGCTGTCGTCACCCTAACCTACAGGCTGCAACAACATGGTGCCAGCACAGATTCAGACCCCATCCAAACGGAACGCATCAGCTCCAAGAATGCAATCTGGAGTCATACTCACTGCTCACTCAATCCAGTGCATTTATAATGATTATAATCAACTCTAGAGTGGCTGGCGCACCCTAGAAGCTCCTCACAATTAAGGGAGACATCCAAGCCCTAATGCCTTTTAAACGTGGTAGCTGATTTTTTTTCCTCCACAGGCTGTTGTCCTGAACAACTTGGACAAAGTAATTAAACATTAATCACTGCCAGTGACTTAAAGGGCTGAAGAGGGGGGAAAACACTATGAAGAAAGAGCTCAGGGGAAGAAAAAACAGATGGATGAGATCCAAGTCGCGAAAGAAAGGGGCTTAAATGTTCCAATAAAAGTTTTGGCTGGGCCTTGCTGACACAGAAACGTCTCATAATGTCCTATGGGGTCCTCTGTCTGTTTGGTCGTGTTTATGAAAAGGAGGAGAATCTTGTCAAAACAAAAGTCTTTCAAACGCCAGGTTCCTCCAGCGCCACAAAAACATGCGGTTGTTAGTGACTGACTTTCCCCTCTCTCACTAAGTAGGGTGTAGCGAAACATGTGGGTCACGGGGAAAAAAGTATGAAACAGCTGGACAACAAGCATTGAGTTCATGAGCTCCCATTATAATATACACAACACAACTTCTAAGTCAGCCATGCCTAAAACTTCTCTGAGGCAAAAAAACTTCAACAACAACAACTTCAAATGTTGTTTAAGCAGGACTGGTCTTAGTCCTGGTCTTAGTCCTGGACTGGTCCAGGACTGGTCTTTTATCACATTAGGAGCGCTCATGAGCAGAAAGACCAAAATCCACCAGTGCTGCCATCTAGTGCTCCCATAAATCTGAGGCCAACCTACAGTCACAGTCACCTCCATTGCAAACATTCCCAGCTGAACAGCTGTTGCGAAGAGAGAGAGAGATAGGGGGTGAGAGGGATAAAAAGAGAGAGAGAGAGAAAAGATAAGGGGGGGAGGGAGGTAGGGAGAGAGTTAGATAGAAAAAGAGAGAAACCACACATTCCTGATCTAACGGTGCTTCCCACAGTCCTGGTGGATTAGTTGACAGTGCGCAGAGGGGGGGAGAGAGAGAGAGAGAGAGAAAGAAAGAGAGAAAGAAAGAAAGAGAGAACGCAATCAGAAGATATGGTCTTTGGCTGAGACCCCAGGACCTGCTGTGATAACAACACAGCATCATGGCTGCCACACAGGACTGCCCCAAGCCACAGAGGAACCCTGACCACATGACACGGATCATCCCATGCTGTCCCTACACAACTACAGCCATTGAGTGGGGGGGCGGGGGCTATTCTGGGGTATCAAGTAATTGAAAGCAATAATGTCTTTAAGTGAAACCAGTACAGAAAAAGATGGTGAAATCAAAATGTTTCTTCGTGAAATAATGACATGGCACGGATATGGTCCCTGTTACTGGGCGCACATGGCAAGGATAAAATCTGTGTCGTCCACGGCCTAAACATCAGAGGAGCCATGCCATTAATGACTGAACCAAACAAAAGGACGCAAAATACAAGGACAGCATTGGACAAGGGGACTGCTTAGCAAAGTCATTAAAAAGCGCTCAGTCTGGACTTTTTCATTACGCTAAGCGTGGGGGGTGGGGGTGGGGGTTGGGGGGTGACAAGTTGTTGGGGGGGGGGGGGGGGGGTTGTTGGGGGTTGTTAGGCTGCCTGTTGACATTTCAGTTCAGCCCCAGCCCCGACTCACACGCTTTTGTGCTGCTAAGAGACGCAGGGAAGATCACCCATCAATCTGTGTGAGCCAGGGGAGAGGACATGGGGAGAGCGTTGCCCTTTTACTCTTATCACTCATGCCTCATCTAAATCTGAGCCAGCTGTGGACTAATGGTTAAGGACTTGGCTCCTAGCCTGGTAAACCAGCCCCTCATACTCATTCATTTCATTTTGTACAGAGGGTCTGGCCTTGCTGCATTGAGAAACGACTTCTTCCTGGAGGTGTGGACTCTGCTGAAGTTTGAAACAAGTGGCTCTGCCTTTACTCAGTTGCTAACATCTTGTCGTCACATATGCATTTAGCCTACCTACGCAATTCAAATGTAGCACACAAAGTCAACGTCATCGCTCACGAACACACCCTCTGTTCACTGATTGGCTAGGATTCGCTTGGTCCGAATTACATGAATGTCAATGGCAGCAACACCAGACCTCTGTACAAAATGAAATGAAGTACAGCGGACTGGTTTACCATGCTAGTTGGCTCCTACCAGTAGGAAAAATGTGTGTGTGTGTGAGTGAATACCCAGCACTCTGCTGCACCATCATCTATGCCTGAAGTGCCCCTGAGCAAGGCATCTAACCCCACATTGCTCCCTCATCCATGCCTGAAGTGCCCCTGAACAAGGCATCTAACCCTACATTGCTCCAGGGTTATTGTCCCTGTACCTATATCACTGTAAGTCACTGTGGATAAGACCATCAGCTAAATGTGATGTAGTGTAATGTAAATCTGTCCCTTTGACTATACTTGAAAGAAGATGTTCTTGCATCTCCTTGGGAGACTGCTATTTTTGCACTGCTGTGCCAAAATCACCTCACACATGAGGGCAAATGGAAGTCATCCATTCTGCCGGTTCAGTGGTAGACAGTATCGCAGGCAAATGCTGACTGGTGCGAGATAAGGACTCTCAGAGTCGGCCTTATCTGAGCTGAGCTGTATCTTCAGCTCTGAGCTATTGTTCCTCGTGCCTCCCGCTGTCTACATGACACACACTCTGCACGAGTCTCCGTTGTTACTCTACGAACCTCAAAGCTCGAGCGCATGACTCGTGCCCGGCCCTAATGAGGTTAAACCACAACAGAGAAGAAAAAACATCCCTTGTAACCAGAACTTCAAAGCATAACACTGGCATCTCATCAATCACTTTTGCACACAAGCACAAGGGCTGTGTGCTGTGTGTGTGTGTGTGTGTGTGTGTGTGTGTGTGTGTGTGTGTGTGTGTGTGTGTGTGTGTGTGTGTGTGTGTGTGTGTGTGTGTGTGTGTGGTGGGGTGGGGGTGGTTGTAATAAATGACGTAAGATTTAGGGTCGGTGCCATTTGTTTGCTTCCACTGGGTTTTGGCCTATTGACATCCACAGAGAGCTATTTGCATGTGAGGGGGTGGAGTTCATCCAGGTGAACATCTGTTTGGAGCCAAAAGGGAAGTTAGTGGTACGGTATGATTTCAGCCTCAAAACATCGCCGTTCAGGAGAGGAAGAGAGATGTACAGTCATTAACAACATTCCACACACAGAACCACACTACTACACTCTGGTAGTTATTAGTGTGTGTATGTGTGTGTGTGTGTGTGTGTGTGTGTGTGTGTGAGAGAGAGAGAGAGAGAGAGAGAGAGAGAGAGAGAGAGAGAGAGAGAGAGAGAGAGAGAGAGAGAGAGAGAGAGAGAGAGAGAGTTGGGAAATTGTACTCACCAGGTAAATAAAGGTAACATGTTTCTGGGAAGAAAACTCACAAACAAAAAATCAGTAAGTTGCTAAGCAACCTGTTGCTTTGCTACCTTCTCCCATGATGCTCCAAAGAACATTAATATTGGAACAGGTTTTTTTCCAACGTAAATCAAATCAAATACCACAACAATAACAAAACCTGCAGAAATAAGTAGATATTCAAATATTACAAAATATGACTCACCCTTGGGTACTTCAGTGTGCGTTTAAAAAGTATGCAGGAGAACAGACAAGATGTTGATTTAAATACATAGGTTCTAGTCCTGTTTGTCGAGATTATTTTGCGAGTATAGTCATTAGAACAGGTTTCCCCTGTGAACGATGTTGATGAATGACAGCACGAAAACAATCCTGAAGTCAACAGATGAGAATTCGGGTGGAACACAGCGCGATGCACGGGCTCTTGAGCGCGCCCTCATAAGTGAATGCCGTACTTGCAAAGTGCAGTGAAACCATGAACACAGCAAGTGACGTTTATACACGCTGAGGCTGAGGCTGTCCCTAATTACTTATGTCCTTACCTCATTGTACAGTCTCCAGTTTCCCCGCGACTGCGCCTCGGGGCAGTGTCCACTTTTGAAAACTTTTTACATCCAGCTGGACCGACACGCCCTCTTGTGGACGTTTTGCGTTATAGCTGCCGTGTCGACAAATATTATGCCATCAGAAAGAGAGAGAGGCTCCTGATCACAATATTGGTTCACAGACAACTTAAACCTCACAAGTCTTTTACAAAAACGTTGCAAATAGGCTATATCAGGCGATGGGCGTTTAGGCTGTGAATCCGTAAGATTTAAAATAGTTAATGCCATTTTATTTAAAACCGTTTATTATAGCCCACATTTTTTTTAACCTAATTCCAAATCAGCGCGGTGAAACGTGCAGTGAAATAATCAGACCCGAGAACCTTTTGTAGCCACAAAATTTGTGATAGTATTGCTTGTTGTACAAAAGTCTGGCCAACAATAACCCAAGCGAAGAGTTTGAACATCTGTTATATGTAATTATATAGGCAGTGTAAAAGGTATGCTGTGGCTAGGCTACCATTTTTGTTAAATATTTTTACTCACACAGAACAGGCTATGACGAAAGCAGACAATTAGTCTAAACACCACCTGCGAAACTGCGTTGAGACAGACACAGGTGTGTAGGCCTACATAAAGCACAGTGTTGCGTCACCTTGCGTGTACAGTGCGAGTTAACATCCTGTGCCCCTCCCAGGTGTGCGCAGATGAGCAACTGCACGCGGGTGTGGCCTCAAAGAAGCAAACGGGACAGGTAAGTACTCAGCTTTTTCTTCCCACTGAAGTTTTCTAGCCTGTTTGCTTTCACGTTACTTTTCACATGTGTGTGAGGCATGTTGAACAGTCGTTGAAAGAACGAAAAAAGTAATTGAAAAGGGGAATTTGGCAGACTCCACATGTCGTGTAATTAGTTCTGAACTGGACTTTAAATAACATCTGCTAAGCGAGGGTTTGACTATTTACACGGCAGTTATAAGTTGTTTGTTGCATATGTTGTGCGTTTGTTCCACAACAATCTGGTTGCAGCAAGTAAGCTGCGTGACATTCTTCGGTTGCTTTCATATCCTCCTTCGGTTTATTGCATTCTCCTCCATCAAGAGATGTCATGGAAGTAACGGCAACCTTTAAAACTTTAAACAGCTCGAGTGCGATCACACTGCATGTCATTGTAAATTGTCATCGAGGGGAGTGTGTGTGATTTTGTTGCTCAGTGAAAACATTTGGACATAAACATTCGTGAAAAAAAGTTCACCATAGTTATTATCAGATGCATCGCTAGGTGGTATGTTTGCATCAGTAGAGACATAAGCGTCCATGTTCGTATAGTTCAACAGGATTACATGAACGTCCATTAAATAGACCAGAATCATCTTCTACTGTCTATGCCAGAATCATACCGGCATTTTCATGCAATGGATTTTGCATTCTCATTGCTCTTCATTATGATGTGTAAGTGTTTGTTTGTCGACAACCGAAGACTGACAGCAGACATTCCTGTTGCTTTCCCCACTCCATCAGTTTCCTGAAAGGGTTAGTTAATTAATCGACCTGCATACATGATTCTCATACACTCTGCCTTGAATATTTTATGATTCTCAGAGGATGTAACATTTGCTCGAACGTGCACCTTTTGTGGTACTGTAAGGATTCAAAAGGAAAAAAGACAATATTTTTGTTCACTGCATTTTTATTGATTCAAATAACAATCGAAAAACATCTAAACCAGTTCAGAGCGGTGCTACGACAACATAAAAGCTAATGTGTTGTGTCATAACTATCCTTACTGTGCCCCTAAGGAACTGAAGCCTTCACATTTCCGGCTGAAGTTGAACAGAGAGCTTTGTTTTGTCTGAGGTTTTCCCTCTGGCCAGCGGTCAAACCATCAAGTGCAGTATGCTTGCTGTTAAAAGGTGCACCTAAAAAGCCTTACACAGACTGTCATTTCCATGGCCGAACATACTGACACATCACATTCCCCTTTAGTCCATAGAGAAATCCTGTCGTAGATGTAACTGTCATTCGGTGCTATATGCCAGAATCCCAATTTCCCTGAAGGGACCTCCACAAAGGCAGTTCTATTCTATTCTATTCTATTCTTTCTATTCTATTCTATTCTATTCTATTCTATTTTATTCTAGATGGTGACTAACAATAACCAGGAGAGTCATTAGACTTAGTTCTTTGGATGTATGGATGTATGGATGGATGTATGGACAGACAGACAGACGCGTATACATTTATTCAAGGCTATAGCCTCAGATGTTCTCATGTTAGCCCGAGATCGATCCCAGGATCTATTTTTTGTTTTTTCGAACTTGAAAACGATAGCCCAAAAACTAGCAAATACAACTAGACTGCATTTCCACAGAGAAAAAACAGAGTGCTTGCTCACATGTTGCTAGGAGTAGCTTAAACAGATGAACAACATAAGTTGGCTGGATGGTTGTGCACCTGGGCTGTGTGTGTGTGTATGTGTGTGTGAGTTTGAGAGATAGAGATAGAGATAGAGAGAGAGAAGGAGAAGGAGAGAGAGTGAGAGTTGAGACATTGTTCTCAGCAGAGTTTGTGTGTGTATCTGTGCCTGTGTCTTGGTGTATATTACGTATTGGCATTTAGCTCTCCAATCCCAGCAGAAAATGTTCTTTTTTTCTACAGCTCCCACTCTTGAAGTTTCAAAAAGTGGCAAGAAAATGTTTACAAAAATTGTGACATATTGCTGAATGAGGCCCAGTGTTCTTGCAAACACTAGTGTCACGTCCTTACACCCTGAAAATAAAATGTGCAAGTGCAAGTAGGATTGATAATTGGTCTGAAGCTTTCAGTCCAGTACAGTTGATGATGTCACAGTTCATCAACATTCCAAATTACAAATTTAAAACAGAAAATGGCAGTTGGTCCAGCTGTTAACTGCCCAATGACTGTATATACAATCATTGTAACTGCCACAGTGTTTACTGCACCTCTGCCTCTCTCTCTCTCCTTCTCTTTCTCCATCTCTATTTCTCTCTCTCCCCCTCTCTCTCTTGATCAATCACCGCACCCACCCGCACATGGCTAAAAATAGGGAGAAATCCTTATTTTCACTGGCTTTGGTCAACAAGTCTCACTCTCTGGTTAGAATGTCTTAAGCATAATAAATAGGAGAGATTGGTGCTTGCGATCACAGGGTCTGGTGTATTTGTATGTCAGATTGGAAGTGGGGGAGGCTTTGAGCCATCTAATCCCCAAATGTCTCAACATTCTAACAGTGCCTCTGCCAATAATAACTGCAGCAGTATTGATCCCAACTGTACCTGAAATTCAACCCTTATCAATAAGATATCTCATGTTTGCTCATAGGTTACATTTCAAGAGTGTCCTCATGGGGTCATCCAAAAGAGTGTCTTACTGGTCTGTAGACGAGGTGTACGACTGGGTGAGCAAGCAGTATCGCTGTGAACAGACCACTCTTCAGGAGGCAGTGCTTACCCATGCCATCTCAGGTACTGTGTGTGTGTGTGTGTGTGTGTGTGTGTGTGTGTTATTTATGTGTGTACTCTGTGAGCAGACCATTCTGCCCATGCTATCTTGGAACATCCTCAAGACTACTTCACGTTCAAGTTTTCATTGTCATTCTGCCACATAAGGGCATGTGGATGTCATTCCGTGCAAATCCCAGGTGCTGTTAACATTCATAGTACTATAAAAACACTAGATACCCGATGTCTTTGTAGATTGTCAATCATCCAGGTCATGGTAGTTAAATGAGCTAAGTTGTAAGCAACTGGACTTCTTTTTGGAGCTTGAAGACGTTTCATCTTTCATCCAAAAGGCTTTTTCAGTTGTGGAGTGATGTTGGGAAAGAATTGTGGGAAGATGTTGGGGAAGAGTAGCTACCCACAATAACAAGAAAATATCAAATCAAAATGTCAGTATCAATGAAATATCGGTAGCACTTATTTGAAGATGGTAACATGAACTCTTTATAAACATGACATGACACATATCATGACCACTAATGACACTTCATTCATGTGTATTACTATTGTCATTAAGTGTAATTCGGTTCTATTGCCTGCATCCCAAAAAATATCAATTCAACATTATGAAAACGGATGACACTTAATGGCAGCATAAAATTATATGTTCATGTTCATGATATGTGTCATGTTTATAAAGGGTATATGTCACTCTTATGTAGACCTCTTCAAATAAAGTGTAACCGAAATATCAATATCAAATAGTGCAAATACTTGGCCATATCCAGAGGTTGGTAATCCGACTTTAAAGACTAAAAATCCTGCCATGTATTGGCTCCACATGTGCACATGATCCAGGTGATTTTACTAATTAGTTCATCTACCTGGCTGAACAGTTGTACTAATTGTAATCAGATGGTTTTGTGAATAGCTGGAACAAATATGTGGTATGGCCTTTTACTCTTTGAAGCCAGATTACCGTCCTCCAGCCATATCAGAAGATGGGTTTGTTTTGTTTTGATTTTCCTCATTTTGTCTCTGGCCTGACTTAACATGCATTATGCCAAGTCACAAGTCCTTCTGATGAGCTACAGAGGCCACAGGCCACAGATGTTTTCTGTACATGGAATTCTTTATTCAGACAGACTGTTTTGTTCTGTTTGCCAATAAAAAACGACTGGGGCAACAGTGGTCCCCAGCAATCTCCAGTTTGATTCCAGCTCCTCCTGTCTATGTTGAAACGTCGTTGAGCAAGACACTGAAGCCCATACTGCTCTCAGTATACTGGTTGTCAGCCTTCTGCTATCTGTGTACGAATGAGTGTGTGAATGCGTGAATGTGAGGCATTAAATTGTAAAACGCTTTAAGCCACTCTACTGTGAGTACTACAGCTCTGGAAAAAATTGAGAGACCACCGCAAAGTTTCCCAAATTCAGAATCTCTTCATAAATGACAGCCATTCATTTCCAGTTGAATTTGGAATTTGAGAGAAATGTGGTCAGTAGTTTACAGCATAAAACAAAAATGTTCACTTTACTCACACACATACATATCAATACTTAAATCAGAGAAAGTGATAATTTGACAGTGGTCTCTTAATTTTTTCCAGAGCTGTATATAAACCTATTTGTTGTTTACCATTTACTGTTGGATGCCCTTCTGCTGTGTGGTGACACAAGCCCTGCATCCGAATACCCTTACTAGCCGCCTGCATAGTAGCCAAAAATGAGGAAGCCACGACCTAGAACATCCGAATACCTTAGTAAGCTTTCAGAGGTAGGCGAAGCCGGGCCAAAAGTACCCGGATGGCTTGCTATTTCTGGTAGTATTTTGCAGTGTGCAAGCGAACTACACTACGCTATCCCAGAAGTCACCGGGAGCTTGAAAACCGTAGAAGGAGAACCAAAAACTTCCCGCTCGTTAAAAGTAACCAAGATGGCGGAGACTCCTGTCGCTTGTCTGACAGTGTACAAATGTGCACTTCAGTAAATAAAAGCCATGTAAATAGTTGTTCACGTCACAAATGCACATAAATGTTGAGGTTATCTGATAAAATGCAGCTAACCGTTTACTACAAGCTGGCAAAATCATGACGTTAATGTAAACATCCGGGTCAGAGGACGGGCAAGATGGCGATGTCGTAGTACATCCGAATTGTACCTGCTACTGGCTAGTTTGCTACGTAGAAGCTACTACTGTAACGGTCGAGTGGTAAGCACTGCATAGAACGCAGTGCCTACTAAGGTTTCGGACACAGGGAAGCTCTTGGAGATCTCTAAGGAGCAGAGTGGGAACGTCGTTGTGTTTGGTGTGACACCTCCGCCTCTGATTCCTTTGGCAGGTCGTGCCCTTCTGAGGATGGGCAAGCACCAGCTGGACCGGTTGGGCATAGAACCAGAGTGGCAGAAGGAGATTCTGCAGGACCTGCTTCTCCTCCGGGTCCAAGAGGAGCTCGAGAACCTCAATGACATCTACTCAGGTAGGTGACAGTTGACCCAATTCACAAGGTGGCCATATAGCTCTGATGTCATAATCCGAGTGGGAATGTGCACAACATTAATCTCTATTCCTGGATTGGACACAGCATTGTAGGCCACGTGTGCATAACGACGCCATTTTGAAGAGTGCTAGCACACATGTAAACAAACAGCTGTCAATGGTGTAGGCTGCAGATAAGCCTGTATTTTGCTCAGTTTGTGATAAATAAATAGCCAAACTGATTCCATATTGCATTACTGAAGCACTATGTGGAATAATATCTACATATCATCTAAAAATGAAAATTACTTCTTACTTGTGACAGGAGATGCCCTGCTGTCTGAAGTATTTATTGGCATAGTTGTAGCAACCAAAAGCAAAACACTGGATGCCTTTAGGGCGATAATTTCCTTGCCTTGGCATCTTCTTGCATGCTTGCAGGCGAAAGTAGCACTTTTCAAAATGGCGGCGTTATTGACACACCAAAAGTCATGTGACGTCCAATCCAGGAATAGAGATCAATGTGTACACATGTATCAGTGGGCGTGTTTGAAATAGACTGGCTGGCTGAGTGGCTGGTTTAAAGCAATTCATTCTGGATTTGAAATAGTGATGTTTTTGGACAATCTCTTCCAAACGTCACCATGCCCACCCATGTGGAAGAGATATTTCAAGCCCCAGAATGCATTGCTTCAAGCCAGCCACACAGGCAGTCCATTTCAAACAAGCCCAATTTCTTGGAATGTGAAGACTCGGAGATAGGTTAGGTTTGTAGACCATCTTGCCATCATTAACTCACACACACTAAAAGACTGACAACTTCTTTATTTAAACTTCCGACCTCGTTCCCACCCTGAGTATGTCAGATCAAGATGTCAGCTGCGTGAATTTAGTCAATTACATTATAGTACCTTACATGACACATGTAGGCCGAAATTATGTTTTAATCAGCTTGCACCATTTTATAAAATAATGGTTATGAAAACTGACTGGACAATTGACAAGTTGGGAGAAAAGCTACAAACTATCTCCATATGAGTGACTTCATGCAAGCCTTTGCTTACACATCAGTGATTTTGTTGATTTGACATGACTGATGGATCCAGTTGTTACAGCATCACTATTAAGCCTTATAAAGTAAAAAAAGTTAAAATAAGCACTTCCAGCACTCTAACCAAGTCAACCTCATTTAACGTTGTGGTTCAGCATGAAATCTTCCAGGCTTTTTCTTTTTTCTAGACTAATATGTATTTATCAGATAGTTCGGGCACAGTGTCCACTAACAATGTCGAGCAAACTTGTAAGCAAACTTGCCATATTTTGACAATAACATGGCCTCAATAAGAAAGTACTTTTTTATGCATTTACTTGGCAGTGTTCCATTATGTTGCAGTGGCAACAGCTGGTCCAGTTTTGTAAGTTCTCCTAGAATATATGGTCTTTAATAAACAAGATGGGTCATTCAGGTCATACAAAATATATGATACCACTGTGAAAGTGGCAGCTCAACTAGAGTAGGAGAAGGCCATCATTTGACATTTGCCGACTGTGCTGTGGCTCATATTGCTGGTTACAGTTGTCTGCCCCCCTTCTGCTGCCTGCTGCCTGCCTGTGCTGTATGGAAGTGCTGTCGCGTTCAGTGCTGTGAAATTGAAAATAGAGACACAGCGGGTTATTGGTTGGATCATTGCTGAATCCTATCAGCCAGGCTGCCAAACAAACACCTTGACTCCTCACCTGGCCTGACCTGAACAGGCGCGCCTATCCTCCAAAACAAATTGCTATGCCAGCCAAACAGTAAACATTCTGATATTCCATTTTTATTGTTATGGGCGCTGGGAAAAGTCACTCTAAATCAAATAATACAATCCAAACAATGTAAGGCAGGCCTGGCTGCCCTTGCCAGCTTGACACAGAAACCCCTTTAGAGGAGAGAAGAGGCAGTGGATGGTGTTTGACAACGTGTAAAAGGAAATTGGTAGCAGCACAGCAGCTTGCTTAGCCTGTGATGTGGGTGGTAGTCATTGTGGATGACGGTTGCGTGTTAAAGCTAAAAAAAAAAACAGTCTGTTTTTGATTCACAGAGTGTTTCTCGTTGTGACTGCGTGGACTGTAAGATGCCAGGGCTGCGGTATGTTCATTTGATTTACATCTGAAGATGAAAAGCCGAAGATGAAAAGAGCAGAAAACATCATTTCAGCCCCAGGATTATGAAACGGGACAAAACCCTACTGGTCATGGCACTGTTTTCATCTACTCCTGCACACAGCAAGCCTCACAAAAGCCCATAGTTACACAAACACATCATAAGTGCTGTACAGAACAGTATGGCCACATTTATACTTAGTGATTTGTCAGCTACATTTATGAAAGGGGTTATAAACTCAGCAAGTATTCCTAAAGATAAAAATGAAATGACGTAATGGAATCCTAGCCTGGTAAACCAGCCCCTCGTACTTCATTTCATTTTGTACAGGGTCTGGCTGTGCTGCCATTGACTTAGCTGTATGAGTTACAAGCAAATCCTAGCCAATCAGTGAACAGAGGGAGTGTTCGTGAGCGATGATGTTGACTTTGTGTGCTACATTTGAATTGTAGTGTGTAGGCAGGCTAATTGCATATGTGACGACCAGACATTAGCGATTGGGCAAAGACAGAACCACTTGTTTTAATTTTCAGCAGGGTCCACACCTCCAGAAAGAAATCGTTTCTCAATACAGCACTGTCAGACCCTCTGTACAAAATGAAGTGAAGTAGGATGAGCTGGTTAACCAGGCTAACAAAAGCTCGTAGTTACACAAACACATCTTTAGTGCTGTACAGAACAGTATGGCCACATTTATACTTAGTAATTTGTCAGCTACAATAAAAAAGTCTGAAGGCCCGTTCACATCTAGAACGATAACTAGAAAGATAATTATAACTATAACTTTGTAATAATCTTTTTAACTTCAGTGAATGGTGCCGTTCACATATCAACTATAACGACAACGACAGGCTGAACGATATTGTCGGGATCACTTTCAGAGCGATTTTGTGAACTATAAAAGCACTGTCAGCCAATCAGAATTCATAAGAATTCACAGGATGTCAGGTTTTATTAGATGTTTAAATCACGACTAGAATATTGCTGTTAAAATGTTGTTCTTCACTGTGGACGCCTATATTATTGTAGTTATAGTCGTCTTTGCCAGTATAGTTGTTGGTGTAAATGGACCTTAACCCTGTTATAATGACGTAATGGAATCCTGTCTGTAGTGCATTCCAACAAGGGTCATGGCATGAGGTACAATAAGTCAGTAAAAATGATACATGCTTAAGACGCCATAACTACAAAAAAAAAAACACTACGGTTAGGTTCACCTGCATCCCTTAGGTCAAACCTACCTGTTCCTGCCTGTGGATGTGAAATAGCTTCCCAGCGAGGGCGAATAAAGTATTAACAAACACATACAATAGATGAATGAAAAAGAAAGAGGCAATGGAAGATAAAATGAGAAAATAGAAAATAGAAAATATTAAAGGAAGAAAAAGAAAACAAGATAAATGAGCAAAAAGTGAATTAGCCGCAAAAAAAAAATTTATAGAGCAAACATTAAAAGCACAAAGGTAAAAGAAACATGAAATAACCAAGACAAATACGATATGACAGATAAACTAGCAAGCAATCAAGTATAAAGAGAGAATGAGAAGAAAGAAAATAATAAATAAACATAAATAAAACCACCAATAAAATACAACAACCGCACACTAGGACAATATATCAAAAGTATGGGTGAATATAAAAAACACAACAACCCCAGGCGGAATTGGAAAGCCCAGACAAAGCTAAAATGCAACTAAAATGGACAAACCCTTCAAACCCTGGGAACGTCAGCATAGCCAAATGTGAGCTCTTAGTTTGGCTTGAGGAGGCTGATTATCTCCCACAGAAAAAAGGGTATTTCTTAGCTTAAGGCCAATAACAGTAAAAACTCAGTCACTTTAATACTTTAAAATTGGACGTAGGGAAAACTAATACTCTTCCGAGGACCTTAAAGGCAAAGGACCTTCAACGAAAAAAGAGGTCGGAAGACCAAAGCCAAACACAAACCTTTTACAAACGAACAGACACGTCTTACAATGTATCTGGAACTTTATCCAAAGTCATTTTAGTGCACCTTAGATGGGCTTGATGGCCTCCAATGTTCTGGTTCATAGTTAAAAGTCTACCTGGCACATTTTGAACAATTTGTAGCTTAGGGTGCGTTGATAATTTAATGCCTGTGCAAGCAGAGTAGGCCTACCTTACGTTGTAGGAGAGCAGTCTGGAAGATATAAAAGGATGGACCAGATTCTCCCAGTGTTTGGGAGAAGAGCTATTGGGTAATTTTCAGACATAAAAAGCATTTCAAAGTTCTTTACAAACTTTCAGTATAATGTGAGTAAATATAACATAACAGCATTTGTTGTTGGTAGAGGTTTCTTTGTTCACCAGCGATTAGCTTAATAGTATAAGAAACAGTACACAACATGTTTTTACTGACATTATGTGTTAGCCTAGTTCTTCCTTGTCATCATTGTTTATTTATGTAAATCGTTCCATGTGGTATTATCTCGTTTGTTCGTAATCAGATTGACGAGGTTTTGTTTTGTTGGTTTATTAAAAAAAAAACCTTCCCCATTCCACCGCCAAGCTCCAAACAAATGGAGGAGATGATAATAAAACAACAGAAGTGTACAAAAAGCAGAGCAGGTAGCAAGCTGTATCTCATCGGAGCATGGAACGGGAATCCGAGCCCGGGGTTCAAAGGGAAACGGGGCAACAAACAAAAAGAAACGCGACACCAAATCCGTTTGTTTTTAAATCCTTTCCACTCAAAGAGGGACCTCATGCTGATCACTGTGGGCTTTGGCTCACGGTCATCTCAAACTGTTTAATTGTCCCAGCTCAACGAGTCCTTACTTTTCAGGGCCCTTGTTGATCATGTTGATTAGGCTCTACCTAGCCAACACGTGTGGGTACGGAAACGCAACCCGACATGGGGTTTCTTTCCTGAAGAGGGTGAGCGGTGTGGCCTCTACCGGAAAATGAGGTCCATGATGACTGTAATGTTTATTCATTAGGTGGAGGACCCTTGCATTTATTACACTGCCAAGAGGCTTGTTATTTGTACAATGACATGCAAGTGAAATAAAGTGTGTGTGTGTGTGTGTGTGTGTGTGTGTGTGTGCGTATGCGTATGCAGAGAGAGCTTTTACACCTATAAGAGGCTGTTGTTTAGTGTATGTTGATGAATGCTGAGATGTTACAAACCCTATGCACAGAAATATTACAGCAATATTTGCATGGGCAAATGTTAGGCAACTTCACTTTACCCAAGTAATGTTTGTGATAATAACAAAACTGAAAATGAAATAGTATATCTGTTGAGACTGTACATGTTTACATACACATTTTGTATTTTATGAACAATGTCATTATGGCGTTTAATAAAATGTGATTTATAGGAGCAATTGTTTTTTCCTAAATAAAAAATGTTTTGTTAACTTATTTCACTTTTTAAAATTTTCTGCAGTTAAAGTCTTTAGATCTGTCGAAACACATACAGGCATAATGGCTGAAGAATGTGTGGGAATACGTAAACCACAGATGCAGTATATAGAACAACAGTAACACCATTGGGGAGGTCGTAGTATGCAGGTGGTCGAATTCCTAATTAGCTTTTTTATTCATTTGACCAGTGGTGTTGTGGTGAATAGGAAGGTGGGTGAACTAATGTACAGCGATTAAAAAATGTCACCACAATAATGTGGCAGGGGCAGTGGTGGCATCGGACTTGTGATTGCTGGTTCGAATCCACCAACTGCCAGTAGTGCCATTGAGGTACCCTGAGCATGGCACCGTCCCCACACACTGCTCCCCGTGTGCCATTGTCTTGGCTGCCCCCTGCTTACGTGTGCGATGGGTTAACTGCAGTCAGTTTTGTTGTGTACACTGTGTGCTGTGCTGTGGTGTGCCATGTAATCACAATGACGCTGGGTGCTGTTCGTACTTTGTTTGCATGTTCTTAACATTAGTGAGCGGAGCACACCTAAAATCAGCATCTCTACATGTATGGCAGCCATTCCTTTCCAGTGTCAGTTGAATGTGGAATTTGGGATAAATGATGTCAGTGTTGTCATATACCTATAAATAGTTAAATCAGAGAAACTAATACTTTTACAGTGGTTTCTTTTTTTCCAGAGCTGTATGTGTTTACCCTCCACTACTGGTTTTGGCAATAGTTTTTTTTTTTTTGGAATCCTTTGTGATTCAGCTCACATGCTGAAACACTGACTGCACAGTGTATATATAGAACAACGTCTTAGAACCATTAGAACCATGCTTTGATCTTCCACCTAAATCAGCATATTACCGTTTCGCACCCTCAGTTTGTCTTGATATGCACATTGGTGTGCCTCATCTGATCAGCTGCATCTAACATTTCAAAGTCCTGTCGTCAATCTAAACTGTACTGAGTACACACTCACACACACACACACACACACACACACACACACACACACACACACACACACACATACAAACACATATATACTGAGGATGCACAATAATTATTCTACGTGCATTAACACGGTTCTAACAGGCATCATCTGTGTGAATATAACACTGTAGCTTTGCCCACCCTGTTCTGTGTTCTCCTCCAACATAGCGCACAGCTAAGGCTGCTGCTAAGAGTCCCATGCTGTCGACCGCGCTTCCTCTGACTCACACTACTGCACCCCTCCACCCCGCACCCCCCCCTCCACCCCACCGCCCCTCCTTTCCCGCCCTCTATGAGGAGCAGTAAGTGCTGAGCCCATGGCTACACGGCATCCCACGGGGGGCAACACCAAATTAGGGCCGTTGATTAATATCCCTCCTCCGAGATGCGTGGCATTTGATTTCTGCCTTTCAGGGGCCACGGTGCATCAGGCGAAGGAAGCGAAAAATGCTGACTCACACTAAATGTAAATATACCTCAGGGGGAGGCACTAAATCAGCGCTGACAGAAGGAGGCCTGCGAATACTCCAAAGGTTAGCAAAGCCCACCTTCCGCCCCAACAATGGAACGGAAGTAAGGGAGGAAAAAAACGGATGGAAACTAAGAAAGGAAGAAGAAAAAAAAAAAACAAGAACATGGGGTAATTTTTTATTTTATTATTTTTTTTAAAGCAAGACGTGTGCCGTGTATAACAGTTAATGATGGGTGGTATCCAGGGAGAGGATAAATCTAGTTAAGAGGCCTCACGAATCCCGCAAGGACATAGGAAGTAGTTCCCTTGAGAGGCTTTCCTTTCAGTACTGATAAAGCCTACGTCTCTCACAGAACCACAAGTAGAAAAGTCAGTTGTCTGGACTCCAACCCATCGCTTCATGTTCCATATGTACACAGGCTCCATGTCCGTGTGCTTGTCAGTTAAAGCAAATGCTTCAGAAAGTTACAGGGGGTCCAACTTGACACGTTATGTAGTTTGATACTAATTCTGATTTATTACACTGCTATGCCTTTTACAGTGGTCTAGGGTATTGATGAGATCTGGCATGGTGTTCAACCCAAGTGTATTGATTTTTTGTTATAAGTAATTATGTCAACATGACTGGCAAGGATGCAACGTCAAACTGTAGGTGTTCTGTATACGATGTCTTCTGCCAGGGTATTAGCTATTTAACTATTTAGTGAAACTTCTTACTGAACTCAAATCATACATTATCTTTAAATACCCTTTCAGCCAAGTAGGCTAAATAAAAAATTATCTTGCTACTACAGTACATCACTGTATCCTTAGGTTAAATGAACGCAGTCTGTGAGGGCAACAGTTATTCATTCAGTCATCACAAATTTCTCACTGTATCTTTAAAGAGCATCAGGAGAGAGGTGAGAAACGACTAATGGAGAGATGATTGATTCTCTCTCTCTCTCTTTCGCTTTTTCTTTCTCTGTCTTTCTCTCTCTCTGACAAGTGGCTTGATGGGTACTGACAGTATGCTTCTCACTCTTTTGTTTCCCATGACTGATCCCATGATTGACACAATCAAAATGGACAGGACGTTGAGGTAATTACAGCTGACTTCCAAGCAGACATGTTGACATCTTCCATTTCCACTGGTGACTCAAGTGCAGAGGCAGGGTTTCGCCACTCACAAACAAGAAATCACTGCTCCTTCAAACACGTCTATGATCTTCATCCGCAAGTAATTGACATTGTGAAGGTTTTAGCGTTTGATTAAATAATGTCAGTGTTAATTGCAATCCTTTTCCTCCCCCTCCTCCTCCTCCTCATCTCCTCTCTCGTTCTCACTGGTCTCTGTTCTCTGTGAGGTCTCTCTGTGCTAATCAGCTGTGATTGGTGGAGCTTGTCCTGGCCAACAGCATTATTACCCTGATTATAGTGCCAGTGGCCATTGGCCTTTGCAGGACTCAGGGGACACACACACACACTGCTGGGGACACACACACACACACACACTGCTGGGGGCAGAAGAAGAAGAAGAAAGAAAAAGAAGAAAAAGAAAAAGAAGAACTAAAAAAGGCAAGAAAGAGAGGAGGAGAAAAGCCCCACACTGACACTGACACTTTCACATTCACGTTACATCATTTTCTGAGGTGGTGCCTTGCGATAAATTAGTTTCCGGAATCCGAACCACACGCTATTAATTAATTCATCCCTCTTCCTCAAACGCACACTCTAGCTCTGTAGCTCTCTAACACCCTCTTTCTCTCTCTCTTTCTCTCACGTCTCTCATCTCTCTTTTTCTCTAGCTACCTCTTCTTGTCTTTATACTCCTTTTTTATTTGACACTCTACTCCTTCGCACTCTCTCTCTCTCTGTCTCTCTCTCTCTGTCTCTCTCTTTCACACTCTCTCTCTCTCTCTCTCTGTCTCTCTCTTTCACACTCTCTCTCTCTCTGTCTCTCTCTCTCTGTCTCTCTCTTTCACACTCTCGCTCTCTCCTGACACGTCCTGGCTTGTTTGCTGCGTTTGCATTCCACAAATGGCAGCAGGCAGTGTGCATGGCCGCACATAGGCAAGGTCTCCTCCTTCTCTCTCTCTTTTTCTCTTTCTCTCTCTTCTCTTTCTGTTCCCATCTCTCTTCCCTTTTTCTGTGTCTCTGTCTTCACTCTTCTCTTTCTCTTTTCTTTCTTACTCTCTTTCTCTCTCTCTCTCTCTCTCTCTCTCTCTCTCTCTCTCTCCATTGCTACCAAGCCCAGGCATCCATCCGTGGCCGGGGCCAGCTGCTGTTTGTCACTGTCTTGTAATTTATTCATAGCGGCGACTGGAAGAAAAGGGATCGATGCCTTTTCTGACAGAGAAATGAGTAAGCGGCAGGCCATGGGCCGCATCCATCTTCGGATTAGGGGAGAATAAACAGTGGAAACAGGGCCGGGAAGTGATACGGAGGGTGCAGAGGGTGTGTGTGTGTGTGTGTGTGTGTGTGTGTGTGTGTGTGTGTGTGTGTGTGTGTGTGCCTGCCATGGGCCTGTCTCTCTGCACATAGTCACACACTGTACTCCCCTGGCTCAGTGAGGGGAGACACCCATGAGAGGCCGGATTAACGTCTTCACTTTGGTGAGGTGCCGGCTTTGGTTGTGTGCTTTTTTATACGGAGATGGGCAGAGGCAAACAAAAAAGTTGTTACAGTGGCTTGTAATTAGTGAATTTTGGATGTTTTTGAAATTATTTTTATTTTGTTGGTTTAACAGTCAGGATGGTATTGAATTATTCCCAAAATAAGTGTTCAACCATAAAGTGAAAAGCTTTTTCACAAAAAAATTCTGCAGTCATCACAGAAGTGTGTATGTGTGTGTGTGTGTGTGTGTGTGTGTGTGTGTGTGTGTGTGTATAGTTGTGTGCATCACATCTCCACCCCTTTCCTGTATCATATAATGTTTTTATTTACAAAATGCATGTACTTATGCATGGCTTATAGCAATCCTTATGGTATCCAAGTACAGGATGAAGTTTACATAAATCACATAGAAAGTCAGGAAAACAACATGCTAGGGCTTAGTCAAGAAGTCCTCTTTCCTGCCCTGTAACTCACTTATTGCCCTGGTAGCTATTCCCCTCCACACCCATAGGGGGAGTCACTCAGCACACAACACTTCTGTGATAGTCTACTACGGGCATCACAGTATCACAGCCGGCAACCAAGCCAAGCAGTGATGTAGAGGAGGGTAAACACACATACTGTAGACGTCATTCATTTTAAAATTTTAAAATGACAAAATAGTGCTTACTCACTTTTTTTTGTGATAGCTAATGTTAAGGATATGAATAGTTAATGATTCAATGATTCAATGATAATGATTGAAGGATATGAATACCTAATGTTAAGGATATGAATAGTTTACTTATTGTTTTTTACTGCTGTGCATATCTTTTATCCAGCTTTCCGTGTAACACTACACCACTGGAGCCAAAATCCTTAATACCGGAATTCTACATCAAATCAGCATTCCGTATTCCCCATAGGTGAGCATATAAACTTGATTGTGTCTTCTACAGTGCCCTCAGTAGTGTGTGTGTGTTCATCTTTTGGTTATCCGAAACATAAAGGAGCAGTCTGGCCACTTCAGCTCCCTTTTGCACTTTTATTCACCCAAGTGACGTTTCGGGCCAACTGCTCTTATTTAGACTTAGTCTAAGTGTGGACGTCTCCTTTCTGTTTTGAATGTCTTCTGTTTTTTTTTTTTTTTTTGGTTCAGCACCTATTTAAAATTATGGATGCGCATGTCCTCCTCTTATGTTTTTATATCTTTTATTTACACTTTATTTTACAGTCCTTGTTACAATGTATCAGGGAAACACCTCGGCAAACACCGCTCCTCATTTGCGTAAAGTTCAGCAGAGCTCAACTTTTTCGCCCGCCTCGCCCCCCTCGCCCTCCTCGCTGATCTACGTCACCACTTGCCGCCTTCCAACTGAAAACAATGGAACGTTCCGCTTCGCCCGCTTGCATGTATTTTGAGCATTAGGGTCAGAGCCGTAAAATAAAGTGTCACCTATATTTTTTAGATTTAGTTTGAATGGAAAGAATAATACCCGCCCCACTCTCTAAAATGAACTAGCCATTATATTGTCCGTTGCATCAATGTAGGCAACTATTACAGAGGATGTCTGATAGAGCCCCCTCTGTGTTATTTGCCATCAATGGAAAACACAGACTTATTATCAGAGACATTCATTTCACTAGCCTGCTCTCACTGAATAAAAAGCACATTCTGCTTTTTTGTATTCCGTGTTCAGCAGGAGGACAGCTCTGCCCTACAAAAGCAGTAACTACATATTTTGTCAAAACTGAGTTTCGACTGGAATTTGACTTTATAACACCTCTTTTGTCTTGTGACCATATCTTGTACTTTATAAGAAAGTTCATTATAAGCATCACCACTATCATACGTACAACATGTTCGACTGGGCAGTATGACAACTTCGAAGCCATTTTTCTCAGTCTCAGTGTCCGCTGCAGTAGTGACTGCACTTTGCCACTTTGTGTAATCACATCCTGGCGTCGTGACACTGTCTCTAGACTGTTTGTAATCCCAAGGACAGACTGAGTGTTAGCAGGTGGTCACTGTCTTTTTATTCTATTCTATTCTTCTGTTCTGTCCTATAAACTTTTTTCACCTGTTTGCACACACTGTGTATATAAACGTCTGCTTGCTGAGCCATGGTCTGTGTGTTTGTGGCATTTCATCCTATACATGTGTTTGTAGATGTGTAGCTAGATGTGACCATATTTATTGTTTATTTTGACAATATTGATACATTTACATATATGTATTTATATTTTGTATTTATAGTTGTATATCTACAATTTTTGGTTACACTTTATTTTACTTTACATTACATCATCAATTACGTACAATGTAAACAAAGTATGATACATATGTATGCAACAATATGTAACATGTACTTACACTGTACCATAGGATTAGTGTTAGACGGACTACTGACCCTTGGTTCACAGTATGTTACACAGCTTGCCTGAAATTTATGTAGCTGTAATTTGTGACTTCCACTCCCATTGCCTTGAATTTATGACCCCAGAATTTGTGTTATCATGGCGAGTGATACCATCTTCTTTTCCACCTCTGACCTTATTGGTGTTTGTCAAACTGCCATGTGTATGTGTGTGTGTGTGTGTGTGTGTGTGTGTGTGTGTTCCATGTGCATAGATTTCTATTACTTAATGTAACAATTTTCCCATTGCACCAAACCTTTATCTCAAAATCCAGTTAAGGGAGCAGACATCCTGTGAACTGATTGAATTACGGGAAGCAAATTAAGTTACCTCAGAAGACACTCAGAATGGGCTCCATATTCCCAACTGACATCAGCCCGATGGCCTTTTACGTGTGATTAATGTGGAGTAATTGGCAAATTGTCTGCGTAGTCAGTCAAACCTTCATTACAGGTGAGGGCGAAAAAGAAATGGAGAGAGTGGGAGAGAAAAAGAGAGAAAACGAGTCAGCATGAGACACACACACACACACACACACACACACACACACACACACACACACACACACACACACACACACACACACAGAATGAGAGAGTGAGACCAAAGGGGGAAAACAGAGAGTGAGAGAAATTACAAATTAATGTTGTAAGAAAGCTATCAACTAAGGCTAGCACTGCTTTTACTAGCACCCACAAATAAAACACAGACAGAGAGATACACAGCGTGCACAATATCCCCCAGGTTAAAGAGGCCCAGGCCCTCTTATTGAATAAATCCATTTGTCAAGACAAATGAGGTACACAGCCGTGCTGGGGCCGCTGTGATGGGCAAGCTTCCAGCGAGGCCGAGAGGCCCGTGTAGTTTATTACCAGGGTGAAGAAAATTAGTTTTCTCTGAAAACTCAGAGCAGGGGCAATTCATTTCCCTGACATCAATGGACCTTTGGCAGCTGATTTATCTGGGATGTATTCACACTGATTGTGGGAGAGAGAGAGAGCATCTGCAGGTGGCCACAATCTCTTGCTCTCGCTCTCGTGGATGCTGGCAAGAGCGAAGGGAAGGAGAGGGGAGGAAGGGTGTGGACCGTGGAGCTGAGCTGGCAAACTTTTAGCTGTGCCGTCCTATTCTTAGGGCTCATTCACACCAAACACTCTGCGTATTCAGCGCGTACCCGTTTTCTGTCCGTATTCGTTTAGAATGCATGTTACAAAATAGACTGTTCACACCGCACGTGTGATTTGCACGTATTCTGTCCCTATACAAACATATTGTATATGGATACGTGCTGTACACGCACAAGTCGGTGTGAATCAGGCCTTAGGATGCTTTTAGACTAAGTGCTACTACACTTTTTTTTGTTACACTTTATTTGAAGGTGTCTACATAAGGGTGACATTAGCATGATATAAACATGACATGACACATATCATGAACATTAATGACACTTTATTCATGTTTATGACTGTTGTCATGAAGTGTCATTAATGTTCATAATATGTGTCATGTCATGTTTATAACATGCGAATGTCACTCTTATGTAGACACCTTCAAATCCAAGTAACTCCTGTACTGCTGTAATCAAACACACAGCCACACAACCCACTAATGTTGTAATGTTACAGTTGGACTGACAGGGTTAAAGGTACAGACTTGGTTGTACCAAAATGTAGTTATTATTTGAGATCAATAGCAAGTTAAAATACATCTTTCTTATCTGAATCCCACATGAATGGTGCTGATTGGCTAAAAAAAATGTCTCTCAGCTTGGTCATTCCTTTTGAATTGACAGAGCCAAGATTGCATGGGTTTTTCCAGCATTTTTCACACAGACTGGACAGTCTTACGACTATGAGAAGCATTCTGCAGCTTTTGACCTTTCTAGTGTATTGCAGTAGAATCACAAAATTGCACCTTTGCTTTGCTTTTTTTTCTCGAGCTTATTGCAGGTGGATCTCTTCATATAAGCCACCACCTGCCCACAGGCGACAGACAGTCAAATTGCATGTGCTGTGGGAGCCTGGGAATGTCACTGAGAATGTCTTTAGTCACCTCTGTGTTTTGATATTAGGACAACCAACACCAGAACGGGGCCCCCGCAAACACCCCGCTAGTGTCACACACTGGCTGTGACAGGGGCAAACCGTGCAACCGTTTCATTTCTCTTCAGCGGTGTACCTGTCGGTCTGGCCAAGATGAACTCTTCTCAGTGCCTCACTCGCCTGCTTGATTGCAGCCCTGGCTGTCCATGGGAAACCAACATCAGAAGGTGGTGTGTGTGTGTGTGTGTGTGTGTGTGAGTGTGTGCGTGTGTGCGCACGCGTGCGTGTGTGTGTTTGTGTGCGTCTGTGTGTGCGGGTGTAGGGCGCGGTTGACAAGGCACTGTATTCTTTTGTTTTGTTGTCAATGTCACGGCTGACAGTTGGGTGGGACAGCTTGGTCATAGGGAGATCATGCTCAAACTATGTGGCTCGGAATTAAACCTGTTTCATTTTTGCCCTTTATTGTGATGTCAGGTGTAAAGTACGTAGCTGGAGCTGGGGCGTGGCCAGAAATCATATAATGGGTGGGCCCAGAAAAGAAAACAGGTGGGCCTAGCCATAAACACATAGGTTGTTTTTGTTACTAAACAGTCAGTCAAACTTATAGAGCCTTCTGATTGGGTGGGCCTGATTGACAAGTGGGTGGGCACAGGCCCACCGCAGCCTATCCATGGCTCCTTCCAGGTGTATTGAAGCTGTCACTCAGAGGCTGAATCAAGTGTGTAATATCACCACCAGGGTGACAGGACTTCTCATAGCTTGACTGTAGTAGTAGCTATAGTGGTGGGGACCGCAGTCTTACGAAAGTCAGTCAGGTTTTATAGATGGGATTTTTTTGTATTAGTTAATAGGAAAACATTTTCACTGTGCTGAATATGATTACTACTACACAGGGATGGAAATTCTCACCAGCTACCAGCCAAATGCTGGTAAAATATGAAAGTGGCTGGTACATTTTGGACACATTTTACTATTGGGTGGCTGGTAAAAGTTCACATTTTGCAAAGTTAATTTCCACTCCTGCTACACAGCCAAGCTATGAGATGTAACAAAATGGTAGCAATAGCCTAGCGGTGAGGACCACAGTCTCATGAAAGCCAATCAGGTTTAGACAG
Organism: Coilia nasus; assembly: GCA_027475355.1. Classification (NCBI taxonomy): domain Eukaryota; kingdom Metazoa; phylum Chordata; class Actinopteri; order Clupeiformes; family Engraulidae; genus Coilia; species Coilia nasus. The sequence continues at coordinate 27,907,812 of CM050219.1, read as the reverse complement.
GATTTTTTTTACTATTAGGTAATATGAAAACTCACTATACTGAAGAAAATATTGTGTGAACCTGTTAAGTTCTGTCTCATATTTCAAATACCAACGTCCTGAAATATGGGACTATTGGACTGCAAGAGATGGGAAAGAATCTGCTAATAATTGGGTGTAACCCACATGTGAAAACAGACCTCTCTGGTACGCATTTTGTTTGTGCGATCTGTCTGGATGGAGACAGAGTTTTGAAGACATTTCTGTTCGCAAGGCAAATAGAGAAGCAAATGTATTACGTAAATACCAAAGTCGTAAACAGAGCCCAGGCTTCCTGACAGCATTTGGAGGCAGTGTTACCCAAATTACTCCAATGGTACCGCAATGTTATTAACCAAATTAAATTTACTGAATAAAGCCTCTCAAGCAAGTGTTATACAAATCATGTAAAATTAATTGTCACATTTTATATATACAGTCACATTTTTCAACCCTGTCCCCCAACCCCAGATGAAATAGCAAACCACTCATCACTATTTACCGCATCCCATAATGAGCCACAGTGTTTGTTCTCACTGCTCACTCCTCTGCATGGTCAAATGGGTAAAAGGGGCCCATTGGCCCACGGCTCCCCCATTCAGTTCAGTAAGCTAGTCAGCCATGCAGGATGTAGGCCTGTAGCCTGTGGTCGCCCCACTGTTGCCCAGAGAGGAAGCTCCAAGTCAAGCCTGGGAGGCCAGCTCAGCAGCACTGCTCCTTGGCCAGGCACTTGTGTATCAAACAACAACCCCCCTTCACACTAACACACACACACACACACACACACACACACACACACACACACACACACACACACACACACCCATACACACACACACACACACACACACACACCCATCCACACACACACACCCACACACACACACGCACACAAACATACACAGACACACATCCACACACACATATCCACACACACACACACACACACACACACACACACACACACACTTAGAGCCTGTAAAAGGTCCCTGAATGCAGTGGACCCATTCCCACCACTCTAGTGTCTCTGACACCTGGTCAAGCTGCACGCTATTCCAGCAGGGGGCCTGGACTCCATCCCATCACCCAGCCTGTGCCGGGGGGAGCCGGCAAGAGTGTGTTTGTGTGTGGGGAGCTGAGCTGAGCAGGGATCGCCTTGAATCAGCTCCCAGGAAAGGACTGCAGGCTGCACGGTCTGCTGCCAGTAATTAGTGCTGTGGGATTTTTCCCTCAGTGTTTATAATTCCCTATGAATGGGGAAGACTGAATGGTTGGAAGTGAACAATTTAGAGGGCCACATTGCTGACTATTTGAGTGAAAACAACAACCACTGGTGCATTCATACACTTTATTAAAGCGCACATTATAATACTGTATAAAATATTTACTTGATGCAGACCTATACTGTAATGTATATGCCTATTTTAAAACCAGCATGCACTAATGTGAATCTCTGTTAATGTATTATATCTGACCAATAGGGTTCTACTTGTACGCAATACATAATGTCTGTATGTGGACGTGCTAATCAGTTCGATGGCGGCACAGATACACGCAATATGGCCTTAATGAGAAAGAGATATTCCCACGTAGGAGCTAGGTGGTATTGCAGCTTTGTTGTGCCAAGTTAAACAGTAAACATGGTAACGTTTCGATTCTTATTGTGTCATTGTGTGGCTCAGGAGCGAAGACTGAGTATGTCATCATCCACTGAGGTAAATAAAGTGAACATTCCTCTGGCAAACAAGACGATCATACTACCCAGCTGGTGACCATCATTACGAAAAGTAACGACATGACAATATATTATATACTTACATGAACATACTTACCTTCTATAATACAAAGCAACTACTGTAACAGTTCGTATCTTGTATATTGTGAGGAAGACTGTGATGGAGTGACCATCACTAGAGTTGTGGGTGGGCTCTGACTGCCATACCAATGAGCCTGGTTCTTTGGCGTTGCGGTCAGAGCCCATGTTTGGTAACCCGGAGACCCGGGTTTGAAGCCAGGTGGGGTGACTTCTCCTCCCCTTCGCTACAAAGACATTACAACTAACTTGAATACATTTTCACGTGTGGGAAATGTTTTGTTTTTGATTTGATTTTCCTTTTTAAATGGATCTTACAAACAGAATCCGTGTATTATGCTTCCAGGCATTTGATTTCTAAAGCAAAGAAGACGATGTCTCCAAGGCCTGGAATGTGAGATGGAAAGTGAACTTTGGGGGGTTCACTTTATCTGAACACCTGCAGTACAGTAATTTATTCGGAGCAGTCGTAGCCAAGATATAAAACAGACACAATTAAAAACTTGGCTCCTTCTTGGCTCACCCTCCTCGCCGTTTTACTGCGCCCGTACTTTTCAGGTTGACAAAAAGGCCTGCTTGTGCAAAAGATAAACTCATTGACGTATTGACACTGTGCTAAAGTAAGATAAAATCTTTCCGTCTCACCCCTGTTTTCCTGAGGTATAGTCATATATCTCAATGAACTCAAAGATTTATGGAAAGCACAAGGCCATTTGCAGTGCTGCAGATCGTTCCCTGTGCTGCTATTAGCCCAGACGGGTTCCAACAAAAGTGCTGGAGCAGATTGTTTTTGTGCAAGAAATTTGCTCAGACTCTTATCACCATCAGTCACATTAAATTATTATGCTCTCCTAAAGCAGTGCATGCCGTACATTGTCCACTGCTACTGTGGGAGCACATCACTTTGTAAATAAAAGTGAAAGTCACTGGTACTGTTACAATTTTACTTTTTTTCAGTTGTTACTGTAAAAAGTGCTGCCTTCGCTCAACTTAAACAAATCAAGGCAAGTGGCTGCATGAATCTTTTTATATTCATTTAACTTAACAGTGTCGTGCATATTCACAACATACATGCCATTGTTAAGCTAAACCAATGTACAAAGATCCAAGCAGCATGTTTACTTAGTTTTTTAAGTTGGTTCAAGGCAACACTTTTTACATTGTTTTCTCGCAACTCATCGTTTTTATTTACCAGCACTGAGGCTCTGCTGTACGAATGACACAAGATTCATTAGGCTATGGCAGCTATGTAAATGTGTACACTATTTTATTATCTCCAAATGCAGATAGAGAGATCAGACAGACATTGTACTCTGTCCTTGATGGACTCCATTGGGTGTTAGCAGTACATTTTCAAAACCTCGGGCAAAACCTGCGCAAACCGTCCTCCCAAACTTGTTTATTTTTGCCTCCCCGAGGAAGGTCTTTAAGAGGTTATGGTCGAGATGTCTTCTTTCAGGGGACTGGTTGCTGTGTCACCACCGAGCCCCCGGTCTCTGAGGCGTCAGTTAAAAACCAATGTGTCTCCTGTGCAGAACAGTCTCCTAAACATGTTCTTGCTGCAGGGTCTCCTTGTGGAGGGAGAGTCACAAACACCCACTTCAACAGAGCAGCATCTTGTCTACCGCAGCACCGTGAACTGGATGAATTAGCCGTCAGAACTGGGAAAGGGATTGAAATGCAGCAGCGGCGCTTACTCATCTGCCCCATTTTGTCTGTGAGGTGCTCTCGACTAAAACACCTGGAGTGCTTTATGAAACGGAGAGATTGGACGGCAGCAACTTCGGATGAGGACACACACACACACACACTTGAGAATGAGCTCTCCTTAAATGACCCCTGAAATGCCTCATGGACACACACAGCATGCACACACTCATAGAGACACACAGCATGCACACACTCATAGAGTCACACACAGCATGCACACACTCATAGAGACACACAGTACACACACACTCATAGACACAGTACACACACACTCATAGACACACACACAGTACGCACACACTCATATAGACACAGTACGCACACACTCATATAGACACACAGTGCACACACACTCATGGACACGCACACTCGTAGACACACACAGTACACACACACTCATAGGCACACACACAGTACACACACACTCATAGACACACAGTACGAACACGCTCATATAGACAGTACACACACACTCATAGACACACAGTATGCACACACTCATATACACACAGTACGCACACACTCATATACACACAGTACGCACACACTCATATAGACACACAGTGCACACACACTCATGGACACGCACACTCATAGACACACACAGTACGCACACACTCATAGACACACACAGTACGCACACACTCATAGACAAATACACAGTATGCACACACTCATAGACACACACACAGTATGCACACACTCATAGAGACACAGAGTTCACACTCATAGACAAACAGTACACACACACTCATATAGACACACACAGTACACACACACTCATAGACACACAGTACAGCAAGCACCACATTTACTACAGTACACTCGTACAGACTGATGCTCAGGTCTCACCTCCAAGGATGACGTGAGGATCATTTCAACAGTTGAATGGTGTATCTGTTTTTAATGGCTCTCTCAGATGGGCCGCCCTCTCAGTTTTGTCTTTGGCACACTAACTTAATTTGCACTTAATGTCATCTGGCACGGCAGTTAGCTTACCCCTGTGTAAGAGCTAAGTGCAGTTCATAATGCAAAATTTAGATGCGAGGGTGCCACACAGCGTCGGTGTGTGTGTGTGTGTGTGTGTGTATGTGTGTGTCGACACCGCAGTCTCCATCAGAGACAGTTTGCTGAATTTATGTCGGTTCATTTTCTCGTCGTTCTGTGGACTGAAATATCATTATTCTGATGTGTGCCCATACATTTTAACGAAGGCAACCGAGGTCTTGGTGATTGAGCACCCCGCTGTCAATGAGAGAAAGGGTGGTAGTGTGGGGCCGCTGGAATAATAGAAATCACACAATAATGTGAGCGACTGGTGACGATGTGCACTCAGTGCAATGTATGCAAATGTAAGGGAGGACAAAAAGAGAAGAGAAGTTGTGAACAGATATCCAACAAATGAAATCCATCGCCCTCACACACGCATAGAGGCACATAGAGGCACATAGAGGCACATAGAGGCACATAGAGGAATAGAGGCACATAGAGGAATAGAGGCACATAGAGGCACATAGAGGAATAGAGGCACATAGAGGAATAGAGGCACATAGAGGCACATAGAGGAATAGAGGCACATAGAGGCACATAGAGGCACATAGAGGAATAGAGGCACATAGAGGCACATAGAGGCACATAGAGGAATAGAGGCACATAGAGGAATAGAGGCACATAGAGGAATAGAGGCACATAGAGGAGAGTTGTGAACCAACATCAACAGAGGATGAAAAATTCATTTTGCACACATATATTTTTTGTCTCCATCTGTGTCATGCTATGACTGTGATGTAAAAACGTATGCAAACATAGTTGTAGGAAAAATCCTTTATTACATTACATTACATTACACTTAGCAGACGCTTTTTTCCAAAGCATAAAGGAGGACATAATAAGCTAACAGATGTGTAGAGAACATCAAAGGCATCTAGGTAAAGAGATGGTTAGTAGAGATTAGTTTTGTTAGGAAGGGAAGCAGTCTTGGGATATAAGCCTTTAGTGTGACGTTGACATGGACAGGGGCAGATCCGGAAGTGATTTTGCAGGCTAGTCAAAGTTTTGTGTTCTGGCAGCCCCCGGGAGCCAATGCAGGTTGATGAAGAGCGGAGTGACATGTGCCCTTTTGGGTTGATTGAAAACCAGTCGTGCTGCTGCATTCTGGACCATTTGCAATGGTTTGATTGCACAAGCAGGAAGGCCAACCAGGAGGGAGTTACAGTAGTCGAGGCAAGAGATGACCATAGCCTGTACCAGGAGCTGAGCAGCATATTGGGTCAGGTACGTCTGTTTTTTCTAATGTTGTTTCTAATGTTTTCTAATGTTGGAAGGCATCTTGTGAGACATTTTAGTATCCGTACATGTTATGTAATGATTAGGACCTAAGCATGTATGCAAATATGAAGTAGGAAGAGTTGTGAACAGACACCAACAAATGGAATCCATTCTGCACACACACCTTTTTTGTCTTTACCCATATGGGATCTAAAATATGTGTCAATATAGTGTAGATAACAGAGGAAGAGTTGCAAAAGTAGCCAACAAATGGAATCCATCTCCCAAGAATATATAACTTGGGGCAGCTGTGGCCTAGTGGTTAGAGAGTTGGTCTTGGGATCAGAGGGTCGCAGGTTCGAATCTTCGTTTCAGTAGGAGGAATGGGGGTGGGGGGAGTAAACAATCAAAACTGCACCCTCATCCATGGCTGAGATGCCCTTGAGCAAGGCACCTAACCCCACATTGCTCCAGGTAATGTAAGTGAAACCCTGTACCTAAATAACTGTAAGTCGTTACACGTCAGTACATTTTACAGCTAAATGTAATGAAACACACATTGCTAGTCTCTCCATCCATAATATCGAATAACTGGGAACTAAAAATGTATGCAAATAAAGAGCAGCAAAGAGAGGAGGAGTTGTGAACAGACACCAACAAATGGAATCCATCTTGCGCCACATTTTTAGTCTCCCCATCCATACCATGTAATGACTTGAGTCTAAAAATAGCGCTGACACCTCGGGGGTCCCTGGCAGGAACAGTGTGTGAGTATGACTCCATCGTTATCAAGCAGAGCCTGTAATCAAAAGTGACCGCTGTGAAAGTGGCCCTGCCCGTCATCACTCCAACGAGAGAGTGTGTGTGTGAGTGAGACGTAATGGAAGGAGGAGGGGAGTATTTTACTCATTCCTTTGCTCTAGCTCTCATGCTGCCCTCCTCTCACTCTCCCCCTCTCACCCCTGATGAGTAAAGGGTGAACTTCAACATTTTTTTTGTCTGGGGACGAAAAGCTAGAAAGGGGGGACTGACTGACTGACTGACTGCACTCATGCAGAGGAGGTTGGTCCTTCGAGCCGGCATCCAGCTTGGCCGAGGCTCCTTGCGTTATCGATCGACCCAAATATGGAGCCGTGTCATTCTGCCCCACAACACCCACACCCGAACCCCCCCCCCCCCCCCCCCCCCCCCACCACCACAGGGCCCCACTTCTCTCCCGCCGGCATATGCTGCGGCGACACGAGAAATCAATTTGCAGCGGAGTGGTAATGCAGCGGGATGCGGGAGCGCTATGGAGGCGTGAAGCTGCCTCATGATGTTCTGCAGGAGAGAGAGAGAGAAAAGAGAGAGAGAGAGAGAGAGAGAGAGAGAGAGAGACAAAGAAAAAGAAAATGAGAGAGACAGAGAGAAAGAAAAAAAGAAACAAGTCAGCTGCATCAGCCTTACACACACACACACACACACACACACACACACACAAATACCCCCACACAGACACTTGCGCACACATACAGTACACACACACATGCATGCACACAGGCACACAAACACAGACAGTACACACACAGATACAGACATATATGTGCACACACACACACACACACAAATGCACAGGCTCACACATTCTCCTCTCTCCTCATGTGCTCTGGTGGCAACCAACGGTGTAAAACTCACTGGATGCATTGCTTGCTTCATTCCTTCTCTGTTTAGAGTGCTGTGTTTTTTAAATTCACATGATTAGGAAAGAGAGAATGCACGCATCCACTGTTAACTGTCCAATCCAATATTAATGCTCACTCATTAATGTGTAGGCCCTAGACTAGTGTTTCTCAAAGTTTTTCAGACTGGCCATTTTCCTCCCTTTAAAAACATCTCAAGGACCACAACCCCCATGTGAGGTTATTCAACAGGGCTATGTAATTGAATGAATTGGTGCAGCATCACAGCTGTAACTATGGAATGGCATGATATACTGTACATGTTGTTTAAACACACTGTGCACAGCATAAGTAGCTTAAGAAACATGAATATATCAAGTAGTATATATCAAGTATAGTATATATCAATAATAATAATAATAATCTTTACTTGTATATACTTGTAACATTTCTTGCAGTCCAGTGGCGTCAAAGTGGACGAACACACTAACAAAATGATGTAGTGACACAATGCTTTATTACTTTACATTGTATTAATCCTTTGGGGAGGTCCCTTGCAGAAGTCTGTTCAGGGAAAGTGCGATCTTGCATTAAACCCATTACTCACGTGCAGTGGGCAGCCATGATAGCATGACAACAGGCCAGGGAGCAGTGTGGGGACAGCACCATGCTCAGGGTACCTCACTGGCACTTCGCAGACACTTCTGGGTGGATAACTAGCAGTTAAGGCATTGGACCTGTGACCACAGGGTTGCAGGTTCGAATCCCATGTCACCAGTAGCGCCACTGAGGTACCCTGAGAATGGTACCGTCCCCACACACTCCACCCTGGACGCCATTGTCATGGCTGTCCCCTGCTCACTTGTGTGATGGGTTAAATGCAGAGGTGAATTTTGTCGTGTGCTGTGATGTCATCACAATAACAAATGGGACTGACTTTCACTTTTTTCACTGCACGGTATACTAATGCTCTCTGAGAAGACAGCTTTGGGTGCAGCACTTATATAAGATGACTCTTGAATAAAGGCATTTTCACCTCATATCGATCGAACATGGGTAGCTGTTCAGACCTATTGGTGTCATAACAAACTAAATAAAGACAGGAGTCTGCTGTGGTGCTGTGTGCACCATGTATACTCTCAGGAGGCAGTGCTGGGGCAGCTTCTGCCTCTAAACCCCAAGCACCTGAGTGCCATCTGTGCTATAGCCAGCATCAGGGTCACTCTCTCCTCTCTGCATCTCCAGAGACAGAAGTTCATGAATGCCCCTCTCTCTCTCTCCTCTCTCTCTCTCTCTCTCTCTCTCTCTCTCTCTCTCTAACTCTGTTTCTCATAGCCTACTCTCTATTTCGGACTCACTCTCTCCTGCTCTCTAACTCTTTCTCTCTCTCACACCATCTCTCTCTTACTCCCCCCTCTCTCTTTCTCTTTCAATCTCACTATCTTTCTCTTAAACACAACCCCCCCCCCCCCCCCCCCCACACACACACACACACAAACACACACAAACACATACTGTACTCTCTCTAGTACTTTCTGTGTTTCTCCCTCATACACACAAATGCATACTCTCTCTCTCATACTCTTTCTCTCACACACTTTCTCTCTCTCATACTCTTTCTCTCACATACTTTCTCTCACATACTTTCTCTCTCTCTCTCTCTCTCTCATACTCTTTCTCTCACATACTTTCTCTCTCTCTCTCTCTCTCTCTCTCTCTCTCTCTCTCATACTCTTTCTCTCACACACTTTCTCTATCTCTCTCTCTCTCCCTCTCTCTCAGTGTTCTGATGCCTTGACCTCATTTGCCCTATTATACAGCAGCTCCTCTGCTTGCTGGCCCATCTCTGACTCTGCTGATACTGAAACATTTAAGGGTCTGTGGTCTGTGTAATGTCTGTCAGCAGCAGGCAATTCCACACTAACCTTTGTTCCCTTTCCCTTCAGGTCATTTACCGTAAGACATACAGGACAACTTTGATCCAAAAGGACTTTCACCTCATTGGAGGCATTCAATAGTGGGTGAGTGCTGTGGAGTGGTACTACTCATGGCCTCAGGAGCTTAGCTGGGAGATAGCAATGCCGCTTGTAGCAGGAGGCCGACACATAACACATTTTTTTCAAGATGCTGGTAGCGGGAGTGAGAATTCAGGCGGAGAAAATCAAACCGCACATTCTTATGCTCTATGCCAATGTTTTCTTTTTTTATTACCAAAGACAACGCTTTGGCCTGTGGCCTTAAGTCAAGTCTTGCAAGCCAAGTGAAAAAACATGCATAATATGGAGACTCCTGTGCACTAATCGGCCTTTAGACACCTGTAGGTAATTGCCTTTAGAGAGCTAACATGTCATAAATGGTGTAAGCCAACCCCTCCAATGACAACTTTACAGCAACCAGTGCAGACAGCGGTCACACTTTATTTTACGGTGTCGCTGTTACAGTGTATCTACTTAATTATATACAGTGGTACAGTATATCATGTACTAGTGTTGTACTTGCGTCATGAATTTCTGTCGGAACAGCACTTTAAGTACAAAACCAGTACATAATATTACACATTGTTACATTATTACATCATTGTTACATTGTTACATTATTACACCATCATTGTTAGACAGGTTGTACCATTACAGTACCAACAGTACAACAATAGTACCTGATATTACATATTGTTACATAGGTTGTAGCTTACCACTGTACCTTAGTGGTAGATACACTGAGTAAAATTGTAAAATAAAATGCTGCCCAAAGAGCAATGCCGCACCATAGCAGGAGTTCAGTACTGCTATAAGTATCATGGTAAGCAGGTGTGAGTCAGCAGAGCTTGCCAAACCTGTGTGTCTGCTTAATTATATTTTCAAAACAACACATTTTCTCCATCAGCTAAATATAAGTGTGTGGTACAGCAGGGCAGTAAAGAAAATATTACAGTATACATTTCAAATTACAGCATTGGCCCAGCGGGTTTGCCTGCGGTATGTAATTTAGCCTAGATTATATTGTTTGTCTAACCGCCTGTTTGTCACAACAGTTCTTGCATCTTTATGTGACACTGCTGGGAACACAACCACATGAATGTCTCTGCGGTGCCGGGGTATCTATCAGACATTTTCCCTGCGTCTGCTCAACGGAGACAGACTCACAAATCACAGGTGTGCAGTCAAACAGACTGGAATGCAAAACCCTCTTTTTTCCTGCTTGAATGTGCATGTGTACAGTATGTGCCTTTGGTAAGTTCATGCTCCCATCTGTTACAGGCATCTATTGATTAATGGGAGATTAGAGTGGGTGAGGCAACACACAATAACATGCTCACCCTGCCCAAGAAATGGGGGAGGTTATTTAATTTATGAAATGACACTGACTGGGAAACTGGGAATGACTCCAAAGTAACTCCCAGTTGGATGATTAGGCCTTCCCAGCAAATGAGTGAAAAAATATAATCTCAGTTTCTGAAGATATCCAGATCTACCCAAAACTCGAGGCTCGAGGGTGCTATACAGGCCAATGGAGAGAGAGAGAGAGAGAGAGAGAGAGAGAGAGAGAGAGAGAGAGAGGGAGGGAGGGAGAGGGAGAGAAAGAAAGAAGAAATAAAGAGAGAGAGGGAGATAGATAGGTAGAGAGAGAAAGAAAGAGAGAGATAGAAAGAGAGAGAGAGAAGAAAGAGAGAGAGAGAGGAGATATTTGAATGCATGTGAGCTATGAACATAAGTGATGGTCCAAAGGTTTTCAAGCAAAATATGCACTTGTCAAAACTTTGCGGTCAGGTTAAGGGCATTCTGGTGATTGCCCTGACACTGAACTTGTGGTGGAATGTTAATGTTTTCCAGTGAAATACTGCATTAAATATATACTCCACAGATAAGTTAGACATTTTAGCAAAAAAACATGGTTCCCTCCACAGCTGTTTGTGATATACACTCATGAAGATAGAATATAACACAGCCTGCATTGTGCAGGAAATACTGTGCTTCATGTCCAGAAACGGTGAAAGATAATGTTATTCTAACGTAAAAACAGAAATGAATCACCATGATTCAGAACTTTTCTTCTCAGATGGGTAACAGCAGATAACTAAAACAAAGCTGGTCATTTGTCCGAGCTGAGGAACTGGGTGTAACTGTTTACCGTAATTAGATTAGATTAGATTTAACTTTATTGTCATTACACATGTATAGATGTTATCACGCGAAACAAGTGCTTATAGCACTAGGCCGGTAAACAAATTAGTTCTAAGCTTCCCAGCTGTGTGCACAGAATTAGGTAAGACTTCCTTCCACACACTTGGAATGACCTTCGGAACATAACTCACCTTCACTCCTTGCCCTCCACAGATGTTTTTAAAAATGTCTTGAAAACAACTTTAGTAGAACAGTGTCCCTGTTTCTAGCTCCTTCGTAGTGCTTGCTTGTGGTCTGTGTCATTTTTTGTACCTTTGTCTTTTTGCATTCTTGCTTGGGCTTTTATTTTGTTTTTGTCTTGTTTGACAGTCTGTCTGTGGTCTGTGTTGTGCTTGTCTTTTTGTAGTTTTGCTTGGCTTTTCTTTTTGTTTTTTTGTTTTTTGTTTTTGTCTTGTTTGACAGTCTGCTTTTGGAAGTTATCCTGTGTAAATGCAATAGTCATGCTTTGTAATTTATGGAATATTTCAAAACAAAAAGGAAATTCACCCCATGTCATCATCATTTCTGCACCTAATGACAAAGACAAGGAACCAAACCAAGCTCAAGCAACACACCTTTCAATTCTCTATAAGAAAAAAAAAAAGGAAAAACGTCTGTTAGTAACAATCTATCAGAACAAACCCACTCAACCTGCAATCCCAGTGTGGGAAAGTACAAAAGATGATACCAAGTCAGTCGCAGCAAATTTCATGTTTAAATGACTGCACTCCCCCCGTGCATGCATAAGCATGCAACGAGCCACTCTCTCAGGTGTAGTCTATACCCCAAGCGATGTATTACACCTGGACACTGCAGAAACTGCTGTCTAACCTAGTGTCTAACCCAGTGTCATTCATTTTACGATAAGATCAAAGAAATGTAGCTGGTATTGTTGTTAGAACAAATAGATTTACTAAGACTTGTACTGCAAAACAATGTAATTCTAAATATAAGACAAAATATTATAAGTTTGAGTATGTTGGTAGACTGTGTTTATACTGTCTTACCAAGTCCTAAAAAAATGGTAAAACAATCTGAACTACATTTCAATCTAAATATTATCAAATCAACATGTTCTACTTATATAAGTGGGTGTATTACTAAATGGTATAATTTGATTATTTTACATATGATATTTTTGCTATTTTTTTCTACAATTTGGTACTTATAATTGTGTACATTGCTTTGAAGAGAAGCGTCTTCTAAATACTTAAACTGTAACAGTAAACACAAAATATAATGCCCTAAATATAATATAATGCACCATGTTAGACAACAGTTTTTTGTGTACACCAGGCAACCTTTTCCGCACACTCCTCTCTCCCTCCTCTCTCACACTCCACCTCCATACTTCATATACCTGAGGTAAATATAGTCATCTTGGAGGGCTCTGATGTGGCAGCCTATGCGGGACAGGTGTTCGGTCAGCAGGGGACGTCTCATTTTTGGGGGAGACTCCTAGCCGCACCTGCAGTGCCCCAGGAGACAGGTACGTGCAGGTAGCCATCAGGAAGGAAGAGGTAACTGGGAAGCAACAGGAGAGTCTGTGTTTGTGTTTGTTTGTGTGTGTGTATTTGTGTGTGTGTGTGTGTGTGTGTGGGTGTGTTATGTGTGGGTGTGTGCGCGTGTGTTTGTGTCTGTGTGTCTGTGTGTCTGTGTGTGCGCATGTGTGTTTGTAGGTGTGTTTGTGTGTATGTATGTATGTATGTGTGTGTGTGTGTGTGTGTGTGTGTGTGTGTGTGTGTGTGTGTGTGTGTGTGTGTGTGTTTGTATGTGTGTGTGTGTGTGTGTGTGTGTGTGAGTGTGTATATGTGTGTGTGTGTATGTGTGTGTGTGTGTATGGGTGTGTTATGTGTGCGTGTACCTCAGGGAGGGCACCAAGACAGTCTGCCAGGCATTGTGTGCCGCGCTCTCTCCCTCGTCTTATTAGACCAACACCGCCACAAACCCAGCGATCTGTTGCTTATTAGGCCCAGGGCCCAGAGCCCCACGGCGCCACCTGGGGACAGGGGAAGGAAGGAAAGGGGCGACAGCCAATGGAGAGGAGCCAGACGCAGGGCGATCATTCCGCCCAGTGGGTGACAGGAGAACGGACTGGTCAGAGCCACAAGTTAATGTGAACACAAGAGGGGAGACAAGGGAGGAACAAAGAGGAAAGGGGGAGGGCATAGGGAGAGTAGAAACTTCTGAGAAACTAATTGCAGAATAAAAACAAGGATTAGCTCATCTTTAAGTCTGTCTTGAAGCCAGCTGCTTACTTGCTGCATTTTAATGGCCAGCCATGCCTCAGGGCATGGTTAGCAGCCTTGTCTGAAGCAGAGAAGAGAGGAGGGGGAGAACTACCAGTTGCCAGAGTAACGATTTTGTTTTTTTGTTTTTTTTTCCAGCCACCGCCTTTTTTTCTTCTTTTTCCTCCTCCTTCTCTCCCACTTTCTCAGAGAGCTCAGCAGAGGCCTTATGCTACTTGTAGTCTTGCCCGAGCCCTGGGAGAGAGGATTCGCTTGATCTCAGTCACATCATATTCAGGTGCTGCTGCTGGTGATGGTAGTGGAAAGTGAAAGTGGGTGTGTGTGTGTATGCGTGTGTGTGTGTGTGTGTGTGTGTGTGTGTCTGTGTGTCTGTGTGTGTGTGTGTGTAAGTGCATATGGTGTGTGTGTATGCATGTGTGTGTGAATGAGTGTGTGTGTGTGTGTGTGTGTGGATGTGAGTGGATATGGAGTGTGTGTGTGGTGTGTGTGTAAATATGTGTCTGTATTTGTGTGTGTATGTGTGTGTGTGTGTGTTTGTGTGTGTGTGTGTCTGCTTTTGTGTGTGTGTGTGTTTGTGTGTGTGTGTGTGTGTGTAAGCGTGTATCTGTATGTGTGTGTGTGTGTGTGTGTGTGTGTGTGTGGTGGGTGTAGGGGGTTAGATCAACGTTTCTCCTCACCTGCCTTGCCCTCATTAGTGCTTTCATTTCTCCCCTCAAAACCGGGACCCTCACGTAAACACCCCTACCCCACCCCTCCCCCACCCCTCCCCACCCAAACTCATTAACACACAGTGCACAGCACAGTGATGGGGCATTATCCCCCTCTCCGTCGCTTCGCACACCGCATACAAATCAGGGACATAAAGGGACCAAGTTTGGATATCTCTGCTCCACACACAGTCGATTCCAAACACTGTCATTTCTCCCAGCGGTCCCCCTGACGATGAGTCCCCCCGATGACGATGTCTCTGGTTCGCCGGTTCGAGTGGAGCGTATCTCACAAGCCCCACAAACTCCCGCAGGCACCCCATATACCCTCAACACCTAATTAAGCACTGGATAAGCCTACAGAATGGCCGGGGCAATTATATCACAATTAAGTGCAGATTAATGGATTTTACTCTCCTTGGGTGGGTATGAAATGACTCACTGCCTGACCAGCCAGGACGAGGGTTAATGGATGGCGGATATGTCCTCATGAGCTCTCGGAAAAATGGTCTGGACTCTGGCTCTGACCATCAGACTTTTCAGTTTATTGAAAAGACATTTTATTTTGGGTAGTCTGCCCAGAGAGACTTTGCAGATTAACATTCAGTTTCATTTTGTTGATTGTGCACTGAGTAATTAACAGAGGTGTCAATCTTGGGTTCAGAAAGTAAAAAACCTGCCATGTTTTCCTTCTAACACAGGTGACTTCACTGAGTAGCTGATCTACTTGTCTTGAGTGCTCATTATGGTCAGCTGATTCAGAGCTGGTTGGATCAAATTTGTGGCAGGGTTTTTACTTTATAAACCCAGGATTGACACCTCTGCTACTTAACTAAATCAGACCCAACCCCTGACCCTTACCTTCACAAGGTACAGTTTCAACAGATTATATATTATTATAATTGTAACATTTGTAATTGTTATTATTCTCAGCATCTGTAGACTGTCTATGGCACCATTTGCAGGACCATCCATATGAAGTGTGACCAGACTTTCTATCAGTAGTTTGCCTTATGGTCAACTGTAGAGAGAACTTCGCCCGCAGGCACCACTGCCTCAAACGGTTTCTCTCTGCTGCTTTCTCCATATTTTTTGTGGACGTGATAAAACTGATCTACAGTTTCAGTTGGTGTTACTGGTAAGGAAACAAATGGTAAAACATAAAGCTTTTTGGAATCTTGTATCTATCTTAAACGTTGCCTGTAGTTTATATTGTAGAGACAATGGACATATTGCCAGAGAAATACAACAAATAGTTTTCCGAAGTAATCTAACACTAGAGGCCTTCATTTTGTACTGGGACTTGATGAAGTATGTGGTTTGGGGGTGGAGGATAAAAACAAAAAATGCTCAAGTTTTTGTCCTCTCGAGGCCAGTGCAGGCCAAGCACAGTCCCGACAGCATGTCTCTGTCTCACTCGGCTGGTTCGAATAGTCTAGCTGGCCCCGGACAGCCACAGCCCATTGGTGCTGCTGAGTGGAAGAGTTATTGATGGAGCGGCAGCCAGCCAGCCAGCCAGCCAGGCAGGCAGGCAGGCAGGCAAGCAGGCAGGCCAGCAAGCCCCCACGGGGGTAGTCTCCTCCAAGGGCCTGCAGGGATTGCTTATCTGTGCTTGGTGTGATCATGGCCCACTGCTCCGGAGGAGTCAGGGCATATTCGCCAGCGAGGGGCCCCCCAGTGTCCCTCCCTCCCTCCCTTACTCCCTCCCCAGAGGGAAGCACCTGAGATAGAGCTCCCCCTGCCCCCTCCCCAACTCTCCAACACTCTCTGACAGTCTCACCTGGGGTCATGAGCTGGGCTGGGCACCAGGCAACCTCTGGAAGGCAGCCACTATGTTAGCACAACTACGCTAGCACACCGAACTGGACTGCCTAGTCACCGAATCATGAGAATTACGAAGGTAAAGACACAACAGAGACAACATAGGTGAGATACTGTGGTCAAACAATGGTCAAAGAGAGGCTGACTATGTTTACAGACTATGCTGAGAGCTTTGCCATCCTGCTTGAAACTATACACATAAGCCTATGTCATTATACATTATTGACTCACGTGGATTAATCATATTTCAATGTCAACAGAGTTTATTATTAATGTATGACTAATGATTACTTAGAACCTTAATAAAAGAAATCAGCCATATGTTTTGATCATTTTCAACTTTGGTAGACAATAAAGACTGTATTCTATTCTAACAAAATGTCCTCTGTCCCCTCAGGGTTCTGCCCTGTGTCCTATATTTACATAGGTTGACCACTGACTTCACTAACTTAGTGCTGGCATGTGAGTTTGGTTTGGGTTGTTTCTGCACACCGTTGATGGGCAACCTGTCTTCAGAAGTTACAGTCCAGTGCCACATGTTTGTTCCAGCTATTCAGTAAATCAGCTGATTCTAATTATCACAACTCCTCAGCCAGGTGGATGACTTAATTATTGAAATCGCTAGCGTTAAGCACACAGATAAAACCAGGTGATCTGGAATATATGGCACTAGATATGTACCTTATTAAATCAGGTTGCCCATCATAATTTACATTTATACTACATGTAGCTGATGCTCTTATCCAGAGCGACTTATGATTAGGTAGCAGGTACAGTTCCTGGAGGAGTTCCTGGTCAGATGCCTTGCTCAAGGGTACTATGAGAGTGCAGGAGAGTACTAGCTATTTACTCCCCGATCTACATCCTTCCTAATGGTAAGGGATTTGAACCTGCGACCTTCCGATCCCAAGATTGGCTCCTTAACCATTAGACCAAGGCGGTTTCAAGCTCTGGGATATGGGGTTAGCCACCACCGCTGCACACTAATATATTTCACGAGCAGCTTCCTAAATATAGGAGCGACTGCTGAGCAGAATGACAAATGTTTGAAATTACCACCACTGACCCTCTCTTTATATACATAAAAGCTGGAATTATGGTTAATACCCACATTTGCTCGTGTGCATTATCGTGGTTCATGCAGTATTTTAGCTTATAATGAGAGCACAAAAAACAAAACGCCCACACACAAACACCTGCATGCACACACATGCACATACACACACACACGCACACACATGCACACACACACGCGCACACACACACACACATGCACACACACACATGCACACACACATGCATGCACACACATGCACCAGCACCAGTACACGCACACACGCGCACACACACACACACACACACACACACACACACACACACACACACACACACACACACACACACACAC
>CM050219.1:27872500-27885000 GCA_027475355.1 Coilia nasus | reverse complement strand
TTTTGGATAAAGTGCGCCGGAGCTTTCTGGATACCATCTCAAAGGCATCGGTCAAAAACGTGGTGTGGGACATCAGAATCTCAGTTTGTTTTGGGAAGCTAAATGCCATTTTAACCAGGTGCGGTCATTTGCCTCACCAAGACAAGTTTATGTGTGCCAGTGAAAGTGGATGGCATGCCTGTAGAATGGAATATAAACACACGTCAGTAGACCAGTAAGACTTAACCAGGAAATAAACTTTAATGTTTAGTGATTGCACTGCTTCCCCGAGAAAGGGTAAAATGTATCCCAGACTTCGTAAGAAGAAGAATTAGTTCAGCCCTGTCATATGGATCGCCTTAATTTTCTTTGGAGTCTCGTGAAACGTCATCACTCACTGACGGATGCTCCCACAGGTGTTTCGGGAAAGGTACAGTAACCTTAGTAACCTTAGGCTACCTGGACACTAAATCAGTAATGTTGGCAGTACACGTTAAAGTTCTACAAGATGAATAAAGAAAAAAAAAAAAAAACATTTAAAAAATGTCATACTCCATCACAATAGACCTGTGTGGAAGTGCTGTTACATGTAAAGGACTTGCTGCTTAATCATGCAAACAAATGTATGATACATTTCTTAGCTAAAAGAAATGGGCATGATTATTTTGTTATTAGCGTTTGTTTCCTTGTAAAAAAGGTTGTCTTTTTACATCATAACAATCTTATCAGTATCCTAGTAAACATTGTGTTGAGAACAGTTTACAATGCATTTTTAAATGCCATCTACAGTCTTCCTACTGTAGCCTACTTGCTGCTGACAAGAGCTGTATGTTTGATGCCTTTGTGTTCTCTATTGTAAGTCGCTTTGGATAAAAGCATCTGCTAAGTGTAATGTAATGTAGTGATTCACTCTGCAGTTGCTTTTGTGTGCCCAGGGAGTCCTTATCTGAAAGCATGCTGCTCCTGGTATGAGTGCCTGAGCAGTGGGCTAGCCGAGGACCCCTGGCTCCCTTGCTTCCTCCATCCTCCTGCCTTCCCGTCACCACCGCCAGCCCCTCCTTGCACACATGCAGGCCAAGAAGAGGTACCTGCTGGTGTCTCTAGGGGCCTGTCTTCTTCTCCTTGCCTACCTGTGGGGACTGCAGATCGGGGAGTTTCATCAGCAAAGCCAGCAGCAGCAGCAGCAGCAGCAGCAGCAGCCGTACGCCTCCCATGCCCTGGCCCACCCCCACGCCCACGCCCACCCCCACGGCCGAGGTCCTGGACTGCCCAGGCAGCGCTGGGCCGAGTCGGGCCACTCGCTGAGCACCTACCTGGCTGGGGTGGAGCAGGAGGAGGAGCACAGCCCCCTGGTCATCCACCAGCACTCCTCGCCCCGCGAGCGGCGGGAGATCCGCAACAACATGTACAAGAGCCGCCGCTGCCGCATGGACACCTGCTTCGACTTCCGGCGCTGCGAGAGGGGCTTCAAGGTGTACGTGTACCCGCCAGCCAAGGGGGAGATCTCCGAGAGCTACCAGAAGATCCTGACGGCCATCGAGGATTCCCGCTTCTACACCACCGATCCGGACGAGGCGTGCCTGTTCGTGCTCAGCATCGACACGCTGGACAGAGATCAGCTGTCGGCCCAGTACGTGCACAATGTCAAGGCCAAAATCCAGAGCCTGCCTCTGTGGAACGAGGGGAGGAACCATCTCATTTTCAACCTCTACTCCGGCACCTGGCCGGACTACACGGAGGAGCTGGGCTTTGATATTGGCCAGGCCATGTTGGCCAAGGCCAGCATCGACATGGATAATTTCAGGCCGCACTTTGATGTGTCCATTCCTCTCTTTTCGAAAGACCATGCCCAGAAAGGAGGCGACAAAGGCTATTTGACGCTCAATAACGTTCCTCCATCGAGGAAATATTTGCTGGTTTTCAAAGGGAAGAGGTACCTCACGGGGATAGGCTCCGAAACCAGAAATGCTCTGTACCATATACACAATGGAGATGATATCATTTTATTGACTACCTGCAAGCATGGGAAAGACTGGGAGAAGCATAAAGACGCCCGCTGTGACAGGGACAATGAAGAATACTCAAAGTAAGGCCGCCATTTATTAGTTTTTCTTTCTGTTGGTTTAAAGTGCTTGCTCCGTTGTTTTGGTTTGTGTCCAAATGAACGGTTTGTGTCCAGCTTGCAGTTGTCGATTTGCAGTGATTCGTTCTGGACTCGGGTTATTGCATTTTGCTGCGTAATGGGTAACTTGACACCTGCTTATATGTACTGTATGTAACTCTTCAGGAAAGTTGCAAAATTTCAGCACTGGGCTGGCTTACATTTGCAGCAGTCTAGACTCTGGGTTTTTTACTTGACAGTAACACATTTTCGCCTGGGGGCGATACAATGTTGCATTCGCAAGCGTATTTGCATACACAGGCTCCTGTTTTGGAGGTTTTAATCATGTAGGCGAGAAACTCATGTATCAGTGTCACCTACACCTACTTTTAACAAAGAAGGCACATAAAAATAACACTTCAGAGACGCCTGAGAAGTTGAACGATGCCTATCTTCAAGAATACCACAGCTGAAGATTTATCCTGAGAGAACAGTTTGAAGGGACTACATAAGGCGTTGGTTACTTTGTTCTGCCTGGGTGAAAGAGATGTGTGCTGCAACACTTTTGGCCTCAAAAACTGCAGAACAACCAGACTGATGCAAATAAAAGTGGTTTGTTAGCAAGAGTTCACAAAGCAGAGCGCTTTTGCTGGAAACATTTTGGTCGCTTAGATGCTGGTATGTAGAGACACACAATATATATGTTAGAATGCATGTATTGGAATATATCAGTCCAATAAACAGCTTTGTGGTCAATTCAACATCGGGAATGGATAACTGCAGCATTGTTTGTATGAAAAATCACTCTGGCAGCAGTTGTGTTAGTGCTGTTCATGTTTTGTCCTGATGGACAATAAAAGCCATTCTCTGTTATGAATAGGGCTTTGCTGTGGTACTTGGTGGAGAATCATAATCCATTGTAACTGTAACTCTAAATATTTAAACTTTCTTCTCTGCTATGATACCTCCCCTGACATTTTTTTTTACCACCATTGTGCCAGACAGTAACTTGCACAATCCAGTAATCTTTACCGGAACGATGGGATGCCTCCATCTTGCCTCATTTAACCTGCAGCCACTCGGGAAGTGTGGGCCTCCATTGTGTCCCTGCTGTCCTGATTTGTTCTGTGCCGTTGGGCTTTTCCCCTGCCACCCTTTGTTACAACGCGCCCCTTGTTTGTGGACACAAGACGGTGTCATCGCCGATAATGGCCGGCCCCAGGTTTTTTAAAACTGGCATTCCAGACGGTGGTGCTTTTCCAGTCGAGGCCATTGTGTGCACGGCTGTAAAGTCCCACAGGTGCTCCAAGTGAAACTGTTGGATTGTTTCTGTGGGGGTGAAGGAAGGGGAAGGGAAGGGAGTAGAGTGGAGGAGGGCGAGTGCAGTTGTCCTCTTAAAAGTAGTGAGGCAGAATAAGGTGGCTGCCCTCTGTAATGCCGCCTGCACACTACATGCGGTATGTGACTCCGGATTCCGCAGTACGCCACCCCGTGGACATCGTACTATCTCACAAAATGTTTCGGAACACAGGTCCGATAGGATAGGAAAGAAACATGGCGGACGGATCGGAGAAGTTCATCGTGGCCGTCTCTGGTCAGAAAGTTTTATACGACCTAAATAGGAAGGCTGCAGCATGGGATGAAGTGGCAGGGACAGTAGGAATGACAGGTTGGTTTGAAGTATTTAGTCGATGTCATCGTAATCTTGATAGGCCATAGCGAAACACGTCATATATCAAATACAATCTCTATTGAACACGTGAATGATTTTGACACATCTTGGTGTGTGAGGATTGTACGTACAAATTGTAATTCTAATTAGATAATATCATTTAATTATATTATAATGACAATATCTTGTACAGCGCGAAGCAAATGAATGACATTTGTTTATCAGCGCCATAGCAACAACAACCTCCGGTCGTACTACCGTGCCCTGACCGTGCCGGAGGAGTTCAAAATTTTGAACGCATGCGGAGGGCCTCGGATACGGTATTTCTTCCGCACCGCTCTTGACCGGAGCTGATCGCATGCGGAATGCGGATCTCCACTGACAATGACTCGGGATTGGGAACAAATAAACATACTTACATGATTACCGATTTAGACCAAACACTGTGAACAAACACACACTTATCCAACCACACACACATGATGTGTAAATTGAAAACATCATGTGACCATACACTGTAGTGCAGAGGCTGTCTAGGCTGTGTGTGGTACAAAGACTAGTGCATCTTGATCACTGAACCAGCTGATCCTAATTAGCACTACTCTCTATCCAGCTAAGATAGCCAACCTGTGCTAAAAGGACAAGGAGAAGGAATACATGGCAGGACATTTGCTTTCGTAAGCCTGTTTGTCCACTTATGGGATTCAGTGCATATGTGTGTAAAACTTCTGACATTACACTTAGCTGACGCTCTTATCCAGAGTGACTTACAGATATTTACAGGGTTTCAGTTACAGGCCCTGGAGCAGTGTGGGTTTAGATGCCTTGTTCAAGGGCATCTCAAAGATGGGTGGGGCGGGATTCAAACCAGCAACCTTCCGATTGCAAGACCAACTCCCTAACCACTAGGCCACAGCTGCCCACAACGAGGACAAGGAGACACTTACATCTGATATAAATTCAGTGCGGGGCATCAAAGCAGTGGTGCTGGTGGTTAACAGGCCCTTAGCCTTAGCCAAATCAGGCAGAGGTTCTGGATATAGGTAGAAATCGGGCCTCATGCTGTGCTGGGCCCTTAGCCGAATCAGGCAGAGGTTCTGGATATAGATAGAGTTAGGGCCTCATGCTGTGCTGGGCTGGAGGGGCGGGGGGGAGGAGGGGGTGGATTTGAGTCAGATGATTTGTCTCCTCAGCGATAACAGTCCTCCTCTGCCATCCAGCAGAACAGGGGCTCTAATGCTGTTGACAGCATCGCAGCTTGTATCCATAATCTCCATCGCATTGATTTATCATTTTTAATTGGCTTGTGTCACCCTCGGGAGGGGAAGATTTTCAGATGGCGAGCTCACTAATATCCGGATTAAACACCACGGTTCCCTGATGCAACGCAAATTCACAGATTTTTTTTTTTTGGTGTCAGCTCATCAGATAAATCACAGACTGTTTGCAGGCATGTTGTGCAATGCTGTCTTAAAAATCGCAAATGAGGGTGCTTGTCCGGCTCACGTGGAGAAATTGGGTGCGAGATGAATTGAACTGTTGGCAGAGAATACTGCAGCCTGCCAGCCTCTGGCCGGTCAGAGAACTATGAGCTGTCAACAACACGCAGTGCAGCGTCTGTCAGTGACTCACAGCGGAGTGTGGATGGCGTTATGTGGAAGTAATAATTACGTTTATAGCTTCCTGTTTGCTGTTGTCTAGCACTATTGTCTGAACCAGTGGTGACAAAAAAACTGTGGCCTTATTGCAGCCTGGCTACGGAAATTAAAACATAACACCATTTGCCTTTTTTCCTGACATACAGGAAGTTAATCTCGGAAATATTTCACAAGATAATTAAGATGTAGAAGAGAAAGGGGGGAGGGAGGGAGGGAGGGAGGGAGGGAGAGAGAGAGAGAGAGAGAGAGAGAGAGAGAGAGAGAGAGAGAGAGAGAGAGAGAGAGAGAGAGAGAGAGAGAGAGAGAGAGAGAGAGAGAGAGAGAGAGAGAGAGAGAGAGAGAGAGAGAGAGAGAGAGAGAGAGAGAGAGAGAGTGTCTTGTAATTGTACAAAGCCCAGTTGTAACAAGGAGACCCGCTGAGTAGTTGCTAGTTAAGTGTGCTTTGTTACGGCCCGCTAGGCCTTTTGCTCATTCTGAGTCTGACCCAACTACCTTCAGGTTTCTAGGGGTTGAACTTGTCTAATTGCTGATGAGCTGCTCCAGGTGTCTCACCAGCTTTAAAAGACTGCTGCCTCTCCCATTCTGGGGCCATCTTCACTTTCATTTTGACACAGCAACACAGCACTCAGAACATCTCATGTCCAACAACATGCACGCGTTACTGATGACTGACTTTGACCCGTGTCATTGTGTTTGTTTTGTTTGTAATTTAGTTAATAAATATATTTTGTTATGACCCATGGCACAGGGTCGTAACAGCTTGAACTTCATCTTTGATGAAAAGCAGCGTAAATCTGTCGTTCTGTTTTCCAGTATGTAATGAGTTTGTTGTTGTTGTCACAGGTAGAGTAGTGTCTGTTCATAAAATAACTTCAAGCTGGCTGCACCTTCACACAGATTAATGCGAATTAATTTACTTAATAAAACCTTCAGCAGGAGAGATGTATCACATCAATAATGACTTCTAAAGACAGCAGGACAGAGCCAAAAAAGTAATAGTACTCTTTATTTCTTTAGTTTAATTTAGATTTCATACAATGATTGAGTTACAGGGGAAATACAATCCTACAACCACAACTGAACATCAGAACCTCAGTGTTCTGAAATCTGGTAACATCCTAAGAAGTTAAGGAGAATTTACATCTGTTAACTTAACTGAATTTGTTTAAAAAGAAGATCAACACTTTAGTTGTACAGGCTTTGTGGTTATAGAACAGGTATGTGTCAGAAAATGAGCAAAAATATGAGCTCAAGAAAATGTTCTTTGCTAAATAATATTTGTAGCTCAATGAAGATAATCTTGATATGGCAATGATATCATTGTGTGGCTTGTTTTTTGGATTTAAAAAAAAATCTCAAGCACAATTGAACAGAGCCATGAATCTTCACAAGTGTGTTAGTTAACAAAGTCTTACCAGGTGAGGCATCACCTCATTTTCTATTCTGGGGCTGTCTCAGAGGTGGGGGTGTTTTCCCCACAGTTTAGAACAATAAAATGCAATATTGATTGAGGCCAATTTTGGAGGTAGAGTTGAACAGTAGAGGTTAGATATTTTATGAAGATGAATACAGCGAGTCACCTCATAGCTAGAGGGCAGTAGGAACTCTGGGAGTCTGACATGGTGACCCCTACCCCCCTCTCCCCACGCCTCAATACACACACACACACACACACACACACACACACACACACAACACCTCCTTTGGGAGACTGGCATTCATCATTTTATGATTTCAAGATATTAATCTTAGTTTGTCGTAATGGCTGGAGTCCATGTCTTTCGGAATATACCAAACAAACCGGATACACAAATAAACAACAGCAAACAAATAAAATCACATCTTGTAGACAAACATATCTTACCGTCACATCTTATAGACAGCTATACTAATATTTCCACCGAGGTGATTGATATCTTACTTTGCTTTGGTTTGACAGTACTGTAGAATGACAATGGCATTTTGGGACTCATTCCAACAACAAATGAATGTATACATTGGATTTCTCAACGGAGCCTGAAAAGTGCCGACTCCTGCATTGCAGAAGAAGTTGCCAGTGTTTTAACTTTCTTCGTTTCTTGGGTAATATCCGCACACATTCATTACAGGCACCCTGAAGCCTCTGCACACCTCCCTTTCTACACCTGGACCAATGAAAAATGTATATTGACATGGTCAGAGGACATGTGGAGGGTTAATGCCATATTTGTTAGCTAAAGCATAAAGAACATGACACTGTCTGTAAATGTCATCACCAGTCCTCTGATCTGTTATGGCATTTTCCATATTATCTTTTAAGCTTTGTGCCGTCATATTTGACTTAATGTTAAAGTGTGTGCGTGTTTGAGTGTGTGTGTGTGTAGGTCATTAGTTGGGGCAGGTGAACTATAGAACAGCCACAGCTAGATACTTTAAAGGTGTCCTTCCCCGAGAAACCGTTTAGTACTTGCTCTTTTTGAACTATGATAGGTCACTCTGAGTTGCATATGCATGCTGCAGGTGAAAATCCAGATTGCCTCCATTAGTTAATTAGAAAAAGCCATGCCATAGTTGTGATTATCGGAGGAGTCTCGTTACAGCACACATTCACCTAGCAAAATATAGGTAAGCAGTTGTGTTTGTTTAGAACGTTTAGATCTTCTATTTGGTGTGCTATGACCAAATGGGCTTTGAGTGATTGCAGCCTGTTACTGGCATAGCCGAGAACCTGTCATTCTCCCCGCTCCATCTCCTCCACCTCCAAACTAGAACAGCCTGAAACAGGACCACTAAAGCATTTTTTTCACCAAAAGTGGCTCACAGGACATTCATTAGTACTAGAGACCACCGCAAAATTAATTAAAAAACGATGCAATGAGACCTTCAATAGGACACATATATGGGTGTAATTTTTATTATAAAGTACCATAACCACTTTTTAATGTATCACTTACAGTCTCTTCTCTCTGAGTCACAGCATACATTTTTTAATCTTATTAAAATGTCAGCAATAAAAACATCAATAATACAGCATAGCAGGTGATGCAAGCATTGAAATCATCTACAGTAGCTTTAATATTTAAGTATGCGTTACCACACTTTTGAACAGTGCTGTTACAGATTTGAGACTTATCTGTGTGTGTGTGTGGTGTGTGGGTGTGTCTGCATGTGTGTGTGTGTGTGTGTGTGTGTGTGTGTGTGTGTGTGTGTGTGGTGTGCGTGTGTGTGTGTGTGCGAGCACGCATGTGTGTTTTTTGCAGTGCCGTTACAGATTTGAGACTTATCTGTGTGTGTGTGTGTCTGTGTGTGTGTGTGTCTGTGTGTGTGTCTGTGTGTGTATGTGTGTGTGTGTGTGTGTGTGACAGACAGTCGTGCCATGATAGAGCTGTTCACACAGCGGTGAGTAATTCCACGGCAGACTAGGTCACAGAAACGGCTCTGTCTGGATCAGGCTGTACAGGCAGAGCTAGGGTATCCAGGCTAGCGCCGCTGCAATACCTCCACTTAATATTGTATTTTGTTACACATGAGGTTTGCTACACATTGCGCCATTACGTCATTTCGTTTTTTGTGTTTGTCCGCTCCGGCACCACTGGACTGCAAGAAATGTTGTCTTGTGGTGACCTTGCCAAACTGTAAAGCAGTTTGAATTGTGCTATACAAGTGAAGATTATTATTATTATATTACACTAGCCTGAAACTTAATTTCATTTTGTACAGAAGGTCTGGAGCGGAGGCTGTGAGAAACAATTTCTTCCTGGAGGTGTGGACTCTGTTGAAGTTTAAAACAAGTGGCTCTGCCTTTACCCAGTCACTAACGCCTGGTCGTCATGTATGCAATTAGCCTACCTACGCACTACTATTCAAATGTAGCACACAAGGTCAACGTCATGGCTCACGAACACACCCTCTGTTCGCTGATCGTGTTGCTCGGGCCGATTACATGACCCTCAAGAGATTCTGGTCCAATCCCTCTGTACAAAATGACGAGGGGCGTACAAAAGTACAAGGGGCGGGTTTACCAGGGTAATATTACATACACTCTGTCAGCAAACTTTCCAAAGGCTATGGTTTTCCTCTAAATAATTATTTGATTACCAATGAGCAAACAGAGGGAGGGCTATGTTCGGTGGGAGAATTAAAAATGACGGCATTGAGCTTAAGTGTCCGTTTCGGTGTGTATCCTGCATTTAGGCAGTGGTGATTGGCAACTGACCTACGAGTGTGTCTATGTGTGTCTGAGCCTCCGATGTCTACACCACATTGTTGACTGATTGGCTGTGTGTGTGTGTGTGTGTGTGTGTGTGTGTGTGTGTGAGGTGACCCACGCTCTGAGCAGGTGGCTAATCCTAGGCAGGCTCCGATAGATCTAAAGTTCACAGAAAGTATCTGCCCAGCAGGAAGTAGGAAGTAAAGGTATGCCTACTGTATTGTGAGTCTCCAGACTCTTTTTACACAGTGAAACAGAGTCTGGCCCATCGAGCTAGGGCCAGGGCACTCAGCCGACACTCGCGCCCCTAAACGACACTCGCTCCCCTAAACGAGGAGACGGAAGCATCTGCTAGCATCGAGCAGCGGAGCATCGAGCAGCGGAAGCATCGAGCAGCGGAGCAACTCCAGCGGAAACTCAGCGAAAACAACGGCAAATATGTTTGCCGACAAAGATTCCAATCTCCTGCTTACCATATTAAGTGCCCTGGTTTCACACTTGGTTAACTGACTCTGTTCACTCTCCTAACACTCCTGTGTGAGTCGTAGGGGAGAGGCAGCAATCAGAATAGTCTTCTTTTGTTTCTTAAAACTTTTAGCCTCATGTTTTATTCTTTTTGTTCATTTATTTATGTGTGTTCCTAGACGATGACGTTTAACTCAAGCTTTCAAATTGAAGATTTAAAGCCAGAACAAGAAGAATGCTTGAGGAATTTTGTTGAGAGGAAAGATGTTATTGGTTTACTTCCCACAGGTTTTGGTAACAGCTTAAAGGAGAACTTCGGTGTAAAATGAAAATTGGCATGTTAAAACATCATACCGAGTTGGTATGTGTACTGAGGAGCAAAATTGATTTAGCCTGTTGCATTCGGAGTTTAACTATTTTTTATCGTTTGTCCCAGAAGGCTAACAATGGAAGTGGTAGGCGCCGCCATGATGAAAGTCCAAACAAGTCGATTGTACCACCTCTCTTCCTATTCTTCCTGCTGGTTCGTGTTTGTCAATCGACTGGTGCGGACTTTCATCATGGCGGCGATGAGAAACTACAGCAAGGTACTGCTTGTCAAAACTGTTTTATTAATAAATGTTGTGTACACTTACAAAGTTCTCAGTGCCTCGTTTTTAATGTCAGGGCCTTTGTTGTACTACCGATGGAGTGTGGAGTTTCTTCGAGCTGTTTTAATGGTTTAAAAATAGCGTAGTCATCATGCTTCGTCTATGGCACCTACCACTTCCATTGTTAGCCTTCTGGGACAAAACGATAAAAAATAGTTAAACTCCGAATGCAACAGGCTAAATCAATTTTGCTCCTCAGTACACATACCAACTCGGTATGATGTTTTAACATGCCAATTTTCATTTTACACCGAAGTTCTCCTTTAATGTAACAAGCAGTGGCGATTGTTTGAAGCCACGGTGGAGCGAACAAATGCCAAGGCAGAGGTTTCAGAAGCTTTGCAGGAAGTGAAACGATGTGAAAGCGGTTGATGCATCGGGCTAGAGAAGTCAATCCTCTCTGTGTAGACGGCTCCGTAGCGTAGCGCTGGCTAATTGCAGTGTGCAAGCTTGACTTCCACTCATGCGTACTTAAACTTAGCCAGGTGCTACAGCAGCGCCCTGATGCCACTGGAGCTGCTCTGTTCTGGAGAGTCCTTTCTATTATCTCAGCACCCTGTGTCTGCAAAAGGAGAGAGAGAGAGAGAGAGAGAGAGAGAGAGAGAGAGAGAGAGAGGAGACAGAGAGAGAGGTAGAGGTAGAGAAAGGAGAGAGAGAGTGACAGAGATAGATAGATAGAGAGAGAGACAGATAAAGAGAGAGAGAAAGAGAGAGAGAAAGGAGAAAGAGAGAGATAGATAGATAGATAGATAGATAGATAGATAGATAGATAGATCAATAGATAGATAGATAGATAGATAGATAGATAGATAGAAAGAGATAGATAAAGAGAGAGAGAGAGAGAGAGAGAGAGAAAGGAAAAAGAGAGACAGAGAGAGAGAGAGAGGAGAATGCGCAGCGGAGAGGCAGAGCATCACGCTCTACAGCAGAGAGCACCCATCAGAGCCCATTAAAGAGTCACGCTTTTCCCACTCGTGAGGTCAGAGAGTGTTTCTCCTAAAGCCCTGACTTTAATGTGGCTGATTAAAAAAAGATGAGGGGGGGTGTGGTGGTAGTGATGGTGGTGGGGAAAATCACAGTGTCACCACTGAAGCAGTGGTGAAACGGCTTGTGCTCTGTAGTACACAGTGCTGCAGTGCGTGGTGGTGGGGTGTGATTGGTGTTGGTATCTCCACCTCTACAGGCGACTTTTTTTGCCCTTTTGTGCCTTTATTAGACTGGACAGTAAATATTGAGACAGGAAGTGAGTAGAAAAAAAGAGATGGGGGTGGGATTAGGTTATCAGTCATCAAACAGAGGGAAGGCTATGTTGTTCAGTGGGAGGGTTAAAAGCGGCATTGTTGAGCTGAAGTTTTATGGTTGGGTATCATGCGTATCATGTATTTAGGCAGTTGCGATTGGTTAAAAGGCAGGCCGTAATAGTTGGATTCGAACCTGGGCCCGCATGCATGGGCACTTGCTCGATTATGGTAACGGTCAATGCGTCCTCTATCCTGGCCTGGCGCACAGTACTCCTTCACTCCGTTCCACTCCTTCACTTCGTTCCATATGTTTACTTCCTGGTGGGTAGATACTTTCTGCTAACTTTAAAAAATATTGGATTTGCCTTCAACATATCGCAGTATCTAAATACAAACATTGGAACATTAGGCTCAAGCTCAACGCTTATGTTCCAACCTCATCGCTTTCAGCACCCCTACGAGAGACATAACTCTCCCTGTTTGCTGATTGATAACCAAAAAATTTGGCCAAGGCAAGCCAAAGCCCTGAGTAACTATGGTTCTTC
>CM050219.1:27835000-27867500 GCA_027475355.1 Coilia nasus | reverse complement strand
GTGCTGTGCTGTCCCTGTCCTGTGCTGTCCCTGTCCCTGTCCCTGTCCTGTCCTGTCCTGTCCTGTGCTGTCCCTGTCCCTGTCATGTGCTGTCCCTGTCCCTGTCATGTGCTGTCCCTGTCCTGTCCCTGTGCTGTCCCTGTCCTGTCCCTGTCATGTTCCTGTCCCTGTGCCGTCCTGTGCTGTCCTGTCCTGTCCTGTCCTGTCCTGTCCTGTCATGTCCCTGTCCCTGTCCCTGTCCCTGTCCCTGTCATGTTCCTGTCCTGTCCCTGTCCCTGCCCCTGTCCCTGTCCCTGCCCCTGTCCCTGTCCCTGTGCTTGAGTGTGGCTGAGTGCTTTGGGAAGGAGGCAGCAGAGGTGGAGGCAAATCTGAGCTGCCTTTTGGACCACAGGGAGGGTGGAGGGATGGAGAGAGTGATGAAGGGAGCAAAAGAAGGATAGAAAGAGTGAAAGGGAATGAGAGAAAGATGGACAGAAGGTCAGGATGGAAGATGGAAAGAGTGAAAGAAAGATGGAGGGAATGACAAAGACGGACAGGGAGTCGGGGTGAAGGTGTAGCGGGTGGGGGGTGGTTGGGGTGGAGAGCTTCTGTCTTAGGACACTTGGGTTCAGCTCTTGGCCATGTGTGTGTGTGTGTCTGTGTCTGTGTATGTGTGTGTGTGTGTGTTTGTGCATGCACTCATATGTCTGTGTGTGTGTGTGTGTGTGTTTGTGTGTGTGCATGTGTATGTGTTTGTGTTTGCTGAGTGGGTGTGTGTGTGTTTGTGTGTGTGTGGTACCCCTTAGATCACTGACACACAGAGAACAGAGAGAGCCTCAGGCGAGAGCCTCGTTTCTGTAGTGGGTTGGTTGGACAGAAAAACAAAGACAGAGAGAGAAGAGAAGCGAAGAGAAGAGAATATGAGAGAAGAAGAGAGGAGAGGAGAGGAGAGGAGAGAAAAGAAGAGAAGAGAATATGAGAGAAGAGAAGAGAAGAGAAGTCTGTATTTATTACAGGCAGGCAGACAGACAGGAGGTGGAAGAGATAGAGAGAAAGAGAGAGTGCAGGAGAGGAGAGGAATAATAGCAAGAGAAAGTGATGGAAAGGAAAAGGTGAGACTGAAAGGCGGTGGTGGGGGGGTGGGGATGGGGATGTGGGGTTGCTAGGGGGTAGGAAATACAACAGGTGCCATATTCAGTGTGAATGTGTTTTCCTTCCAAGAGGAAGTAGAGCAGATCCCAGCCTAAACAGACTGAGTGTGCCTGGAGGACTAACAGCTGAGGTTACGCCACTTCTCGCCCTTCCTTTCTTGCCCCTTCAGTGCAGACTGGAGGCCTTGTTCTTCTGAGGAGGACAAACAGAAAGAGCTTTTTGACATCTGTTTAGCAGCCTTCTGTTATCCTACCCAGATATGAGTTTGATTAAACAATGATGGTATTAGTGGTGTTAAGTCTGGGGTTATTTTGATCTGTCTCAAGTGCTCTCCCCCTTTCTTTGAATATACCCCTCCACCCGCCTCTCCTCTATCAGTGAGCACAGATAACGTTCGGTTACAGAACTCCGCCGGAATTTCTCCATCTAGCATTCCATCTCGGAACACTGTGATATTGTCTGACAGAGCTGCCACTAGGAAGTCATTTTCTTCCCGAGATAATGCGTCAGACATGAGAGCCGATTGCTCTCTCTCTCTCTCTCTCTCCCTATCTCCTTCGCTCCCTCTCTCCCTCTCTCCCTCTCAGGCAGCCGGCTGGTGGAGCACACTGGTTCACCTCACCCCTTCTCCCCTTGTCTCCTCTTGTACCCTGTAATTTGAGGCCACCGGTGCTGGGTATTAGAGCACGCCTCAATCAATCGGCCACTGTAACGTCCAGGGCTGGGAGTGCACAGGGGGAAGCGATCGTGATTGTTCCTACCATTCAGACAAGGGTAAATATAGTAGTCGTGTTCTTGGATGCTGGGAGATAAGATGGAATGTGCACAGACTGTGTGAGTGTGTGTGTGTGTATGCTCGTGTATGTTTGTGTGCTTGTATGTGTGTGTGTGCTTGTATATGTGTGTGTGTGTGTGTGTGTGTGTGTGTGTGTGTATGTGTGTGTGTGTGTTTGTGTGTGTGTGATTGTATGTGTGTGTGCTTGTAAGGGTGTGTGTGTGTGTGTGTGTGTTTGTGTGTGTTAGTGAAAGTTGTAGTGTGTGTGTACTTCTTGATTTTTCCTGCTTCATAAAGTATCCCAGCCTGTGTGACTTTCCTTGTCATCAGCATGAGTGCATCATGTAGACAGTGGCGTTAGTCACTGGAGGCCAGATGTTGCTGTGTGGTTGTGTGTGTTCACATAAATGTATGCATGGTCATGCATATAACATGGACATGCAAACACAGACAGCCGAGCTATGCAGACATACATCTTTCAGTGCATGAAGGTGTGATGCCTGTGGCCTAGTTGTGTGTTTGCGTGTGTATGACTGCGGCGGGGTGTTTGTGTGATCCTAACATATTCGTGCATGAATTTGTGTGTGTGTGTGTTTGCATATGTGTATGTCCCTTGTCTGGGTTTTCCTGATCATACTGTGTGTGTGTATGTCCGTGTGCATAAGTGTCCATGTGTGCGTATGCGTGTATCTGTCTGTGTTAGTGTATGTTAGCGTACACACACACACACACACACACACACACACATGTCCGTCTCGTCTGTCTGGCTCTGCCTACTCTGCTCTCCACTCCTCGTGTCCGTGTCTCCTGCACTCCCTGCCTCGCTGTGTCCAGTCTCCAGAGAAACCTGTCTCTCCTGTGCCAATTTCAATGTTATTGTTTGCCAGGACGCCAGCGCTGTCCCTGCACAGCAATGTGCCAATGTCTGCAGAGCCCTACGCCTGCCAGCACCACGTACTCACCTCCAGACAGGGGAGAGAAGATTGTTATGTCATTTGGCCGGATTTTGTCAGGGCCCTGTGAAAAATTTTTTTTTATTGTACAGTTTTTTGGCCAAATTCTCTTGTATTGTTTCATGTTTTCCATTTTATTATTTTGTTTTCTAGTTTTGGTTTACCTGATTTGATACTGTTTTATTATTGCCAAACACAAGTACAATCAGAAATGTTATTAGGGCAAATGCCACTGCTTTGAATGTTTCTTCGAACATCGAATATCATTCGAGTATCTCATTGTTTGATCCAGTGTCCTGGATCGAAATATGGTCACCCTAATTTACTCCAACTTTCAATTGGATTTTGACATAGCATAACGTAGAATGACATACCAATCTGCTGATGTATTTAGGCAGAAATTGAATTCAGTTTTTACTACCCCAACACATTCCAAAAAACTCCAAGAAACCAGCCATGTCTACCATCAGACTGTGTTTCTTTGTTCTTGTTGGATGGTAGCTTGCTGAAAAAAGTTACTGTCTGGTCAGGGTGGCAGTTGGTTTACTGAACATTTGAAAGACTGAACATTCTAAAGACTGCCACCTGCCAAGTGCCACCAACTGCCAACTTTAGAATGTTTGTGTTTGTTAGTGAAGTGCAGAAGCAGCTTTAATATTTGGGTTATTTGAAGAACAGTCACATCTCAGCCGTGTCCCATGTTTGGTCCCCCAAACCTTTCCACAACGAGCCAACAAATTTTTCATTAAGTTCAAAGCGTGACAGTTCACCCTTATGTGTGACAACCTCTGTAATTATTTTTGAGTTACCAAAGGCAAGAGGCTTATACAAGATGTTGTTTCACCAACCTTGTGTAGCTATCTGTCTCCACAAGAAAGTTCTGTAATTCTGTTCCTGTTTTTGTCTCTCACATTACAATTACAGGGCCTTAATTTGTTAACATGAAAGTGGTGGCAGTTGATGCTCTGTGGAATTTATGAGAAAAGGGTAATTTCTGTTCATGGCTTTAAATGAGCTGTCTTCTTTTGTCTTGTCAGCGATACTTAGTGGGTGAGTGTGAATGAAGAATTATGGGCATTGTTGCTTGAGTGATTTATCTCAAGGCAGTGTGTCCACACCTGCCTTCATGTGAAGGGTTTAAGGTTGATGATGTGTTTGTGTTTTCATCAAGAGTCATTTCCTCGACAAAGACACTGAATCCATCATGTTCTCCTCAAATGACAGTCTGTTCAGGAAATCACACATATATTTTGAGAAATAAATCAGTCTCTTAAATGCACAGTTTTTTTCAGGTGTGAATTGAAGTTTTAAGTGTTTTGTGTTGTTGCTGAAGTTTCTTTTAGATAGCCTGAAGTTATCGTAATGTAAAATCCATCATAATGTCAAGCGCTTTTCTAGCACTTCCATGTGCATAATGTATGATGATTCATGTGTGAGATCATTTCGGGTGAAGAGGTGTGTGTATGTGTGTGTGTGTGTGTGTGTGTAGGTGGGTGAGTCGATCGGTGTGTGTGTGTGTCTGTGGTTTGTGTGCAGTATCTTTGCATTCCTCTGTCTCTGGCTAGGTGTGCATTTGTGTGTTGATCTGTGTGTATGATTTTGAGTGTATGTGTGTTCAAGTGAGAGAGAGAGAGAGAGAGAGAGAGAGAGAGGTAATGGTCTGGGAAGCCACACAGTGACAGTCCTATGGCATGTTGGGAGGATTATGGAGGATTATAAGTGACAGAAATGGGCAAACAGGTAGGTGGGGGAGCATGGGACTCTTTGCATTATTCATCCACCTCTGTTATTGTTTATGTTAAGCACCGTTGTGTTTACCTGATTTTAACTGAATTTACACTGACTGTGCCGAGCGCCTATTTACCGAGGGGTCACTGGAGAGAGAGGGATAGCAGATAGAGAGAGAGAGAGAGAAAGCAAGAAGTGTGTGTGTGGGTGTTTGTGTAAATCTTGATGTTGCTGGACTGTCAAGGCAAATAGTTCCAGGCATGGCGATGATCAGTGTGGTAGCACACAGCTCTGGGCTCCACACACAAGCAGTCTCTGTGGACCCCCCCTTTCCCACAATTCTCATACATATAGTTTACTAGCATTGGAGCCCTCGGCAGTGTAGGAGCCATATTTGGGTTTTGGTTAACTGCTGTGGAAGAACAAATACTTAAGTTCATGATATTGTGTTATATAAATGCAGTTTTAAGTTAACAGAAATTGTATAGTTAAAGTTATAAAACGTCATACTTACCTTAGTAGAACTGTTTTACTTACCTTAATTACCCTGAGCAATAACTCCTGTACATACTTACCTGATTACCTGTCACATGGTAGTAGACACACCTTTTTGAAGTAATCAGTGGGTTGGATGGCAAGATGGTACAGTTTTCAGACCGAAATAGCATATACAGATGCTGGATACTTTGAACTGCTTTTGTTTTCCTTTATTTTCATCTTATCAATGATAGAAAATCAACCTGACTGTTTGAATAAATGCAACATCTAATTTAATTCAACTCTCCATGCTTGCTTCTTGTGGATTGTGTGTCAGAACTCTTGCCATCTACCTCAAGTTCAGTTGAAAACGCCACTTCAGGCAGTCAATCTCACTTTCTTCCCTACTTCAACAGCCCCTGGCGATGAGTGAGTGAGACTTTGGCTGAGGGCAGCCATGTTGGTATCAAGCTTGTTGTCCTGAAACAACAGTGCGTGACTGTGTGGATGAGTTGTTTGATTAGTGTTTCACTGGAGCTTCAAGGGACCGGTAGCGGTGCATGGCTTAGATCTCTAAGGTTCTAAATGGAACTGTGAAGCGAGCAGATGAATACAGTGTCCTCTGTTCGACTCTTTGAGGTGTTTAATGAATCAACAGTAAAGGGGATTTGGAAGCTTGGGGGGTTCTCAGCTCAGATAAGTGCCATTTGGGCAAAATACAGTACATAGGACACATATCCACACACACACACACACACACATACACACACACACACACACACAGTCACATACAGTAGATACACATGTGCATACACTCATACCCATGCACACACAAGCATGTGCACAGACACACACACACACACACACACACACACACACACACACACACGCACACACACACACACAAACACACTCAGAAAGAAAGACGGGTAGACAGACAGACAGACAGACAGACAGACACACACACACACACACACACACACACACACACAAGTGTGTCTGTGATTCTCACAAGGTTGAAGTGAAGCATCCTCTGTCCGAATGCCCACCGGAGCATCATGGGTCATTTGACTTTGCAAGGAATGTGATGACAGGGGCAGACTGCAGGATCACCTGGGGGCACAAGCGCTTTCCAAGGCAGATGGCATTCTGGAGTGCACAGGGGCCAGACTGTGGAAAAGACTGATCAAAAAACTGACAGATGCACACACACACACACACACACACACACACACACAAAGCTGCACACAAATGTATGTGTGTGTGGAGGGGGTGGGCTGTGTATGTGCGCACACACACACACACAATCAAATGTGCACACATACACAGATCCGCTTCCCCACACACACACACAAAAATGTACACACACACACACACACACACACACACAGCTGCATGCAGGTGACCCAGTGTGCCTCCGTTTGTGAACAGCAGAGCCCTCCGTCGTGGCTGTGCTGTGATCGCAGACCAAAGGCAGACGCACCAGCCAGCCGCGGCTTTCTTATCTCTCTTCACATCGCACCAAAGTCTCAATTGCCTCTCTACCAGCTCACACATCTGCCCGATTAGTCACATCAAAGCCACGCGCACGCAACGCCAAGGCGATGCCTCACTGCCTTCGCTCTGATCTGCAGAGGAATGGAAGATAGATGGAGAGAAAGTGTGTGTAGGGGAGGAGAGAAGGAGATAGAGAGAGAGGGAAGGAGAGTAAGAGAGAGCAGGAGACAGAGAGAGTGAGGGAGAGAGAGAGAAATGGACATAGATAGAGAGAAAGTGGGAGAGAGAAAATGTGTGTCGGGGAGGAGAGAAGGAGATAGAGAGAGGGTGAGAGGGAGAGAGAGGGAGGGAGAGTAAGAGAGAGCAGGAGACAGAGAGTGAGGGAGAGAGAGAGGAATGGGAGATAGATAGAGAGAAAGTGGGAGAGAGAAAGTGTGTGTGTCAGGAAGGAGATAGAGAGAGGGTGAGAAAGGGAGAGAGAGGAAGGGAGAGTAAGAGAGAGCAGAAGACAGAGAGTGAGGGAGAGAGAGAGAGAGAAATGGAGGATAAAGAGAGTGGAAGAGAGAACGAGAAAGTGGGAGAGAGAAAGTGTGTGTGGGGGGAAGAGAGAAGGAGATAGAGAGAGAGTGAAAAAGGGAGAGAAAGAGAGTCAGGGAGGGAGAGTAAGAGAGAGCAGGAGTCAGAGAGAGTGAGGGATAGAGAGAAATGGAGGGTGGAGAAAGTGGGAGAGAGAAAGAAAGTGGGAGAGAGAAACTGGGGAGGGAGAGAGGGAAGGAGGGAAGGAGAGTGAGAAAGGGAGAGAGAGTAAGACAGAGAGTGGGAGACAGAGAGAGTGAGGGAGAGAGAGTGAGGGAGGGAGGGAGAGAGAGATAGAAATTGAGGGTGGCAGAAAGTGTTTTAAAAATGCATGTAATACGATCTGTTGTTAAGCCTAAAACAAAAAAAGTTAATTCAAGGCTAAAAAACACAATCTTAGATGAAAGGCCCCTGCTTTTCCCCTGTGGAGAAAATCTGTGCGCAGGTCTTGTTTTTTCTCAAAGATGGTCTACTTGCCGCCATTCGGCGTGTTGGGAACGGAGACTGGGACTGGCTGACACGCCGATCCAAGGCCAGGGTGATGATGATCGCGTGCGGCATTCTCCCCCTTCGAGGCCGAGCCGAGGAGTTCGCCTCTCCCCGCCTCTCTGTCCAGTCCGCTCCGCGCGCACACAATGGAGAGTTTTGTTCGCGGGTCTGAACTTTTCTCTTCCCAGCCTCTCTCTCTCTGGCTAATCACTTCTTGGGGCCGAACTTGAGAGCCGGGCTCGGCTGCCAACTGGCACGGCGCAGGGAAAGCGATCCATCTCCGTTCCCCTGTGCTGACTTTATTCACTCCTTTTCTCCAATCTCGTCTGCCTCTCCCTCCCTCCCTCCCTCCCTCCCTCGTTCTGTCCCTCCCTCCCTCCTTCCCTCCCTCCATTCCTCCCTGCCTGCCTGTCTCTTCCCCTCTTTCTTTCTGTATCTCTTTTTTTAACTCTCACTTTCCTGTCACTTTAACTTTTTTCTCCTTTTTTGTCATTACACCTTCATTAACCTTTTTCTCATTACTATTTCTGTCTCTCTCTTTCTCTCTCTCTCTCTCGCTCTCTCTATAATATCTATCTATATATATATATATATATATACATTCTGTCTGCATCGCTCTCTTTTGAGAGTCAGCTTTTTATGGAATAGATGGTAGATGTGTATTTTAATAATTATTATTATTTTCAAACAGAAGTATTGTTTTGGGCAGTAAGAACGTTGCAGTGGTGGTGATGGTGTTTGTCCCAGTGGGGCGCAGTGCTGGAGCTGATCGATGTGTTCTGGTGCCCAGTGGCCCTCAAACCTGCTTACTGCTGCTGCCACAGAGGGAGAGAGAGAGGGAGGGAGGGGAGGGGCCATTGGGCTGGGTGGTGCTCCCGTGAAACGCTGCCACCCTCGGGCAGCACAGAGAGAGAGAGAGAGAGAGAGAGAGAGAGAAAGAGTGAGAGAAAGAGAGAGAGAGAGAGAAAAAGAGAGGTGGAACGGAGGAGGGCGGCAGAAGACCAGCCAAAACATTCGCCCTCATTTAGAGTTTGGACTCACTTAGCAAGCATTTTAAAAAAGCATTTTCAAGCGTTTTAAGGGTGATTCGGTTTTGTTGTTGTTATAGACTTTTAAGTGCCTTTTCATTCTTATGCCTTTGTTGCAGATTCTCAACTGCCTTTCCCTTCTTCCGCCTGTTTTGTGTTGTAGTGTATTTATTGGAAATGAAACGCACAATTACTTGCGATGCGATGTCATTTCTCATGGAAGCTTTGTCAAGCTTAATCTGCCTTTATGTGGCTCAGCATATGGTCGTGCCGTTTCCCCTCTAATCTAATCACTTGTAATGGCGCTTTTTACTGGTGGGTTTAATGTAGCCAGCTGTTATTCCGCATCCCTCCTGTGCATCACGCCCCATCTCTGTCACCGAACGCACTCCGCCACTTCACACCGGGTAGTGCCTCCCACACTCCTCCCTCCTACTCGCTCTCTCTCTGTCTCTCTCTCTCTTTCTCTATCTCTCTCTGTCTCTCTTCTTCTTTCCTACTCTCTATTTTGCTCTCTATCAATCTCTCTCTCTCTCCCTCTCTGTCTCTCTCTCTGTTCCTCCCTCCCTCTTTCTCTCTCTCTACCTTGCTCCCTCTCTCTACCTCTCTCCCTCTCTCTCTCTCTCTCCCTCTCTCTCTCTCTCTCTCTCTCTGTTCCTCCCTCACTCTTTCTCTCTACCCTGCTCCCTCTCTCTCTCTCTCCCTCTCTCTCTCCCTCTCTCTCTCTCTCCCTCTCTCTCTCTCTCTCTGTCTGTCCCTCCTTCCTATTACTCTGCCTCCCCCTCCCTCCTTCTCCATCAGGGCGAAATGAAAAAAGAAAAGTATGAAACGCAGGGAGGACAGCACAACTCTGCCCCGAGTACATCTGAGGTCTCTGCAGTAGTTCGACAGAGAAAAAAAGACACAAGAATGTAGGGTGGAGTTTCTCAAAAGGCCTCTTTGAAAGGGGAATGCTCCTATTGTTTGTTATCGTGAGCCCTGACTTCAATTATGAAGCCAAACAACATAAAAGCATTCATGAGAGGAGTAGTTAGTCACAGTTTACACCTAATCAAATGCTAGCTCATGTTAGCCGCACAGCTGGCCGCGGAAAGAGGTTAATGAAAGCCGACTATTTCCGCTCAGTGAGGAGGTTGGCGTTGCCTTTTGTGTCCTTGCCTCCATGTTGTTGGAAGTGTGGGAGTAACGTGTTTCTTGTGTTTTCCTCTCCCCTGTTGTAGCACTTCTGCCTGATTTATTCATGCACTCATGCAGTATTTATCCCACAATAATATTCCCAGTCCAGAGCGTGCGCGTGTGTGTGTGTGTGTGTGATGCACAGAACAGGTTTTTAACCAACTCTCTGTCTCTCTGTGGATACACGTGAAACTAATATTTTATCAGAGCTTTGTTGTGGTGGAACTTCAATACATGTACAGGCACATTCTCACAGACACAGACAGACACAGATGCTTGCACTTTTGAATGTACTGTAGTTTTTAAAGTACACACCACAAGTAAGGTAAAGTTAGACAGAAGTCACAGTTTGGTTTACGCCATGTTTGTCATCACAGTTTTGTCAGAGTTGAGTACGGAGGGCAAAAAGTAAACTTGTCTGTTTACTATCAGTTTCTTTTCATATACTTAAACAGACAATAACGCAAGTTATGGCCAGGTCAAATAGAATGCTTTTTTCTGATTGGCTGGCTGGGTACGTATGCATTAATGCCGTCGAACCGTTCAACCATGAAAACGTAGTTATAATATTCCAGCATAAAGTTTAAGCACCGTATCACTGCCCCATCGAACGGTAACTATAACAGCCATTATGCTAATTTAACGGCTCATTTAACAGTTGATTGACAGCTATCAATCTCTTACTTACTGTATGCCTGCTTTTAATATAAATAAATCACTCACGCATTTTAATATATACGCTGACAAAACACCATAGGAATAGTTAGCAGAAGCCTTTGATGACAGCAAAGAAAAAGAAGAAGAAGAAGAAGAAGAAAAGAGACATGCATTTTTAACAAGGGAGGAGGTGGACTGGATTGAAGAGGAGGTACACGAACATAATACCAAACCAATAATACCAGTCAACCAACTGGGCACTTCAGACATTTTACGATTTTTTAAAGGAAAAAGGAAACAACACAGAAAGCGTAATTAATTCAGCAACAAATCTAAATGAGTCTCTAGGTGCTGAACCATAATGCGCATACTGTGAAGATTTGGGACAAACTAAAAAGTGCTGACCTGGATGCATGACAATCTTCCCAGATGTAAATATTGTTGCACCTCATTTAACCATTTAGATTTTCTCACAAACATGTGTACATAATCACACACACTTACACACACTATAACCTCTCAGTCCTTGTATGAATAGAGACAACTAGTGTAAAAACTCACTGCGATGCGATAGGCTAATCATTACCTGCTAACGTCTAAATACACTTAATCCTGATATTTCTGTGTGTAGTGATATGTTGTAGAATTTTCTAGGCTGTATCCATTTTGATTCACCGTTAATTACCTACTGTATGTAAGACGTTTGCTATTACCCCAACCCTGACTAGTGCTTTTAGTGTGGCAGTTGTTCAGTTTAAGCAGTTGTTTGCTCAGTGCAATTTTGACAGTACTGACAGCCTTTCATTTGTCAACGTGGGCAGTAGAATAAAATTCTGAACATTTGCCCAATGTGACTCACTTCAGTCATGGAAAAGCCATAAATGTATTGGTGGTGGGGGTGGTGGTGTGTGTGCGTGTGTGTGTTTGTGTGTGTGACAGAGAGAGATATAGTCAATGATGAAGGTGGATTTAATGTAAAGTCTACTATCTATTGTTATTTCCTGTGTATGTGTGTGTGTGCATGCATGCATATGTGTGTGTGTATGTGTGCACATGCGCACGTTATCAGTCTGGCGCTGGAGTTGCTGTCTGTGTGCGAGGCGGAGTAGGCCTGACAGGTCTGACTCATGTCCATCTCAGTACTTGTCACACTTCACATGTCACCGGGAGAACCCTTTGGCAGCCTCCGTCACAACTTGGCCAAATCCAGCCCTTTGCTCAGCCTCGTCACAACTTGGCCAAACCCAGCCCTTTGCTCAGCCGCCATGACAGGGCATCAGAAGGAGAACGTATAGATTAGGTTAGGTTTTTCATTTCCTCTTCTCTTTCATAGATTAATTTCATTCTTTTCTTTTTTTTCTAAAAGGACAGGTGTGTGGGGCCCTTGGTTATCAATATATACAGATATAGGATGAGCTATAGGTATATAATGTTATAGAAAGACATATAAATATGTAGCCACATAGATTAGCCATTCATTTTTCTTCTCCCCTCTTCCATAGCTAAATGCATTTCTTCTTTTTTCTAAAAAGAGAAGTCTGTAGCGCTGTTGGTGACTGAGAGTGGGGGGTTGCGGGGAGGAGGGGGGAGGGGGGGAGGGGGGGCACTTAGAAATATTAGATTTACATCTCAGAAAGGAAACATCTAAGAGCTCAGAGCTAAACGGGAAATGAAAAGGGCTGATTAAGATGAGGTGAGCTAAGGCTGCTGCCTTTCGGTCATTACAGTAATGCAGCTAATGAACCATTTTCCCAAAACGCCACAAGGAGATCGGCAGATAAGTGGGCACGCCATGACACACGAAACCAGCGAACGGAGACAGAACACGAAACAGGAAGCTGTCTGGTAACGAACTGAAACAGCCTGTAGAGGTCAGATGGCATTAATAGCTCTGGCACAATGTTTTCATTACGCCAACAAAGTCACCGCGCATGAGAGAGGGCTTCCCAGGTCAAATTAATTCCTTTTTACCAAACACGGAGCAGTAATTACTGTATCTCTTGAAGCAGAGAGGCAGGCCCTCATTCTGCTGGTTTTTACATATCAATGAGCTGGTTCAGCAGGTCTAATCCTCTCGCTAAAAGGCCAAGAATGCATTAGCGAGCTGAGGAGGGCCTGTCGCATTCTCTGGCCCTATTCAGCCGGCTCAAGCACAAGCCCGCCATTGACATGACAAGATGAGGGGAGCGAGGTAGTGTTTCATTAGTCAGGGCTACTGAGGTTGTGTGTGTCCAGCCGTCACTCGCACACACACACGCACATGCGTGCGCGCACACACACACAGACACAGACACACACACACATTTTATACTTTATTTGACTCCACATTACAAGTTGATATTCCTTAGGAATCAAATCTCCTGAATGTTCCAACAGATTTCAACCAATAAGCACATCGCTTAGATTTTACAGCTTCAGGGCTACAGGAAACATTGTCTTTCCCAGATAGCCTACATGCTTCCTGTAATAGGTATGACAGTGCAGTACTTTGATAGCCGTCTGGCCCTTACTTTCCGTAACCCCCCAGTGCAAAGTCCACTGACCACCAGCCTATGTATGTACGTGACCTAGGCTACCAAATACTAGCACATTGAGCTGACCTTTGTAACCAAGGCTCTCAATGGCAGATATTAAGGCTTGATATTTTAAGGTCGTTGCTCAGTAGGAGTCCACTCCATGACCAAGTCAAACACACATGACACTGCTAGTAGTTTAACTGTTTTGTCAACTTGGGATATGCAAGCAATGTCTGGTGTGTTGAGAGTTTCTGAAAGCACACACACACACACACACACACACACACACACACACACACACACAATTACAGATACACGTC
The DNA here is from genome assembly GCA_027475355.1 of Coilia nasus. Taxonomy (NCBI): domain Eukaryota; kingdom Metazoa; phylum Chordata; class Actinopteri; order Clupeiformes; family Engraulidae; genus Coilia; species Coilia nasus. The sequence goes on along the minus strand of CM050219.1, from coordinate 27,854,177 downwards.
CGTAAACCATCCATAGACACATACAAAGAAAGCATGACGCACATTTCAAGTCACGTTCACACTAATTCACGGCAAAGGCACATATTTGCGGTTTGCCACACAGATATTTAATGGCTTTATTGAGCGGGCAAACATCTAAACAACTTCAAAATTGAAAGGTACTCCACACACACCGGACCCTCCAAGGCAAGTTAAGGTTCAGTGAAAAGGAGTTCCAGAGCAGATTGAGGAAGGATAGTCTTCTTGGCACAGCTTATTGAAATGGTGGGCGACCATCACTTATGCATTTATGAAAGTCCTTACTCTTCATAAACTGCTGGTACAGATTTATCAGAAACCTGGGACCACTGTAATGTCTGTAGCAGTTTTTTGCTGACATACAGTATACTAACACAGAATAACACGACACCAGCATGAGTTCCCTGTGCTCGGTTAAGGTTTTTTTTTATCCACATTGACATCGACAGCCATAGACATTTTTTGCATGATGTCACTTCCTGTCACTACAGTCGCCTTAAGTGACGGTTAATGTGGTTCATGCATTGCATTGACTGTGTGTGTTACCTAGCCTTTCAGCTTTGCTGCTATTCTATATAGGGGGAAAGGCTTGAGGGGACTAATGTAAAATCAAGAGAAATGAACTGTCAGAGTTGGGCTTTGATCAGGATTTATGGTGAGTATTAGTTCTGTGTAGGGTGGGTTTTACATACTCCTACTCTATACTCTACAACACACACAAACACGCATGCACGCACGCACGCACGCACGCACGCACACACACACACAGACACACACACACACACACACAGAGTTTTTCTGTCTCTCTGCACATTTGTTAAATCAAGAATATATCCTATTTCCTTGGTCAAATGCACATTACACTATTTTTGTCTAGGATGTAGGGTTAGGTATAGCTTTCAGTGCACAACATGTGGTGGAAACAGGTTCAGCAGTTGAAAAACCCTGAAAAAACCCCTTCCTCAGGTTGCCCCTCTGCTTCTTTCTTTCTTTCTTTCTTTCTTTCTTTCTTTCTTTCTTTCTTTCTTTCTTTCTTTCTTTCTTTCTTTCTTTCTTTCTCCATATCTCAATTTTCAGATCGTTTCTACATTTGTCAAATATTCACACAAAGCAGTGCAACACCGTCGGGGGGGTGCAGAATGATTGAGATCTCACAAGGTGGATGTGATCATTTCCATGTTGTCAGATGGCGGCGAGGAGAATAGGTGCGATGCGCAGGCAGGCTATATACAGATTCCTGTCCTGTCACTACCAGGTGCAGCCATCACCACCAACGCAGTCACGCTCAAAAATAATATCAGCACCTCAACTAAGTGCCATCACAGAATCATGACAGTATCAAACAGAGACTTCCTGAAGGGAAGACGTGCTGGAAAAGATTTACCTGTGGGTAGGGTTGCAAAGGGGAGGGACATTCTGGGAAAATGTGCAGTACATTCTCCGAAATGTTCCATGGAAACTTTAGTAGGCTAAAGAAAATCTTGGAAATATTTCAAGTTTGTAATGAATTTTGGGAACTTATGGGAATTAACAGACGATTTAAAGTAACGTATATGACTTACATTCCAACATACTGTATATACAAACATTTTATTTTTTCATAAGCAGACATTGTTGCAAAAGGATCCATTAAAAAAAATCAGATTCATTTCAGACTCAGACAGATTTATTTTGTAAGTAGAATTTTATAAATGCCTAATTCTTTTATTGAACAAGCAATTCTTTCACTGAACAACAAAAAACATGAACATTGAGTATCAGTGTTGGGGGCTCAGAAAAGTAGCATTAGCAGTTCAGAATTCTAGAAATGATTGTGCATGTGATGGGGGAATGCACAATGCATGTACTGGGCGTGGCCTCAATAGCTCTGCAGGAAGTAGCATGCTATGTCCCTGTATTTGAGGAATAGCATATTATACTGAACTGCATTCTCATCAATTCTGATTTAGCCAAGATTATGCTACAATATTTTTTTTCTACCAACTATATTTATGTTCCTAACCTTGAGCTTTGATAATTCCCATTTTATTCAAGTTAATTCCCGTCAATTCCCCAAATTCCTATAAACTACTGTGGATTCCCATATAAAGTTTCCAACTTTGAAAATTTCCGAAACTTCGCAACCCTACCTGTGGTGTAAGCCTTCATTTTTGGATGAAAATGAATGTGTGGAATTAAAAGAAAGGAAGCAAACTTGTCTATAGTCACACAAAGATAAATAACCGACAGTTCTGCATTGAACTAAAACCATGAATGGGCAACTTGGATTCAGAAGCGACAATCCAATACCACATATTGCAATACAGACACTGCTTAATATATGTGATTTTAACTTGTACCTAGCTGAAGATTGAATACAGGTGATTTTAATAAGTAACTCCTCTACTTGGCTAAACCATTGTGCTAATTAGAATCAGTTTATGTAGTGAATGTGTGAAGCAAGCATGTGCCACTAGATCGTAGCTTTTCAAGACAGGTTGCCCTAACTGACTAAAACAAGTAGCTGAGCAAAGATTGTCAGAATGTAAAGTGGTGAGTAGTAGAACAGAGAGGAAGTCAAAGTCAAAGTCAGCTTTATTGTCAAAAAACCGTATGTACAGGTTGCACACACAGAATTTGAAATTGCAATGCTCCCTAGACCCACAGTGAACATTAAACATCTTATAAACAAGACAGGAAGACATGACGACATGAGACACAATAATATAAACACAACAAAAAGTACAGTAGGCTTGTATATAATACAAATAAGGAAGTATTTAACAGTATGTATGCTACCCTGCGCTCATTGTTCTTTACTGTTATTTCCAGCTGTGGCTGTCTACAGTACTTGAGAATAAAGGAGACAGAGAAATAGCCTCAGAAGGTCTGTGTGTGTGTGTGTGTGTGTGTGTGTGTATATGTGTGTGTGTGTGTGTGTGTGTTTGTGTGTGGTCGCGCTGTTGTATGTGTCTCCCTCAGTGCCCTGCTCATGCTGTTGTGTGTACAAGCATGTGTGTGTGTGTGTTTGTGTGTGTGTGTGTGTGTGTGTGTGTGTGTGTGTGTGTGTGTGTTTGTGTGCGGTCGCGCTGTTGTATGTGTCTCCCTCAGTGCCCTGTTCGCGCTGTTGTGTACAAGCATGTGTATGTGTGTCTGTGTGTGTGTGTGTCTGTGTGTGTGTGTTGGCACAGAAGGCCGTAACCTTGAATTGATTTATTTACCCTGGGCTTCTGCACGGCACACACTGGGCCGCTTTCAGGCAGGTAAGGTAATCTTGCATGCCATTAGGAGCATCTTAAATGTCTCCCCCACCCACGTCCTCTCGCCCCCTCTCCCCCCTACCGCCCCTCCCCACCCCTCGTGCCCGCTGACTGGCCAATCGCCGCCCTCCCTCCTCGACCCGGCGCTGGGGGCCTGGGGGCCTGGCGGTGTGATGAATTGTCCTGACCTCGTATCTTTCCGCTCCCCCAATTGAAAGTGCGGCTGGGCTGTCAGCGCCGGCGGGCCGGGTCATTGATCCTGCTGTAATTGAACAGCATCAACAAAGCGTCGGCCGAGGCGCGGCAGCTATTCATTCACCGGTTCGTTAATGTCCTGCTAATTTGCAGCTGATCGTAGCAGGGGGTGGAGAGACAAAAGAAGTTAAAGAGGTAACCCTTCTCTACCCTAACAAACACACACACACACATGCACACACACACACCATCACCTCCCAAATGCACCTACAAACACACACACACACACACACACACACACACACACACACACTATCACCTCCTAAACGCACCTACAAACACAGACACACACACGCGCATGCGCCCACACACACACACACACACACACACTATCACCTCCCAAACGCACCTACAAACACACACACACACACACACACACACACACACACACACACACACACACACACACACACACACACACACAGACCAGCCCCTCCCAATCACACACACACACACACACACACTGGATGCTACCCCAGTTTTAATATTAACCTACAGAGATGGCAGAGATACTGTATGTGGTATGTGCTGGCTCTTAGCCCAAGTGTGGGAAGAGGGAGGAAGTGGAGGGAGTGGGAGAAAGTGATGAGGGAGACAGGAAGAGAGAGAGAGAGACAGAGACAGAGAGAGAGGGAGAGAGAGAGAGAGAGAGAGAGAGGGAGACAGAGAGAGACAGGGAGAGAGAGAGAGACAGGGAGGGAGAGAGAGACAGGGAGAGAGAGAGAGAGAGAGACAGGGAGTGGGAGGAAGTGATGAGAAAGACAGGGAGAGAGAGAGAGAGGGAGAGAGAGAGAGAGATACAGAGAGAGAGAGAGAGAGAGAGAGAGACAGAGAGAGAAATAGAGACAGAGAGAGAGAGAGACAGGGAGCAAGAGAGAAAGAGAAAGAGGAGAGAAGAGGAGGAGGGAGCTTTATATGTTTCTCATCAGAGTCCTGTTTCAGTGTTTAATGTAGTGCACAGTCTGCTTTATGTCTGCTGCTGCAGTACCAAAACCACTGTTTTCTTCATTGATTTTCTGCTTTAATTGTAATTGTGCCCTCCTGAACTCACTTACTCAATTTTCACAAAATGATTTCTCTTGAATACGGTTTAGGCCACATTTTGTGTGAATGGACTTTATGGGTATGGATGTCTTTGGCTTGTCAAGATGTGTGCAGATAGTATGCTTCTGAAAGCTATAGAATATGAAAAACATGGAAAATGTGAATTTCCTAAAATGATGCTAGCTGTGGCCTAGTGGTTAGAGAGTTGGTTTTGGTAACGGAGGGTAGGGGTTTTAAAATTAATCATATAATCAATCGTGATGCAGTGATTTGCCATGAATATTGGTGGCTGTTGAGTTTTATTAAATAAAAGAGGAAGGTAATATCTGACTGCTTGTGTTTGTTGATGAAATCAAAGCCACGTGAAGTAATATAGAAAATTGATGTGAAGAATCGTGATGCATCGAGATATTGAATCGAATCGCTAGCTTAATAATCGTAATCGAATTGAATCGCGAGTGAAGGTTGACACCTCTAACGGAGGGTCACACTAGTGCCCTCTTGCACCCTCATTCATGGCCGAAGTGCCCTTGAGCGTTGCCCTTGAGTGATGCATCTTACCCCTCATTACTCCAGGGACTGTAACTGGTAACTCCAGGGACCATAACTGGTAACTCCAGGGACCATAACTGGTAACTCCAGGGACTGTAACTGGTAACTCCAGGGACTGTAACTGGTAACTCCAGGGACCATAACTGGTAACTCCAGGGACCATAACTGGTAACTCCAGGGACTGTAACTGGTAACTCCAGGGACCATAACCGGTAACTCCAGGGACCATAACTGGTAACTCCAGGGACTGTAACTGGTAACTCCAGGGACCATAACTGGTAACTCCAGGGACTGTAACTGGTAACTCCAGGGACTGTAACTGCTAACTCCAGGCTCCATCAGCTAAGTGTAATGTAATAATAATAACTCCCCCTAGATCCCATTTGTATAGTACATGTGTTATTAACATGTAATAACATTTAAATTTCATTAGGACAGCAGTGCACGGTCACTTATTACTCTAAGAAACAATGCTTTCAAATGAAAGTGTGGGTTACCCATTAACTCTGTTTTGACTGCACTTTGTGTGTTATATTTCCTGTGTGTGTGTACGTTATTGTGAATAATGACACGCAGCAAAGGCCGCCCTGGGGGCACGACTGATAGAGGGATGAGGGAAAACACGACAGCAGGGGCATATGCTCCGCGATATTGCATTCTTTTACCCCGCCCCGTTTCTGCAAACTGTAGCCGTCAGGTGTAATTTTAAAGAACAGCGCCAATGATATTATGATTTATGGCACTCATGTTTTATTTTAAACAGGGGAGACAGCGCGAAAGGAAGGGAGAGCTCAGCTTTTTTTTCTGTTTTTTTTTTTTGCTTGAATTGTCAGGTGACGGCACACTTTGAATGCCAAGTAACCCTCAAAAAGCTTGAAGGCATCGCCGTAAAGCTGAGGTGGAGCCCTCCTCTCCTCTCCTCTCCTCTCCTCTCGTGCTGGGCAAGTCCTCTGAAATATAAGGGCTACAATCAGTGTTGCATCATCCAGCTAGTAGTGAACGCTCTCCCCCTCTGCAAGTTCCATGAAATGTGTTCTTTGGCTGTAGGTGCGGTAGAAATCCTATTGGCATTCAGTTACAGGAGCTCGTTGCCAAAAACAGCCAAGGTCGGGATCAAGTCAGGATACTTCCAACAGCACAGTTGCTCAATTAAATACACACCTTTGTTGTTCTATACGTTCACTGTGCATAAAATTGCCTGCAAAATGAGTTTAATGAATGTTCATATCATAGCGTATATGCATTTAGCTGGGAATGCAACATTGCACTCTAAAAATAAGACCTGGGAATTTCCTGCACGATTACATGCTTGTTGTTTTGAAAACTCCCCACCTGCTGGAAACAAGTCTGAAAAACAGAGACTGAGGAGGCGAACAGGTGGATTTTCATTCATTGGCAGAGGCCACTATGAATCTTTTGCACTTGTGTTTTTGACATTATTTCTTACCTGGCAGAGGAGTCTGTGCTGAGGGGGGCTGTGCTGGCCGTGACCTTTTCCAGGTGACACATATGCTGTATTGGAGACAAAACGCCAAGGCTGGAGGCACGGCCGTGTTAAACGGTTAATGTGCGGTGTGTCATGAATTCACTCAAGCTCCTCCATCTGCTCTGTGGTTTGGCTGTCTGCTGTCGATGGCTGCTATCTGCTGTCTCCCCAGCTGCTTCCTTGTAGCAGATATCTCTCTGTAGCAGATATCTCTCTTTTACCCCCCCAACCACCCCCCCCCCCCCCCATGACCCCTGTCTTGCCCCCCCCCCCTCCTTACAGCAGATATCTCTCTCTTACCGCCCCACCCCCCACCGCCACCCCGTGACCCCTGTCTTGCCCCCCTCTCCTTACAGCAGATATCTCTCTCTTACTCCACCACCCCATGACCCCTGTCTTTCCCCCCCCCCCTCCTTGCAGCAGATATCTCTCTCTTACCTCCCCACCCCATGACCCCTGTCTTGCCGCCCCCCCAATCCTCCGTTCTGTCGTCAACACTTGGCTCCACACCCTGGTGCTGCCTTCAACACATACTCAGACAGTCACACACACAGACACACACACACACTCACACACACACACACTCACACACACACACACTCTCACTCACACACTCACACACACACACACACTCACACACTCACACAAACACACACACTCATACACTCACACTCACACACTGACACACACACACACACTCACACACGCCACACCACACACCGCGAGCTGATTACATGCCACACAGCAAGCAGATGGGTCAACAACAAGACATTTTAACAAGGTAGGAATTTATAACCTTGCCTCCCCGAGTAAGAAAAAAAACACACAGGAGAGAAAAGCTGAAGCACAGCCAAGCAGAGGAGGAGGGGAGGAAGACACAGCAAATACTCTAATTAGTCACCTTTTAGTTCGCCAGTGTCTTCCCCTCCTCCTTCTCTTTCTCTCTCTCTCCCTCTCTCCCTTCCTCATTCTCTCTCCCTCTCTCCCTTCCTCCTTCTCTCTCTCTCTCTCTCTCTCCCTCTCTCTCTCCCTCCCTTCCTCCTTCTCTCTCTCTCTCTCTCTCTCTCTCCCTCTCTCTTTCCCTCCCTTCCTCCTTCTCTCTCTCTCTCTCTCTCTCTCTCTCTCTCTCTCTCTCTCTCTCTCTCTCCCTCCCTCCTGCCACCATACCTCCCTTCTACATCCCCCTCTCCCTTTCTGTCTCTGTCTCTGGACCTGGTGGAGCTGGGAGATGGGAAGAATGAGAAGAGAGAAGAGGAAAAGAGAGGAAAGATAAGAGGAGAGAAGAAGAGAGGAGAGATGAGAGGAGGGGAAGAGAGGAAAAGAGAGAAGAGGAAAAGAGAAGAGAGGAAAGGAGGAGAGGAGAGGAGGAAAGGAGAAGAGAGGAGAGGATGAGAGGAGAGGAGAGAAGAAGAGAGGAGAGAGGAGAGAGGAGAGATGAGAGGAGAAGAGAGGAGAGGAGGAGAGAAGAGGATGAGAGGGGAAGAGAGGAGAGGAGAGGATGAGAGGAGAGGAGCATGTGTGTGTGTGTGTGTGTGTGTGGGGCTTGGCGTGGTATGCCAGAGGAGGTCAGGTGTTCACTTATTTAAACCCCCCCACCCCTGGCTGCTCTGGGCTAAGTTCTCAAGCTGCTCCGTTTAACTTTCCCCAAGCACCTCTTGGGACTGACACTGCTAAAACATTCATACAGCCCGACCCCCAGACTGTGTCACTCCACCCCTCGGCCCCTCCACCCCTCTCCACCCCTCTCCACCACGCCCCAACCACTCCAGCACACGTTTATGCAATCCCCACTCTGTAGAGGGGTCTGGGTGCAGTGGTGGAGATAAGGGGAGGGGGGGGGGGGGTGAGGGGTGGGTAGTGATGGTTACGTTTATGCAATCCCCACTCTGTAGGGGAGTCTGGGTGCAGTGGTGGAGATAAGGGGGGGGGGGGGGGGGTTAGGGGTGGGTAGTGGTTAGGGGTGGGTAGTGATGGTTACGTTTATGCATTCCCCACTCTGTAGAGGGGTCTGGGTGTAGTGGTGGAGATGAGAGGAGGGGGGGGGGGGGGGTAGGGGTGGTTACGTTAGGGGAGTCTGGGTGCAGTGGTGGAGATAAGGGGAGGGGTGGGTAGCGCGTAGTGATGGTCGTAGGCTTGTGTAAGTGGGTGACGAGAGACAGAATGAGACGGTGACAAAGACACAGAGAGCGTTGAAGACATAGAAATAGAGAGAGACAGAAGGAGAGACTGAGACATAGAGAGAGATGGAGAGAGAGAGAGGGAGAGAGACAGAGAGACATAGAGAGAGATGGAGAGAGAGAGAGAGATGGAGAGAGAGGGAGAGAGATGGAGAGAGAGAGAGAGAGAGAGAGAGATGGAGACAGAGAGATACAGAGAGACAGAAGGAGAGACTGAGACATAGAGAGAGATGGAGAGAGAGAGAGAGATGGTGAGAGAGGGAGAGAGATGGAGAGAGAGAGAGAGAGAGAGAGAGATGGAGACAGAGAGATACAGAGAGACAGAAGGAGAGACTGAGACATAGAGAGAGATGGAGAGAGAGAGAGATGGAGAGAGAGAGAGAGAGAGATGGAGACAGAGAGAGATACAGAGAGACAGAGAGGCGGAGAAGGAGAGACAGAAAAAGCGAGAGATAGAAAAAGGGACAGATGAAGAGAAAGAGACAGACAGAGAGAGAGACAGAGAGAGGGAGAGAGACAGAGAGAGATGGAGAGAGAGAAAGAGAGACAGAGAAAGAGAGATAGAGAGAGACAGAGAAAGCGAGACAGACAGAAAAAGAGAGAGACAGAAAAAGAGACAGAGAGATAAAGAGAAAGAGAAAGACAGAAAGAGAGAGACAGAGAGGTGGAGGGAGAGGGAGAGAGACAGACAGAGAGAGACAGACAGAGAGAGAGAGACAGAGAGGTGGAGAGAGAGGGAGAGGGAGAGAGACAGACAGAGAGAGACAGACAGAGAGAGAGAGACAGAGAGGTGGAGAGAGAGGGAGAGGGAGAGAGACAGACAGAGAGAGAGAGTGACAGAGAGAGAGACAGAGAGGTGGAGAGAGAGGGAGAGGGAGAGAGACAGACAGAGAGAGACAGACAGAGAGAGATGTAGCCCCACACTGTCTGTGTGTAGCGGTGGTGATGAGGGGAGAGGGCGCTGGCGATGGTGTTCGTGGGCTTGTGTAACTGGGTGTCTACTGCGCTGGAAAACACAGCCGTCTGAAGGGGTAATTATGTTTCTGGGGACATCAATCCAGGCGCTATGGGCCAAGACCATTTTTGTGGGGGTTTGATGACAGGAGTCAGGGGGTAATGAAACAGCAGAGTTACCGGTGTTTACTCCATAGCTTTGTTCTCCCTTCAAGCCTGCACAGCACACACACACAGACACACACACACACAGACACGCACACACACACACACACACACACACACACACACACACACACACACACACACACACACACAGACACACATATGCCCCCTCACCATTAGCCAGACAGCAACACACACACACATGCCCCCTCACCATTAGCCAGACACCAACACACACACACACACACACACACACACACACACACACACACACACACACACACACACACACACGCTTTCAGCACCGCCCCACCACAGTTTGATTCTGCAGCATGCCCAATTGAACACAGTTTCCAAATTGAAATGATTAATTGCAGTCGCAGAGAGATTGGATTGGATGGTGGAAAAGTGTATGTGTGTGTGTGTGTGCTTGTGTGTGTGGGGAAGACTTGTCTGTCTCTTCGTGTTTGTGTGTGTCAACCAGCATTTTCTCAGGTTTGCCACTGGTGGGGTTGCATCAGGACCTTTATTTTTAAAAAACGTAATGACTGAAATTCCAGCAGATGTTGTGAAAGTAGACCAACTGTTTTTCACATCCTTCATGATGGTTTTGGCTCAGACATCATGGGCTTCTGCACAACTAAACCTCCCGAATATCCATCAAAGAGCTTAATATTGGTGCAGCGTTCAAGCAACTCACTATATTTATTATCCAGCCTTACTTTTAATTAAGTGTTAAAATGATAAATGGCTGTATTTGCAAATAGCCCTAGTTTTCAGAGATGCAGTGGGGAGAGCTTATTGCCTTTCTATTTTTACTTGTCACATATGCCCTTTTTATAGCGTTCACTTAAGGCAGTTCCCTTCATTGTCACGGTTATCTTTTAAACAAGTAGAAAGTGGAAGAAAGAGGCAGAAAAAAAGGAGACAAAGAGCAACAGATAGAGAAAGATAGAGAAAAAGGACAGTGCAAAATCAGTACAATGTGACAGAGAGAAAGAGAAAGGGAGAGATGCCTGTCTTCCTACTCCTGCGAGTGATAAACAACTTGATGTGTGAAAGTGAAAAGGAAGAAAATGGTGCACTACATTAGCCTGGTAAACCAGCCCCTCGTACTTCATTTCATTTTGTACAGAGGGTCGGGCACTGCTGTATTGAGAAACGATTTCTTCCTGGAGGTGTGGGCTCTGCTGACGTTTAAAACAAGTGGCTCTGTCTTCACCCAATCGCTAACGTCTGGTCGTGGCATATGCAATTAGCCTGCCTACGCACTGCAATTCAAATGTAGCACACAAAGTCAATGTCATCGCTCATGAACACTCCCTCTGTTTGCTGATTGGCTAGGATTGGCTGGTACCTAATACAGCAATGTCAATGGCAGCACGGCCAGTCCGGGCTGGTTTACCAGGCTAGCACGAAATATCATGTCCATTTTTCCCCCTTTATTTGTGAAGTGTCAGGAGAACGTGGAGGTGAGTCGGCGGTGTAGTGAGACACGCTGACAGGAAGGAGGCATCTTCTTAACTCGCCAATGTTGTCCTGCAATGGCTTCGTTCGCCTGTCTGTGTGGGGCTGCTGACAACCCTTTGCTGTTTGCTGCTCACCATTAAACAGCAGAGAGGGCATAACAGCACCAAAGATAAAGGCCTAACACCCCCCCCCCCCCCCCACCACCACCCCCCACCCCCCCCCCCCCCCCCGGCAGTGATGGATATCCTGACTGTGAGCCTCAAAGCCAGCAGCCTCTGACGTAGGTGAGCTACAAGCTTTTTTTTTCATGTATTTATTTATTTATTTTTATTTATTTATTTATCTCCTCTCTGAGTTGAAATTGGGCTGCTCCTCACTGTCTCTGGTCTCCAGATATGCTCCCAGAGAACAGCACTGCACCGTGGGCACTCCACTTCAACACTTCAGGACGGAGAGTCAGACTGCAAACAGCCTTCTAGAGGTGTGCGAGACAACATAATGCCAAAATATGTCCAGCCGCTCACTAAAAAGCTGCACTGGACTGCCATCCTGTGAAAAAAAAGTGGAGTCTCTCGCTACCTCGCATCTCTCTGTAGTAAACAAAGTTACAGCCTCGTTACAGCCTTGCAGCGCAGCTCCGTCTGTGGCAAATGGCCCAGCCTCCTCTGTCGAATGACTGCATTCCTGCAGGGGCCATTGAGCTGAATGTTTATTGAAAACACCTTAGAAACTATAAATTTTCATCTCCAAACAGGAGTGCCAGATGGCTCGGTTTACGCGTGGATACACATTTTCCTCGCGTGTAATGGCTGCTTCGTTTGGAAAGTCCCGGCGCTGAAGGGCAGTTGGGTGCCGCACCCCTCCTTCATGCTTATGGGGCTGGTGCTGGGTGCTCTACTGGGCTGGGCAGCGACCAGGTCCATCATGAGTTCACCATTTGGAGGTTGGTGTAAGTTTCATGTTTATTTTATTTATTTATTAAAAAAATTTTTGCAGCCCACCAGGTTTAAATTTTTGCCTCATACAAAAAAACATCATCTGGAAATGGAGATATTTCTTGGCTTAAAGCAGCAAATTAGGAAAGGGGCTTTTGGATTGGATGCTTTATTCCTCCTGCCAGGCTAGGGCCACTGTAGTGCCTCTGCTCAATATTGTATTTTGCTACAGTAACAATTTCTGGGAACTGTACTAAAAGCTTCAGTTGACCATGATTCATTTTCTTTTTATGCTTTCAACCAATCAGCTAACCGAAATTGAAGGTTCTTAAAGTTCAAACAAAGTTCTCACCCACTGCAAAGTAAACATTTGCCTATTGAGAGTGTCCAGATTCTTTGCACTTACTGAAAAGAGTCTGGTCCAACCACCAGCCTAATATTTCTATGCTTAAAGCAGCAAACCAGAAAAAAGAGACTTTGGGTCTGATGCTTTATTTATCTCCCTGCCTTCCAGTGTCAGTGCCTGTCTGCTTTTAGTCCTGTCGGCTTCGAAACACTAGTGGTGTCACGTTGAGAGACTGTCTATGTGTGTGTCAGGCTTCGGGGATGGGCTCGTTGGTGTAGCGTGGTTGTTTAGCATATTTGAAACAATAAATAGGTGTAGGGGTGTGCCAAGTATCGATTCCATTCGGTGCTATCGATTGCAGGGCTCTCTCTCTGCGACTGGGAGGGCCGGAGCCGTAATGGAAATGGTTGCAGGGGCTGAGGGCTGAAATTAGTCACCCTCTGAAAAGGCCAAGCTGAAAAACTACACGCTTGCAAATGGAGGCTTGGTAAATCTATTGATATGTTTGTCTGCGCTTGCATTCTCGCAAGTATTTTAACAAGAGAGATCTGTACTGTCAACATGTATTTTTCTGTTTGCTTGCAGTTATTTTGTACAGCTTACAGAAATAGTTTGTGAGAAGAGAAGGGGAGAGAGAGAGAGCGAGAGAGAGAGAGAGAATGAGGGAAAAAGAGAGAGAAAGAGGAAGAGAGAGATTGAAACAGAGAAAAAAAAGTGAGAAAGAGGGAGAAAGAGAAAGAGGGAGAGAGAGGAGGAGAGAGATATGGATTCAATACACATCTACTGATAGATATTTTGAACTTAGTCAAGAAATGTTACCTCTCAAGCTCAGTAGAGGCAATTATTGTACAATATCTTTTTCTAAAAAACATTGCTGTCATGGGGGATGCCTAAGAAACCAAAAGTTAGACATTGCAATAAAAATACCTTTTATTACTGTGCGAAAATGAAATGCTGTCCAATGTCTTTATTCTAAACTTCCTCTCAACTCAAGGACAAGGGAGCCAGAAAGAGCATTACTGAAAGAGTCACTCAAGTCTTTCAATGGGTGGAAAGTAAAAAAAAAAAAAACACCAGTTTGGACCCAGTATAGACCAACAAAATTGTCTGAAGGCCAACTGTGAAGGCGAAGCAATCATACACTGATAAATATCACATGTGTAACCTTGACAACCTTCACAAGAAAGCATCATGACCATTTATGCATGCTATCCTGTGGCTAAGAGCAGGGCCAAACTGTATTTTATTCATGGGGCCCAAAAAGCGGCGCAGCTGGCTAAAAATGTAGGCATATATTAAACAGATAATTTACTTTTTGGTGCTCAGTTACTGTAGGTTGACACTCTCATACATTCTTACACACACATATTGTATTTAACAAAGACTAAAGTGTATTTTTACACTTTGACTTTACAGTTTATAACAGCTGATGTTTGCATTATGTAAATATATTTCTACTAAAACAATGCCATTGCCTCTGTAAAAAAATCTGTGCACTCTTAATTTGACTGGATATCTTGAATAACCCTTGTGTAATGGTAGAATACTTTACCTCGACTAGTTAAGCAAGTGAATTTGAAGGAAGTTGTCCTACAAATAACACTTAATGAACCCTGTTTATGGGCCTCTATGGCTGACTCAAGCAGTCTTACGACAGCCCTGAACACATCGGTGTGCATTACTTTACTTCATAATTCAAAATAATTATATATGTTTACCTGTTGTCCATTTATGGTCAATTACCTTGCTCGTTTGTTGCCCCCCACAGCAGCTGTATGTGCTCATAAATACTACATTGCGCCTTTCCACCGAAACGGTTTGGCTTGATTAATGAGGGTTAATTGTCTGGCGCCCAGTCCATGGCGGAAAATCGACCCAAGTCCTTTTAGGGGAGCTGATATCAATGGCAGGCCATTATGCAAGTGTGAGGGCACTAAAGGAGATGTGTTGGCGTTCATAGAGCACCCACTTGTATTTGTCAAGAAAAGAAACTGTACCTGTAAGTGAAGGTATTGATGAAGCATTTTAGTGTTTAGTGCTGAGAGAGAGAGAGAGAGAGAGAGAGAGAGAGAGAGAGAGAGAGAGGCCCACAGACAGAGACAGAAAGATGCCCCATTTGAACCATTTGTATGTATGTGTGTAAATGGGACGTGTGTGTGTGTGTGTGTGTGTGTGTGTGTGTGTGTGTGTGTGTGTGTGTGTGTGTGTGTGTGTGTGTGTTAAACTTCCCATGCTACTGTTTACTCCACTCCCCTGTTTCCCATTCTGTGTATTTCTTCCTCTAGTGGTTCTTAATGTTCAAATGTTATTTTGCAAATGGATTTTTTTTTGCTTTGGCAGCACTGTATTTCAACAGTCATTCTAACAAAACAACTTTGAATTTGAATTTGACTTTGAGAGAGGGGGTAAGTAAGGAAAGTTAATGATTGGGATGTATTTGTGCAAGTTTGAAAGACCAAAGCTTCCATCGGAGTTAGCTCTGGCAGTCAGTAAAAATGTGTTTTGACAATGTTGCCTTGCAGCCAAAGCACAAATATACCACTGGGAGAGGCGACACAATAACAGTGGAACGCAGAACTATTACCAGCGATGGCCTATAAAACGCAGCTTGCACTCCGACAGAGAGTTAGAATTGAGAGCTTCAACTGACCTTGTCAGAAAACTACAAAAACTGAGCTTGTATGAACAGCTCTCATGCCCCAAAATACATCCCCGAGACAATATGTAGGTCCCATGACGAATTTATGGCAAAAACTACACACATGCACTACAGGAATGCATGAATGACTGAATCAATGAATAAATGAAACCTTTACTGTGCCGAAAAAAAATCGTCTTGCACCCAGGAAGTCAAAACGCAACACATAACATTAAAAACACAGCAATAAATAGTGATAGGACAAGACCAAGCATTGCAATGTTTGGTAGGTCACGTAGACATGTTGAACTGTTGTTTGCAAACGGCTGCACACTGGTAGTGGTGAGAGGTAGGACCGTGTGTGTGTGTGAGATTGAATAATGTGTCGATGTGATTGAGTAGCTCATGCATGAGGTGTGCAGTACATTGTCGGTTGTCAAGGAAACTTCATTATCCTCTGCTACCATTGCTATTTTCTTCCCTCGTTCTTTCTCTCTCTCTCTTTCTTTCTCTCTTTCTATCTTTTTTTTTTTTTTTTGTTCTGGCTCCTAGAGACCTGGGGGTAAACGTCTGATATGATGGATGATGCTTCACACACGACTGAGATTGTTTCCTTGTTTAGTTTATCTATTACCCCGCGCTGGCCCAAACCATACCACATAGAGTCGGACCCGTAATCAATACAGCTATCGATTACGGCTATCCAGAGCGCTGAAACCACCACCACCACCACCACCGTGGCGTCCCCTTTCAGCCGCACCTCATCTCATCCCGGCCTGTCCCTGTCCCCAAACACGCCGACACGATGAGCGATGTCTGATGTGTGCTGTATGACGGTTTGTCTGAGAGAGATAGGCTCCATGCCTTTACTAGACACTGGATCAGGCTCACGCATAAAGAGACAGGAAATAGAGTCTGGTTTGTTGTTGTTGGAACATTGTGTAGTTTTTTTTGTTTTTTTTTGTAAAAATTAAAAAACAAAGGGACTGTTTTTCACAAAAAAAATTGTCAGTTTGAATGTACTGCCAAATGCTTTGAATTGTGATTTTTTTTTCTCAAATGGTTCTTGGACTTATTTTTTTTTAATCATTTTATCACCTCCAATACTAATCTACTTCAATTGTTATTTAATGTGTTACACCTGCCTATCATGATTTAAGTCCTGAAAAACGTCTTCAAGCTCCAAAAAGAAGTCCAGTCCAACTTAGCTCCTTTGACTACAGCAGATCTACTATTTTTGTCATTTGAATCAAACCCTTGACAGTGACATGCCCAGCTTCTGGAAGTCAGTCATCTCTCTGTTCTGCCATGTTTTGCAGGCTGTGAGGCCTGTCACTTTAGATTAGTTTCTCGCTATCCTGTTATGACTTTAGCACTCCTAGAAGGCTCTTTTCCATTTCAAATCCTGAGTAAAAATGGTGTCCTGTATTACATGTGTGTGGGCTCTTCATTTCCTCTCTGGGGTATTATTAAAGGAGTGCTAAATTGATCTGGTTTACTGTCGATGCAGTGTGAACATCAAAAATGAACACAAAACAGAAGTGAGGGAAGTCTGCTTCCATATCACGTCCCCCTTAATACACATTAGGTATGGCCTCAAGACAACATCATTAAAGCTAATGTAATTCTATTTTTAGCTATTTTAGGGGCTTTCTTGTGCGTAGTACATGCATAATAGAAATGGCCACAGTGGTCATTTTGTAAGAACGAGATTTTTTATAACCCATTACAACTCATTTCATCATCATCTGTGTACATTTGCAATTCAGCATCTGTACACCACTGTTCATGTATCTGGAGTCCTATGTGGAATGTCCTGATTCTGTCCAGGCATCACAAGCGATTTACGTCTTGCAGGAGCAGCTACAGTGAGGGTATTAGCTAGACTAGCACACGCATGCTATGAGGTCATCCCCAGAGCGTCATCCTGTCCGTGGCCATCTCCCACAGCGCTCAGTCTCAGTTCATTGCGACAAGCACGTAGCAATTTGGGGCAGGGTGGGGGTTGGGGTTTGGGGTGGGGGGGGTGTTATAGTTGAGAAAACCTGTCGTTCTCCGATCCTTGATCTGCAATTAGTGCTTTCCTCTGCAGAATGTTTTTTTTTTTTTCGGAGCAAATTCCCAGGATGTAACATCTTCCCTTCATCGCGTTCTGTCTGGTGCACTGCCAATCACTGCAGCCATACGGGCTCTTTCCCTCACACAGCACAGAGGAGCATTCTTTTCCTCTGAACAGGAACTTGCAGCTGCAATCCTTATTTCATGCGGACATTTAAAGATTTATCGAACATGACAAGGGCAATCCAACTGGGTTGGTTTTTGAAGGGAAATTATATTAAAAATGCATCGTTGTTCAAAGGTTAATAAAGGAAGCCGTTTCTGCCTACAGTATGTGTTGTGTGTGCGTGTGCGTGCGTGCTCCTGGATAACAGGGCTGTTGTGATTTGTAGCGGGCTCTGGCGGATGCTGGCACTTTTTTTATGTCACGCGATATATCTCGCCTCGCTCTCATCGACTTTTTATTTTTCAAATCGGCGACTCGGAGTCACTGAAACAGGCCGGCTGAGACATCGCACTGACAGACATCTTTAGAGGGTGACAATTAAACTTGGAGATGCTGGCAGCGCTTTTTTTCTTATTCAGTGACCTTGCGTGTGAGGTAGCTTGATAAATCCTGTAGATTAAGGTGAAGACACTCGTGTCACTCCAGAAGCCTGGAGCTGTCTGTAGAACTGTGCAAGAAGTGCATTCTGGGTTTTCCGAAGGTGCCAAAGTGCTACTATTAAAGAGTCTGAGACTTCTTCATTCAAGAAGAGAACAAAGGCTGGATCAACAACAACGCAGATTTGTTTGGTTTTTTTTTTTTTTTTCAATTAATTAAAAAAGATATTACTGTCATTTGAGGATACCAATTACTTTTCAAATGTACAAGTGTTTTGAAATTTACAATAAAGTGTTTAATTTAAAAGTAGTGTAAGGCCAGCTTTGTTTTGCTCTCTCTGCCACCGTATGTGAAATATTAACATTATTATGGCAAGGATCATTTAAAAATGTCTTATTATGGCAAGGACCATTTAAAAATGTCTTATTATGGCAAGGATAATTTAAAAATGTCTGGGAACTTTTGTCATTTTGTCACAAAGTGTGCTATATAATCCCAGAGTTCCAGATACTCTTAGGATTACATGTGAATTAATGCTTTGCATAAAAAGACATCATTTTGGGTCTGCATTCAAGTTTTCTGTAGTGGTATTTAACACAGATTACAGTTAATCCAACCCTGAGACTTTCAGTAGTTCAGTACATATTTATAATGGTTTATTGCAAAATATTTGCAGTACAATACAGTCATACTGCAATAAACATGAGAATGAACAGCAAACCGAGGCAGAAGATCCTGTTGAGAAGCAGTGCTTTGCTGACACTAACTTTAATATGGGGACACCCACTGCACTAACTTTGGTATCGACCGAAGACAAAAGGCATTTAGCAGTTTTAAAACACATCGTTTTCCGCTGCCCCCATGGAAGCATTTATCCTCATCAGAGGAGTAAGCCGTCGCCGGGCGACATTACTTTGCGTAAGGCTTTTAAATGCCCCCTTTAGTCAATTAACTTTAATTGGAGTGACTTGGAGCAGTGACCCAACCAAGAACGGAATGCCCCCATTAAAAACAAGGCCTCAGTCAATAAGGCTGTACAAACAGCAGCCTGCAAAACACCACCCTTTTCTTCCACCCTTACCCCTCCTCACACACACACACACCCACAAACACACACACCACTACCACCGCGACACACACACACACACACCACCACTACCATGACCACTGCTGCCACTACCACCACACACACACACACACACACACACACACACACACACACACACACACACACAC
>CM050219.1:27802500-27825000 GCA_027475355.1 Coilia nasus | reverse complement strand
CCTGACAAACCAGGAGGCTGCTGTGTCTGTACTGGACCTGTGAAAGAAAAGAGTGTGTGTGTGTGTGTGTGTGTGTGTGTGTGTGTGTGTGTGTGTGTGTGTGTGTGTGTGTGTGTGTGTGTGTGTGTGTGTGTGTGTGTGTGTGTGTGTGTGTGTGGGCTGCTGGGTGGGTGGGTTCTTGTGTCTGAGTTTCTGTGTGTGCGTGTGTGAGTGTGACTTAATATAAATTAATTTTCAGAAAATGTACATATTTCTGTTGAATATGAAATAACAAATAGCTAAAAGCACCCAAAATGCATTAAACAAAACTCTTTTTTTTCTAAATACACACTTCAGTTAATTAAATTAGAGACATTCTTCCACATTTTGTATTTTGAAAAGGCCTACCGTAATTCCACTTACTTCATTACAGCAGTGAGTTATATATTGCATATGCTGACTGCGCTTAAAAAAGTGCACACTAAACAACGCAGAGAAAATAACAGGCCTCCATATTTTTCTTAATTAAAAGGGGACGCCAAGTGTAATTTAATAAGATTCTCTCACATCTTTGGAATGCTAAGTGTATGTCTCGCCCCAGCAGCACAGAAGAACGCGTTGATATTTTCATAATGGCGGGAACATGGCCGCTTAATTAATGTATGCAGGTATAAATGAATTGGTGTCATCACCACATCTTGGTGTACTCACAGAAAAAAATGGGTTGCACTTTAATTTGAACGCTCCCTGATACCTGAAATGTGCAACTCTACGTACTCACAACTGTACAGGGTTAGGGAAAGGGTTAGGTTTAGGTTTAGTTTCAGGTGTGTATAGTGTACAGTAAGCACATAATGTTATGCGTGTGTGTGTGTGTGTGTGTGTGTTATGCATTATTAGATGTAGATATACTGTGAAAGGGACCTTTGAAATAAAGTTTCCAAAAAAAAACAAACAGTAACAACAACAAACAAACAAACAAACAAAGAAGTTGGTCCGGCCATTTTTATCTTTTGGCATCAGGTTTTTGTTGCTGAGTAGCAAACCTGCATTACGGAGAGCCGACTACTGCAGCTGCGTAAAAACACAGGTGCAGCTCGGTTAACACGTTTGCTCTGACAAATGTAGCATTGGAGCAGCTGCGGAGCGCACCGTCCACCTGTAACAGCACAGCGTTACTTGCTGCACGCTACTTTAACAACACAAGAATCTATAGTGTGCACACCGCTGAACTGTGAGCATTACCATTTATGTTGAACACTGCAGTGCAAGTCATGACCAGGGCCAAATCATGTCAGTGTGTTTCTATTTCAAGATGACATGCTATTCATCTCTCTTCTCTTCTCTGTCTGCCTTCTCTCTCTCTCTCTCTGCCTTTCTCTCTGTCTCTCGCTCTCTCTCTTTCTGTCTGTGTGTTTCTTTGTCTCTTAGTTTCTCTCCCCTCTATATATATACGCACATACACACACACACACACACTCTCACACACCCACACACACACACACACACACTGTCGGAGCCTCCAAGTGCCCAAGTTTATCATTTTTATGGGCGTATAAAATAAGGAGAACAGCTGCAAGTCTCTTTTCAGGGGCAGCTCAATCTAGTGTCGGCAGGCATGGTTACGGGCACAAAAGGCCTGCCCTGACCCTAACAAACCAGTCCTATTTATTTATTTATTTATTTATTTATTTATTTATTTATTTATTTATTTATTAGCAAGCCATTCCTATGTATTTATTTAGTAACACTTTATTTTAGTGTCAGTGCTACAGTGTAGTGTATGTACCTAATTAGGTGCAGTGGTACAAGCTGTGTAACGATATTTAATACTGTCATAAAAATCATGTGCTAGTGTTGTACTTACATAATGATTTTTGGTAAGAAAAATACATGTTGGTGATTGGCCGAGGGGCAGCGGGGTAAGAATCTGAGAATTGTAACCATATCAGTCCTTTGCATGGTGTTTGTGTCAAGCTGTCTAGGTAATATGAATGAAAGGCAATCGATGTATTCTTGTAAGGTGTCTGCTTTAACTATAAAGCTCTGGGGAAAACTGGTTTATTTTGAAGAACAATCTGGAAAGCAGGTGGGGGGAGGGGGAGCATAGTGAAGGTGAGTGAAGGTGACAGATAGAACTACAGTTGTATCCAGTTCTCTCCTTCCTGTTGTTGATGGACAGGCAACTCACACAGCACCACAGCCACGCTAAATTATGGGTTTTTAGGCACAGCGACCTGGAGTGTACCTCTGCAGAAACTTGTCCTCCATATTCTGCATTTCAGTATAATGTCAGTTGTTTGTCTGTGGCATTTCGGCTCCTTTGTATTGTTTTTCCGATGACATTGTAGGAGCAATTTTCCGCAATCTCCTTTCCCTCTCACACTTATTTGTCCTATATTCTCCCATTTCTGTTTCTTTTGCCTCCCTCTCTTTCTAAATTGCGCTCTGAAATTGCACTGAGTTTCTTCTTGCACCTCCCAGTAAATCAAACACCGCATCTGTCAGGTGTGACGTCACAGGATGTGCCGATGGCACCAGAGTGTGATGCTTTATCTGGCTGATACCTGACTGTTACATCCTGTCACCAGTCAGCATGCATAAAACACCAGGTGCCATCTCACCACATCCATATGCATGTACAGGGATGTATGGCTTCTCCCACCCTCCTGCTGTGCAGTCTCTCTGTCTTTCTCTCTCTCTGACTCTCTCTGTCTCTCTCTCTCTCTATCTCTCTCTCTCTCTCTCCCTCGTTGTCTCTCTCTATCTACATTTTATCTGTCTACCTGTCTCTCTCTCTCTGCCTGTCAATCAGTCTGTCAAATTCAAATTCAAAGCTGCTTTATTAGAATTACTGTTAAACTAGAGAGAACAGTGGGACATCCTATTTATTTGCAAAATGACACTGGAGCATTAAAAACATTGGGGAAGAGAGGAAACGGGATGGTATACACAGTAGCATTCATTTATCATATAAACATGCATGCACCCAACACACACACACACACACACACACACCACACACACAAACACACACCCATACACACAGAGATACACATACATATATCTCTCTCTCGTTTTTAATCTCTGGGCCTCATCTGACCTGGTTGTCTTGCTGGTTGGACAGTGGAGAAAGCAAGCCTCCAGCCTGCCTGCCTGCCTGCCTGCCTGCCTGCCTGCCTGCCTGCCTGCCTGCCTGCCTGCCTGCCTGCCTGCCTGCCTGCCTGCCTGCCTGCCTGCCTGCCTGCCTGCCTGCCTGCCTGCCTGCCTGCCTGCCTGCCTGCCTGCCTGCCTGCCTGCCTGCCTGCCTGCCTGTGTGGCAGTGGGCCGGTAAAGGTTGCGTGTCTCGGGGTGTCAGGCCGAACGGCACCTCGATGGCACTCCAGCATGAAAGTGCCATAGAGAGCCACACACGAACAACAACACCAAGCCAGACAGATACATCCCCAAGGGTCGCAGGTGCCATCTTGCCCAGGACATAGGGACGGGTGAATAAAAAGAGAAGAAACGATTGCTCCGTTTGTTGCTTTTTCTGCTTAGAGTAATCAGTAACACTTCACTTGATGGGTAGGTACATAACACATTTATAGCAGCTGTCATAAATTGCTCACAAAGCATTCATGGCTGTTTCATAAGACGTCACAGCCAGGGCCGTAGCCAGAAATCATAAAATGGGTGGGCCCAGGAAAAAAATCAGGTGGGCCTAACCCAAACCACATAGGTTGCTATTATTACTTAAACAGTCAATCAAGCAAAAAAGAGCTTTCTGGTTGGGTGGGCCTGCCAAGTGGGTGGGCACAGGCCCACTGCAGCCCGCCCGTGGCTATGCCTATGGTCACAACATTCAATCCCAACCTTTCATAATGGGGGAGACAGAATAGCGAAAAATGAAAATGACCTTTAAAGGTTACGTTATAATTTCTTTTAATGAAACATAAAAAATATGTTCTATCTCTTTAGCAATGGATGGCACTTTGACCATTGACTCAGATGTGATATGGTTAGGTAAAAGGTTTAAAACAAAAAACGGCAATGCTGCTTTGAGATCATTATCATTTTATTTTGACAAGTTATCGCCATTCTGTCTTTCACATTTATAAAAATGAATGTTGTGTCATGTCTTATGAAATAGTCATGAATGCTTTGTGAGCAATTTATGGCAGCTGCTAGTTACCGAGTAATCTTTATAGTGAAAGTTGCCTGTGTGAATCAACAAGAATCACGTTAATGTGAACTCAATCACCCATCAACGCTGTACAACCTGGTACACGGTGTACTATGACAGATGATGCAGACAGAGCCAAAGTCTTGCGTATGCAACCTGCGGATCTGTTGTTTTTGTGAAATGGTTATGGCCGCCCAGCAGACAGTCGCAGCAAACGCGTCAGTATGGCTTCATTACCCTCGCATTTTCTATTTTGTAAACAACAGTGGGTGAGTGCGTGCCTCATACGTGCGTCGGACAAATTAGGCCCATTTTCACCCTCGTGGGAAAGCGAATGCGTCCCTGAATCCCTACCTGTGCTCATCAACCGCGTCGCTGCATACATTTCCTAAGCCCTCTCCCACCCACCTCTGCCCATGCCAACACCCATCACCAACACAACACAGCCCCCATGTGTGTTTCTGTCTCCATGGTGATTCACCCCCGACGTCATCTACATACAGCCAGTGCCACATGGCGGCAATGTCACCTGTGCTTCTTTTTCGGGGTATGTGTCACTGATCTCCTAACACACGCTATGCACAGCTAAGCAGGAAGTATGCTTCCACGCACACTGCTGTCGGGTGACATGGATGCAGATGTTTGCATTTCTGTAGTTTGTTTTCTGTTTTTTTCCCACTTGCAAACAGAAGGTAAACATCACACATGTGCACTATGCCCGTTTACTTGTCTGACGAGAAGTCTAGGCTATTCTGTCTAGGCTATTCTGTTCAAGCTTCATTGTAGAATGTTTTTAGTGTGTTTCATTTAGTGACTGAATTCTGAAACCATATTCTCTATACATCGCTAAACAACTTGATCCAGCTTGATTATTACTGGGTGTAATCTTAGCTCGTTTTTCCTCTCTACCTTCTGTTTCAAAGCAGCGAGTGGACCAGCTCCTCAAATCTATCTGCCTCCTACTGTATTTATGAGGCTTGCGTTGCTCTGGGCCAGCAGGTCTAAAACTTTATTTGTTTCTAACTTGCCTACACTGGCATCTGTTGCATACTTTTCTCAGCCTTTACTTGCGATTTAGATTCACACATGCATAGTCAAGGCACCAGTTGGCAGCACTTTATCTTACAGTCCCTGTTACAGTGTATTTACGTCGTGAAGTACAGGGTAACAAAGGATGTAGCAATATTTAGCATTATGTACTAACACTGTACCTTAGGGTTAGGGTTAGTTACGTCCCCAGATATATACCAGTATACCAAGGTCTTCAGGTATTTAGGCTGCACCAGCTGGGCTGTCAGGTGTGAACAGTGACCTGCCAGAGTGAGCACTCATCTGTTCACCCCACACCCCCCCACACCTCCCGTCAGGACAGACTGCTGGGTGTTAGCAGCACGATTGATTCAGGTGTCAGTGTCAGCTATCTCTGTTGACTCCTTTTAAGTGTAATGTGGATGGGGGTGATTACCGTCATTACGGGCTATTCACACACACACACAGTGAAACCTCTTTAACAGTGCAGCTTAACACTGAAGCAGCATCTTGGGGACACCTGGTGATTTTTTCAATTCTTTTCTGCATTCCTCTGCTTTTGTACTTTCACAGTGATACCATTCCTCCAGTTGCTTACAACTTATCTCCTTTGACTACCATAGGCATACGTTTTCTCCTGTTGTCTTGAACACAGGCCAGTGTTGCCCAGTGGCTTGCAGTTCTTGGTTTCTGGTAGCTCTCAACAAATCCTAGCCCAGGAGTGCTCACTAATTTTTGGCTCGCGAGCTACTTTTAAAACGGCCATGTCGCCGCAATCTACTGAGGATGATGATGATGAAGATGATGATGAGGAAGACGACGATGGTGATGATGAAGATGATGATGATAAATCACTCAGTATGCTTTTCATATGTACCTTTATGCAGTTTGTTTATTGATATACATGTTGCATTACACATGCAACATAGTTAAAATACATGCATCCATGCATAAACCTTCACAGCACAACTTTAATGCAATTGTATTATGATATAATGAATGTTTACAGCACAATTATAATAATACATTTGTATTACTTTCGAATGAACCTTTAGAGCACAACTCTAATACATTTGTAATTATCTATTGCCAGGACTTAATTAATCTGATGATGACCTGCACTGGAGGGAGTCAGACAGGGTTGCATAGTCCGGAGCTGCTGTGTGTAGCGCGCACACTGACAATTTGCGAACACGCCCTCCCTGCTTTCTCCAGCTCCGATGCAAGGTTTCAGAAGTTTCCCAAATCATAGCGCTGCAACTTTGAGGACAGCAATTTTATTTGTCGTTTGAATGCATTAGCTGAGCTGATCATGTCTCATGTCGACCACGCTTTTGTCTTTTCCTTGCAGCTCCAAATTAAGTTCGTTCAACATGTTGGTAAGATCAGTTACAAACGCCAAGTCTAGCAGCCACCGATTGTCATTAAGTTGCTTGTGTTCCGCATGTTTAGTGACAGGAAGAAACTAGGAAAAAACTCCTTAATCAACGGACAGAGCTATCGAGATCTCTGCAAGAATTTCCCCCTACTAAGCCATCTCACGTCGGTGTGTAGCAAGAGGTCGGAATAGACGAATACAACGGGCTATTTTGGTTGCGACATTAACGATCTCTTTCATGCATTTTCCGCATAATGAAGTGACTGCTGCCCTGTAAACAGCATTTTTATTTTTCTTCACATTTCTCAGTTCGCTTTTCACAGGGAAGTCACTGTCATAGTTTTTATGAACAGTATGGGCTAGATACAAGTTAGCGTACTAGCTAGGACTCCTTCTTTGCTGCAGTTTTCCAGTAGCCGTTCTATTTGTTATGATAGCTAACCTTACAAAAAAATTTAGACAACAGGCGATCTACCAGCACTGCCTTCGCGATCGACTGGTAGATCGCGATCGACGTAGTGAGCACCCCTGTCCTAGCCCATACCTGCACTCTGGGAACATGCAGAGTATCCAGGTTAAATACAAGGGTGTGTCAGGCCTTATGAAAAGGGTTTCATCCAGATTTTGTGGTGGTGTCATCCGGGAAACAGTGTATGAACATCACAGAGGATTTTGGGGCAAGTTTGAAACTTGCAGGAGTTGAGTTTTGTGCAAATGGCATGTCATTTTAACACATCAGCCAAATCTGGGGAAAATCAACAAGAACGACCACTTTTGTCTCTTCCCAAGCCAAGCCCTGATTCAATTCATGTACTGGTTAGTTGCAAGTTGTTTTCTGAAACCTTTCCACTTTGAATCAAAGCAAAACCTGATATGCTGATTTATACACATACGCGGTTTACCACAAAGGATGAGTGTGTTCAGCGAACTCATTTAATGTAACGCAAAGCAGAGTCCAGTGCATGCCTTGTGCGTGGTGCAGTGTTTTACAACACAAGATATGCAAACTCCCCTTGACAGCTGAGAAAGACCAGAGGCTAAGCCAAAACAAGGGGCCAACAGAGAGGTAGGCTAGCTCACCACCCGATTCATTAGGGGCCTAGGAATGCAAAGGACAGTCGAACATTCGCCTTATGGTATAAGAAAACACTTACCAGTAAAGGGGTGATGGCTCAGTTTAGCAGTTATTCAGTGCTGTCAGTGTCAAAGATATGTTACGTAATGTGCCAGTGTTCTGTCAAACTGGGACTGGGCTACTTGTCGAGTTGGGATACTGCGGAAGCGCAGTTAGGTAAATGTTAGGGGTAAGGTAAGGGTTAATGTTTAAAGTAGAGCAATTAGATAGTAGCGTTCCATCGAATTCAGACAGGGTAGCTCTTATCTCGACAAAGCAGCTCACGTTGACAAAACATTGGTGACACACCGATGACAGAGGTGGCCTCATCTCATGGAGGAGGCATGAACACAGTCATAGTTTGCTGTGCCTTTGAACCCCTCTCTGCGCCCGTGCCTCCATCTTACTCGCTGGGTTCGGACACTTCAGAGAGGTGTTTGACTGAGCAGACAATTATTTCTGGCAACTTTGGCTCACATTCAATCTCTCTCTCTCTCTCTCTCTCACACTCTTTCTCTCTCCCCCTCTCCCTCTATCTCTCTCTCTCTCCCTCTATCTCTCTCCCCCTGTATGGACTTCAGAGAGGGTTGTTCTGTGAAACGCTGACACCTTTATACACCAGGCTGTTGTTGTCTCATTACACACTTGGTTGAAAGTCTAGTGGTCGTAGTTGTTTATGTAGTAATTGTTTGGCATGGCAGGCTGGAAAATTGTAGGTTAAGGCTGCAGAAGTTAATTGCATTGAGTTGGAGGGAGCTAGAAAAAGCTCCATTAAAATATGTTAATTATTTACTCAGAAAAAAAAAACATTTAATGTCAAAGAATAATAGATGGACTGTGTCAGCTTATAATAAATGGACCATGTGTTTGAAAGTATGGATATATGTAAAACAGCAGTGAACACACACGTTTTAAAATGAATCTTTCAGTGAAGTTTTACCTTGGGCATTCTGTAGGACATTAACGGTGATGCCTGTGTTTCTGTCTGGGTATTTTTTGCTGCTGTTCTTAGCTCTTAATGTGTACTACTTTAAAGGAGTGGCATGCTTTCTGCAACAATGTAAAATTCTGAATATCCACATAATATTCTGGGCTGCATTTATGAATGGATTGCATTTATTTATCTTTTATCCAAAAAGCCATACAATAATGTCTCACATTCACCTACACACTCATGACTAAAAGCTGCCATACAAGGTGCAACCCAGCTCATTGTGAGCAGTTTGGGGTTCTGTGTCTTGTCCAAGGAGCTAGTAAGAAGGAATGGATTCAAATCAGCAATCGTTCAATTTCTGGGTGATTTCTTTACCTCCTGAGCCACTGTTGCTATGGAGGAATGTGTTCTACAACAATGTAAGATTCCAAAATTGCTTATTATATTGTGTGGACCCCAACGTTTTTTAGGACTTTCATCCTTTGAACATTCCCGTCACACTGGTGTGACTGTACGCCCAAGGTTAAGGTCAACAGCAGGACACACACTGAACATGCAGTCATGACGCTCCTCAATCTGCTACACCCTCTAGAGTCAGACATCTTATCCTGAGTGACCTGAAGCTGCTCACTCATTCATGCACATGTAATCAGCACCGGCACCGAGGATCGAGTGCAGGGTTTCACACTTACAGTAAACGAGTGTGCAAGCAAATGAATCGCCGCCTCGCTTAAATATGCATGCTAAACAGGAGCCCCCTTAAAAAAAAAGAAATGGGGCCCATTAAATGGAG
The DNA here is from genome assembly GCA_027475355.1 of Coilia nasus. Lineage (NCBI taxonomy): Eukaryota > Metazoa > Chordata > Actinopteri > Clupeiformes > Engraulidae > Coilia > Coilia nasus. The sequence continues at coordinate 27,815,608 of CM050219.1, read as the reverse complement.
CTTCAGTTACAGAGCGCATCCATACATATCAGCCCCATCTTCCTCCACGCGCCTCCCTATCTCGCCATAATCAATCTCGCGAAGGCCGCGGCTTGTATATTAATGCTCTTCCTGCCGCTGTTACGGAAAGAGAAGGCCGATGGAAATGAAGCCCGCGGGGGAAAACATTAACCCTCTCGCTGCTGGGCTAATTTCAGACAGCTGCCACCATGCCTGCAGTACAATTTGTGGGCTTATGAAAGAATCAAATTTTGGGCCCACCTCCTATTCATAATTATTAACAGCGTCCTCAGAAGGCCCCCTGTCTGTAGGCTCATTCGCCCTGTTGTAAACGTTTGCAGCCGTTTGCAATCAGAGGTGCATTCTGGGCTGAAAGTGTTGCATGATGGTTAGAAATTGTGACGCTTAGAGACAAATCCTACAGACCCTTGCAGTTGCTTCCACACAGCTGCAAGGAGCTACCTAACGCTTCCTTGGTGACAGAGCTTTGCACTGGTTGGTTAGAAGTTAGCGTTGTCCGGTGCTCCCCCACTGAACTTGTTAAAGTGTTTTTACAATTGTTGTAACAAGACCAACCAACCCCCCGCCCACCACTGACCCCCAACTCGGATTTGTCCCTACACACACACACCCACACACACACTGACACACACACACACACACACACACAATATCATACAGCAGCTCCAGCAAACAAATGCATGGTTGAGTCTGTGTTCATTTGCATGTGAACCCGTGTCAGCTCTTTTCAAAGTGTAAGGAAGTTGGCCAGGCAGGACTTGGAAATGGAAGTAATTGTGCTGCAGCTCTTGCGAGTAGGGAGAGAGGTGTTTATTTATCATCACTGTTTAATCAGGTCTTAAAAATAATATGTGTGTTGCCAGAATGAGAGCAACAGACCAAATAAAATAAGTCATAAAATTCGACCAAAGTGAGGGTGGGAAGAGAGGGGGAGAGAGGGGGAAAAAAAGATGGTGAGAAAGAGAAGGGAAAAAATGGAGAGGAGGAAGAAAGAGAGACAGATGGAGTGAGAGAGGAAAAGAGCAGAGAGAGGTGGAGAGAGAGAGGGAGAAATAGAAAGAAAAAAAGAAAGGAGGAAGAAAGAGAGACAGAGATGGAGTGAGAGAGGAAGCGAGAGGAGAGAGAGGGAGAAATAGAAAGAAAGAAAGAAAAAAAGAAAGGAGGAAGAAAGAGAGACAGAGAGATGGAGTGAGAGAGGAAATGAGAGAAGAGAGAGGTGGAGAGAGAGGGAGAAATAGAAAGAGAGAAAAAGAGAGAGAGATTTTAACTTCCGCCTGAATTAAAGCAGGAAGGCCGTGCCTCTGGCTCCTTGGCTCCTTGGCTCCTCTGGCTCCTTTATTAGTGGGGATCACACCCAGGGGGGATTAGGGATTAGATTTTAAAAGGATTTAATGCTGTGACACTTTCACGGCCCAGATTTCTAAACCTTCACCTGCACTCACTTTCCCCAACCAGCCAAATTAGTCACCGCCACATAAAACACAGACCCAGACCCAGGCAGCCTCCCCTGCATTAAACACCCCTAAACTGCCCCCTAAAATATACCCTGCAAAACACCACGGCACCAGCTCCAAACAGACCCAGACCCAGGCAGCCTCCCCTGCATTAAACACCCCTAAACTGCCCCCTAAAATATACCCTGCAAAACACCACGGCACCAGCTCCAAACAGACCCAGACCCAGGCAGCCTCCCCTGCATTAAACACCCCTAAACTGCCCCCTAAAATATACCCTGCAAAACACCACGGCACCAGCTCCAAACAGACCCAGACCCAGGCAGCCTCCCCTGCATTAAACACCCCTAAACTGCCCCTTAAAATATACCTGGCAAAACACCACGGCACCAGCTCCAAGCAGCCTGAAAGTAAAACACGGGGTAATAATTTGGTAATGGTTTGTTCTCGTTAACTAATGCATTTGGTCCTTAAACTTTTATGACCGCTCTTTAAAGATCTTTAATCTTTACCACCGTTTCCTTGCACATACTTGCACAAACACATGCTATGTACAGCACTGTACATCAACATAGATGCATATACTTATACAGATACATATACATACACTTATTATAATAATAATAATAATAATAATAATAATAATAATAATAATAATCTTTACTTGTATAGCACAATTCATACATACAAGATGCAGCTCAAAGTGCTTTACAGTTTGGCAAGGTCACCACAAGACAACATTTCTTGCAGTCCAGTGGCGTCAGAGCAGATGAATACAGTAACAAAATGACGAAGTGACGCAATGACGCAATGCCCTGTTAATGCAGGCTCTTGCGTGACGCAATAATGCAATGTCATAGTGACGCAATGCCCCGTTTATGCAGGCTTTTGCATGGCGTAATAATGCACTGGCACAGCAACGTAATGACCCGTTGACGCGGGCTCTTGTGTGAACACGGGTAAGCAGTCCTTGTAGGCCAGAGGCACTCGAATGACGTATGCTTAAACGTACTCATATACACATACATACAGTAAACATACAGTACATATGCAAATAAATGCACATGCACAAACGCATACAGATGGTTAGCTTTCCCGATTCTCAGTTCTCAGAAGGAATCTCGTGAGGTTCTCGTGAGGATTACGAGACAATAGCACTTTTACAGTCAACTAAATACTGCAAGTCTTGCTGTGGGTGGGTCAACCTCGGAAGTGAGATCTTTACTTCAGCGTAAACCTTTGTGGTCCTATGCTGTCCCTAGCGGCGGCAGTGGTAAACACTTCTCGCGACTGCAGGAATCTCGACTTGTGAGAATTAAATGAGCATCGGGAAAGCTAGCCATCTGTATACTGTATACATACACATACACATAGTAATTGTATGTGTAGATGCTGCTGTGGGAATGAGCCTGTGACCTTGGTGTTGGCAGCAGAGATAATGTTCACAAGTACCAGTGGGGTCAAACTAACAATTAGCACCCATTAAACCTTTTGCCTAACAAGGACCACGCACCCGTGTACGCCTCACAGCAGGGCTGGTGTCGAGGTTATATACCTCTCGACAGTAATTAGCACGGATTCATATCCTCGCCTCCCAAACTTGGCAAGTGCTCAGACTGTAGATAAGACAGCGGAAAAAGAGGAGGAGGGAGGAGGAGAAGGAGGAGGAGGAGGAGAAAGGTTAGCGAGCTATGCTGTGCTGTGCTATGCTTTGCTATGCTATGCTTGTTCATGCAACAGCAGTAAGTGGATCGGCACCACCATATTATGTGTCTCACATCATTAACTTTAAAGGGAGGCGCCATCCCAATTAGTCAGCTGCATCGAGTACAAGCCGTAGCAGGTCCCCCCTCATTAACCTTTATATGTAGCCGGCCCACAGCCGATTGGGTGTGTGTGGGGTTCAGGAGCACTCCTGAAACCGACAGACGCGGGGGCGGCGGGTTGGCGCAGCGCGTACAGAGCACCCGTACCATAAATGGGCAAGCGCCCATGGGGACTCAGGTTCGAGTCCGGCCTGGGTCCTTTCCCAACCCTACCCTACCCCATCTCTCTCTCTCTCCAACTTCCTGTCACTGTATTCATTGTCCTATCGCAATTAAGGCACAAAAAGCCCAAACCAAATACTTAAAAACAAAAAAGAACCGACAAGCACACTCGCGAAAAAAAGGTTTGCGCTGGCAAACAGCTGTGCCCTTCGTTGCTCTACTTCCTCTCTCACTCCCACCCCCTTCCCTCTTTCCCTCTCTCACTCCCACCCCCTTCCCTCTTTCCCCATTACAAATGGGCAACCCTGCCGATTCAAAGCCACTTGTATGTTTTTCTCTCTATTCTCTCTGCATTTCTTTTTCTCTTTTCTTGCCCTCGCCTTTTCTCTCGCTCTGCTTTTCCACCGGAGGTAGTAGCTGTGCCACGGCTCGTGTCATACTGAGTGTGAAATATGAATGTGTGACATTTTCAGGGATGCTGGGTTTTTGTGTGTGTGTTTTGTGTGGGAGGCAGGGGCATTCTAATTGTGGTGAATTAAGAGACCCTCCTGACCTATCAGGGACGTTTTTTTGTTTGTTTTCATGTTGAAAGAGCTCTCTCTCTCTCTCTCTTTCTCCCTCTCTATCTCTCTCTCTCTCTCTCTCTCTTTCTCTCTCTCCCTCCTTCCCTTTCCCTCTTGTTGTTTTCATGTTGAGAGACCTGTCATTGAAAGGATGACTCTTATTTCCTCCATGCGATCCTCTGCCCTTGTTCCCTGCAGAACTTTAATGACACTTGAATTATTGTGGTCATTGACATTTCCATCTGCAAAAGAGCAAACACATTTTTTTTGCCTCCTGTGCTCTTTGCTGATAAACACAGTGTAGGTGAACACTCCTCATCTTGGATTGACATGGTTTTCTACAGAATGCAACGCTTTTCACAGAAAAAAAAAACTGTACATAAGAATATGAAAGGAAACAAACATCCCTGGGTTCAGGCACCCATATAAGGTGAACAAGTGAAAATAGACGAGTGAAAACATTCACTTATCTGTTTCTGATGCAGGCTTTAGTGCCAACCCATTTTGCTTCGCTGTCTCCAGTAAGGCCATTTTGACCTGAATGTCGCCACTCCTGTGACAGTCACGGGACTTTTTTCCATCTCTGTGTGAGGTGTGAGAGTGGCACTGAGCTTGAGGGCTTTGGTTCCCCTTCAACATCGCCTGACCTTGACCTGACAAGATTTTTAGATTCTTTTTAGATTTGGTTTTTATCACAGCAAGATTTCGAAATATGTGGCTGTGGGTGTCTGTTTGTGTGTGTGTGTGTGTGTGTGTGTGTGTGTGTGTGTGTGTGTGTGTGTGTGTGTGTGTGTGTGTGTGTGTGTGTGTGTGTGTGTGTGTGTGTGTGTGATCGTCCTTGCACTCACATGTAAATGTGCCTTTTCCTAGCTACAGGAGAGGCATTTATTCTCTTGTGAGTCCTTGAAACAGTAACGGAAAATTATTTCCGTCTGAAAGGCGGCACAGCAGGTTGCCGTGCTAATGCCACGCTTATGGGATCAGATCTCACCAGCTTTAGGAAAAGACAGACAGACAGACAGACAGAATGTCACACTCAAACACACCCTCTCAAACACGCATACACACACACACACAAACATACTGGCATACACATAGATACACACACATACACACACACACACACGCACACACATACTGGCATACACATAGACACACACACACACACACACACACACACACACACACACACACTCACAGACAGAAAGAGAAACGAGCTCCTACTTTGCTCTCCGGAACTCTGGATGTCATCAGCTGAACAAAGCAGAGCGGTAATTCAAGTTGCACCCTGAGGATCATGTAAGAGCCTGTGTGATTGAAAAGACGAGAAGTGTTCAAACAGAATGTAGCAAATGCCCCCTCTTTTCACCTTTAAAGTAATTTTGACCTTTAAGAATAATATTTTGCTAACCTGTAAATGCTTGAGGTTGACAGTTCTGAATACGTGACAACCATTTTTCTTTTTTAAACTGTGAAGTGTATTTTCCCCCTGCATGTTGCTTTGAAAAAGTGATTTTCTAGCCAGTACTGTTTGGGTATGCAATATCAAAACCACTCACTGACTCACTGATTGTTACACAAACTGAAGCCATCATGTAGTGGATTGGAGGCTGGTAAAAAAATGTATAGCTTGTTTACATAAGGTAATGGACCTTAGTATCTTTGAAGATGGATGCCGGGGGAGAACAGGTCTAATGGATTATGTGTATATATGTGTGTGTGTGTGTGTGTGTGTGTGTGTGTGTGTGTGTGTGTGTGTGTGTGTGTGTGTGTGTGTGTGTGTGTGTGTGTGTGTGTGTGTGTGTGTGTGTATGGGGAAGGGGAGTGTAGGTGATTACCTGGTAGTAGTGTGAGCTGTTTTTCTCTGTCTGTAATAGGCGCAGAATAGCACTGGGTGCCCCCCACTGAGATGCTATTTACTGGTGCATTAAGAGGGGGGCCCGGGGGCCACGCTGATGAAATTAAACAGGAGGGGGTCTTAGAAAGCCTGACAATCGAGTGTGATTCAGCGTTAGGCAAACTTTGAGGCGCAGCGGTGGCGGTGGTGCGGTGTGGAAGGCTTGGCATTGATCCCCGCCGCACGTACCCATACTTTTCCAAAGAGCTCGACAGGAATGATGGCCGCATGCGTCTTCAGGTGCGGAGTGTGAGGCCCTCAGAATGAATGCTGCATCCGGCAAGCAGCAGTAGTTCTGCCTCTCTCTCTCTCTCTCTCTCTCTCTCTCTCTCTCTCTCTCTCTTTCTCTCTCTGACTCCTTCTGTGTTCCCTTTCTCACTCTTTTTCTCTCTTTCTCTCTTTCACACTTATTTCTCTCTCTTTTCTTCTCTCTCTCTCTCTGACTCCTCTCTATCTCTCCTTCCTCTCTCTCTCTCTCTCACTCGCTTTCTTTTTTTTTGCCTGGAAAAGGAAAATTTCCTGGACCAGAGACGTGCTCTGGCTTCAGTGAACAGAACATATCCCTGCACAGCCCACCACCACCATCCGCCCCACCCAACCCTACCTCCACTTACCCCCTCAGCCCCACCCCACCCCACCCCACCCCACCCTGGCCTGGCCTAGGGCCCAGATGTGATGGAGTCATCAGCACACACTTCAGAGCATTTTGAAGGCTTATTCCACTTTTCCAGGCCAATCCCCCAGTGCTGCATATACTATGACGACTCCAGCCAGAGATGGCCCTTTCAGACTCTTTCAGGCTAATTTGTCTCCCCCCTCTTTTCTTTCCTGAGGCAGTGGTTTTAGAAATGCTGAAAATGGGAGTCTTGTGTTTGGAGAGCCGCGGCCAAAGAGAGGACCCACCTTGTGCTTGTTGGCGCAAGGGGGTATCCTCTGATGAGGAAGCCAGGAGAAAAAAGGGGGCCTGCTGTCCAGCTTTCCAGCTGCTGCACAAAAGCCCCCTTCCTCTGGGTCCTAGTCGTGCACCGGCTCTCTGGCTTTTAAAGAACCCACTGTGCCTGTAAAGGAAATATTTGGAGGAGAATGAAGGTTCTAAGGAATGTTGGGGTCCATAGAGTATAATGTGGAATTTTAGAATCTTTCATTGTTGTAAAATGCATTCTTTTATCAAATGTTCAAAAACTCACACCCTTAAATAGTTAAGAGACCCACTATGCCTGTAAAGGGAATGTTGGGAGATGAAGGTTCTAAGGAATGTTATGGTCCATAGAGTATAATGTGGAAGTTTAGGATCTTACATTGTTGTGGAAGGCATTCTGTTTTGGAAAGTTCAAAAACTCACACCCTTAGGGGCCATTCACACTGTGACGCTTTTTTTCTCTGCCAGGCACTTGAATTCAATTGTTTTTCTATGGAACAATGTGGCTGACAAGCAGTTTGACCGTTTTGAGCACCTCGTTCAAAAAAACAAAAAAAAAACAGCAAGACTGCTAAAAAACACGAGGCACTCAAAGTTAAAATCTGCGCAGCTTTTCGGAATGGGTCTACAGTGGGTCGTTGCATCGCTAGAGTGACTTGCAGACAGCTGGGTTTTAAATATCAATAGTAAACAATAGATGACCATATGTAACTTACCAACAGTAAACGAACCTTGCTATCCCCAGCAAGCGCTTATTAATTTGCAATACTAGTGACGCTTATCGTGTTTTGGAGGCAGAAAAACGGCCCCTAAATTAGTAATGAGACTCCCTTTGCCTGTAAGGGTGAGTTGCCTGAGGGTGAAAGTTCTGAAAAATGTTGAGGTCCATAGAGTATAATGTGGAATTTTGGAATCTTACATTGTTGCAGAATGCATTCTAATTTAAAATGTTCAAAATCTCACATCCTTAAAGGTTTAAAGGCCCCTGTTAAAGCTTCCTTGATCCAGCTAATTAAGCTTGGATGAGGTTCCTGCTTCTCACTAGTTTGCAGACAACCCTCCAATCACCTGTCATGTCTTTTTATTGGTTGGTGCACTCATAGGTCTAAAGGCACGCAGGGGAGTAGCTCAGAGGTCAGAGGTCAACTATTAGCTTTGCTGTTCCCGTGGGGTTGCATAGTCAAGTCCGCACTCTGGTCTAAAACTACACCTGTGTCTTACGTGAGCTTTTAACACGGCATGCGTCATTATTATGCCACTGCTGATTACATTTATTTCATAAATATGAAATAATAACTTGGCTATGCAGTCAAGTCATACCAATGCAAGGTGTGTGTGTGTGTTTGTTCGTGTTTGTGTGTGTGATGACGCGACTTGCTAGCACGTCACCACAGCGTCCTAATGGCGGCCGCTATGAACTTCCAACACGCCAACCCCTTCCTGACTTTTCCTGCTCTGCTTTGCCATGATCATTGAGAGTTGCCTTAAATTACTGAGTGCAATTATCCGTCTGTTTTCTGCTGTGTATTGCTTTGTTTGCCGCTAACGTATGGGTGCACACATATTGTTAGAACCACGACAAACATTACACAAGCACAAACATTTCCACGCACTCACAAACCACAACACGGAACTTCGGTTCGCTCACATGCATCATTTAAAACATCTTTGTGTTACAAAACATTCCATCTTCTCACTGGCATAGCTAAATTCTCTAGTGTCTAAGTACTCTTAGAAATGTTTGTTAACATTGTTAAGATCTTACCGTTGTGGCAGCGCTTCCGCGTTCATCTAAAAGAGTGCCTCTCTGTTCCGAGGAGATTATATCCTTGTTTACGTTCGCGAGTGTACATGGTTGCACCCTCGAGGAATCAATTAAATGTTTGCCTGTCTAAAATGGTGATCAATGTACATGTACATGTTTAGTTATTTTGTGTGAAAGGCCTGATATCATGTATTACTTACTGGTACCGTTTTAAATGTTATTATTGAAGATTGTGTTGTATATGCCTGAAACACCCCTGCATGTTGCAAGGGCCGTGGTTTGCTCCATTTTGGGGTGTGTGCAGGTATCCCTCAGGAGGGGTGCAGTGTCAGCAGGTTGAGAGCTTGTTGGTGGAAGGATGTGTGTCTCTATGCTCCCAAACCCTCAGTTCAGTGAGTTATTCGAGTTTTGTGATCGTTCTGATTCTGATATTTGGCAAAGTTTTGTATATTTTTTGTTGGCTTCTCACAGCCTGTTTATTTTGTAAATAGTGTATATAGTGTTTATAGATATATTTTTCTACATTTTATTTTGGGTTTTTCTTTGCTTTTTGGTAGTCACTGGCTCATTGTTCACTCGTGGTGTGCAAATAAACTGGCACAAACTCCATCTCTTGCCTCTTGCCTGCTGCATCTGTGTGCCTACTCGTAAGGCCCTCAACACTCTACCCCCTAACAGTGTGTGTGCATGGGTGTGGGGGTTGACCAGACTAGTTGTGGTTAATCAATCTGGTAACACTTTAGGTGTGCACAACTACTCCCTATATATCATGCATAAATGTGCATAACTTCTTCCTATATATCATGCATAAATGTGCATAACTACTTCCTATATATCATATATAAATGTGCATAACTACTTCCTATATATCATGCATAAATGTGCATAACTACTTCCTATATATCATGCATAAATGTGCATAACTACTTCCTATATATCATGCATAAATGTGCATAACTACTTCCTATATATCATGCATAAATGTGCATAACTACTCCCTATATACTACTTCCTATATATCATATATAAATGTGCATAACTACTTCCTATATATCATGCATAAATGTGCATAACTACTTCCTATATATCATGCATACATGTGCATAACTATTCCCTATATATCATGCATACATGTGCACAGCTCCTTCCTTCTTTTATACAGACAGACAGCCAACAGAGAAGCAGACAGAATATAAATATGATTATAAATAATGTATTGATGTGGAATAATGTGAAAATAATGGTTAATAAATGATGAACGAAGTGTTAATTAAGAGTTAACAAACACATTTATACATGATTCATCGGGAAGTGTTACCATGAATCTTTTGAGGAGTAAACCGCATTCACTTAATACTTCTTGAAAATCTGACTTCAGTGGCTTCTTGAATGGGCCAACACCCATGTGCTATTCAAGCATCTAATTTTAGGATGTTTTATGAGTGTTGTCATTAGTCCACTCTTACCCAGCAACTTCTTACTTTCCCTGGCATAAGTTTCTCTGCGTACTGTAGCACAATTCTAGCCGCTTCTCCTTGCTTCGTCCTTCTAGTCTTCCTACAGTAGGTCTTACATCATCCACAGATATAAAAAGCCATAGACTGTAGAGGCACTGGTGTAGTCCCTCAGTCCGTATACTTCTCAGCATGCAGAGACCATGTCATGGCTTTGCTATCTGTAATCTCGGCCCCGGTTCTGTAACTGGACTCTTCCTCTGGGCTGCAAGGGATACAAAGTCACAGACAGAATGTCTTGGTAACAGAACACAGTTGGATCATTATAACATTTGCATGTATTTGTTGTGTGTGTGTGTGTGTGTGTGTGTGTGTGTGTGTGTGTGTGTGTGTGTGTGTGTGTGTGTGTGTGTGTGTGTGTGGATGCCTGCCTCTATGCATGCGTGTGTGTTTGTGTGTATGTGTATATATATTTGTGTATGTGTGTGTTGGTGAGAGGCATTGTGTGTGTGAGAGGCATTGTGTGTGTGAGAGGCAGTGAGTGTTTGTGTGTGTGTGTATGTGTGTGTGTGTGTGTGTGTGTGCGCGCGCGTGTGTGTGTGTGTATGTGTGTGTGTGTGTTGTGTCTGTATGTGTCTGTGTGTGTAAGTTTGTGTTTGGATGTGTATACATGTGTATGACCTATTCGCGTAATTCCAATCATTGGGCCTTGGAGAATTTATCAAACTCTGAAGCAAAGAGTGAGAAATGTGTTGATGGATCTGACGTTTTAGAGAGCTGTGGCTGGCCATAACTAATGATGGAGCCTTTTCTCATTGTTTATAAATGTTACATGAGGTTTTGCTTAAAGCAGTCTGCAGACCAATATTTCATGTGAGTGTGAGTGTGTGTGTGTGTGTGTGTGTGTGTGTGTGTGTGTGTGTGTGTGTGTGTGTGTGCTTATGTGCTTATGTGTGTGTTCTCTCTCTCTCTCTCTCTCTCTCTCTGTCTCTCTCTGTCTCTCTCTCTCTCTCGCTCTGTGTGTGTGTGTGTGTGTGTGTGTGTGTGTGTGTGTGTGTGTGTGCATGTGTGTGTGCGTTTGTGCGTGCATGAGCTGTATTGCAGAAAAAGGCTGCTGCAGTGAAGTCATTTTTCCACCAGCCCATTTTTTCCACGTGACCTGTAGTGAATGCACACACGTGCGCTTTTCTAATGTTCAGTGCATGGCAATGTTTAACTGCCCTGACAAGCAATCGCCAATAGCCACTTGAGTTTATATGACCAAACTAACTCTCCCAAGCACTGCACTGTACTCCACTGCACTGTTCCTGTAGCGAGGCCAGCACTGCCGTAGCGCCTCCAGTCTAGGGTGACCACACGTCCTGTTTTCCCAAGGCGTGTCTTGTTTTTCCCAGGGCGTGTCTTGTTTTTCCCAGGGCGTGTCTTGTTTTTCCCAAGGCGTGTCTTGTTTTTCCCAGGGCGTGTCTTGTTTTTCCCAGGGCGTGTCTTGTTTTTCCCAAGGCGTGTCTTGTTTTTCCCAGGGCGTGTCTTGTTTTTCCCAGGGCGTGTCTTGTTTTTCCCAGGGCGTGTCTTGTTTTTCCCAGGGCGTGTCTTGTTTTTCCCAGGGCGTGTCTTGTTTTTCCCAGGGCGTGTCTTGTTTTTCCCAGGGCGTGTCTTGTTTTTCCCAGGGCGTGTCTTGTTTTTCCCAGGGCGTGTCTTGTTTTTCCCAGGGCGTGTCTTGTTTTTCCCAGGGCGTGTCTTTGTTTTCACGTCCCTGTTGGTTATCTATACATACAGAGGAGGCATACTTTAAATGTATCGAAATGATAAGACATTTTTGAGTAAATTATTTAATTATTATTATTTGTGAGTAGAAATATAATTTGAAGATCTCATTGCTGGGCCGAGTGTCCTGGTTTTCAGCAATCAAATTGTAGTCACCCTACTCCAGTGTTGTATTTGGCTACAGTACTCCATCAGGGACCTGTCCTACAGTTTTGGTTTCCCCTCGACCAATCAGCAAACAGAGGGAATGCTACTTAACAGTGGGAGGGCTGAAGGGGTGACGTTGAATGTAAGTGTCAAGTTTGAGTACTGTACGTATGGTGCATTTAGTTGAGATCGGTTGAAAAAAAGGGCAGACAGTTTTAAAGGTGTCATTTCATCGTTTTTTTCCCCCAATAACTTTGCAATTGTGTCTAGTATTAATGAATGCCCTGTAAGCCAGTTTTGGTGGAAAAATGGCTCCTTTAGTCCTCCAGCCTGTTACATGCTAGTCACAGGCTACGATCAGAAGATCTAAACATTCTAAACAAACACACCTACTTACCTATACTTTACTAAGTGAATGTGTGCTGCAACAAGAATCCTCCTGTAATCACAACTATGGCATGGCTTTTTCCAGCTCATGAACTTACGTCACTTGGTTTGCTCTTTCCTTATTCACTTGTTATTTTGTCTGTTTTCTTTTATTGACTAATGGAGGCAATCGGGGTGGAAGAACATTTTCATGTGCAGGATGCGTATGCAACTCGGAGTAATTTGTTGTATTTCAAAAAGAGAAAGTACTAAACGGTTTCTCAGGGAATGACACCTTTAAAGTTCGTTGAAAGTATCTGGCCACCAGTAGGTAAATATATATCTATTGAGAGTCTCCAGTCTCTTTGCATAAGGTCAAATGAAGTGACATTGCCTGGTCGACTAGGCTACTGTTCCTCTGCTGGCCTTTCAGTAGAGGGATGCTGTTGTGCTTAAATGAAAGTGTCTCTTAACAGGTATGTAAAAACACAAGAGGTGAAGGGGTGAGAGAAGAGAGTTTTGCATACTACATAACTATAAGACAAATGTTGCAAAAAATAGCCTATATTTAATGACAGAAACTAGATAAAAGAACAGAAGTTTCAGCCTGGTTGCTGAGGTCTGCCTGACCGTCACAGTCCTGTCTGTGCAACTCCCTCCTCCTCACAGCCACCTCACATGCAAGACCTGTCCTAGAAACAACACACACACACACACACACACACACACACACACACACACACACACACACACACACACGCACACACACA
>CM050219.1:27790000-27795000 GCA_027475355.1 Coilia nasus | reverse complement strand
CTTGTGAACCAACAGAAATGAAAGTGTGAGTTTCCATGTTTTTCAAGTTTTAATGCAACAATTATAATTATAGACCATAAGGATCTCCATTATTTAAAACATGATAATAATAATATATAATAATAATCTTTACTTGTATAGCACAATTCATACAAGATGCAGCTCAAAGTACTTCAGTAGTTTGGCAAGAAAAACACAAGCCAACATTTCAGCCAGGAAGACTCAGGGAAAAGGATTTAATAAAATAGAATTTAACAATTGAACATTCAGCAGGCAATTAGATGTTCTTTGGCATAGGTCCAGTCATCAGCCCAGGTCTTGTATTGGTAGATCCGGCAGATTCTGCCATTGCCGTATGGCAGGGACCGGAGTTACCCCCAGGCGGATAGACAGGGACCAAACTGGTGGTGGTGGGGAAGGAGGAGGATGCATCGACACGTCGGCACCTGAAGCAGCAGAAAAGGTGAATTAGTCAAGTCATTATAAAGCAGGTGATTGGTCGGGGACAGTGCGTTTCCGAGACATTAGAGTCTTCCTGGCACAACTTGCGCAGGCTTACATTTCTTGTTGTCCAGTGGCACCAGAAAGAGAAAGTCCATTGGGGTGCTGTTGAAGGCAGTTGATACTGTCCCCAGAGAGTGACAGGGGTGAGGAAAAGCTCCCTGTTTGTGTTATTTTAGGAAGAAACCTCAGGCAGAACCGTGGCCCCCAGGAGTGCACATCTGCTGGGGCTGGTAGAGTGGAGGTGTCTGACTATGTGAGAGGCCTTTGATCAGAGAAGTTAAGTATAAGCAAGGTTGAACAGGTAGGTCTTCAGTTGTCGTTTAAAGGTGTCAATGGATTCTGCTTGTCTGATGTGCTTCAGTAGGGCATTGCATGTCTTTGGGGCTGCAGCTCACTTTAGTATGAGAAGGCTGCTTCTCCGATCCTTTTGGGTGGTGAGTGTGGAATCCTCAGGAGACCGGCTTCAGCGGATCTAAGAGCAAGTGTGTAAGAGGACAGTGTGTCAGTGATATAGCATGGGGCAAGACCACAATGCCTAAGTGTGTGTGTGTGTGTGTGTGTGTGTGTGTGTATGTCTATGTGCCTAGAGTATAAGCATATTATAAGTAAGTATAGCTATAAAAACATGTTAATCAAATTCTCAGCACAAAATCTCTGTCACGTAAAAGAAATATGACCAGTTCTATTCTGCCTTTTTTCTACCTTTCTGAATGAGTCATTTGGGACTGGTGTTAGGTTGTAGCATAGGTAGTTCACAGATGTCATACCACACTCTGCTATGTCACACACCGCTGTAGACGAACTTTAGGCAGCCGTTCCTCCCAGGTGAGACCGAGGTCTGGCTGCAAGGCCTCCTGACAATGCCAAGTAGGCTACGAGGTGCCCCAGTATGGCTCAGTCTGGTATTGTTTGATGATGTTTTCCAATATTGTATGGCTGTACACATGTTTCATAGACCTTCCCACAAGCTTAGTAGAAAATATAAAAATTATACAAAGTTTGACATTGACATTCATTTGACATCTCATCAGAACCCAGACAAGAAATGGCTCATAGAAGCATAGTATTCCTGACACCAAAATCTTTCAACTGACTCACAGCAAACAAATTAATGTATTTTGGAGTGTTTATTAGAGCAGTACAGACACAACTGACAAGACAAAAATGCACAAAAAGTGTTTTTGCATACTATGGCCCATTTAAGGGTGTTTAGTTGTGTTGCTTCCCCAGTCAGTGACTTCTATCCAGTACTCTGTCAAAGTGCTTCTCACAACCCCAGGACCTCACACAGCCATCCGGGCTAAGATATAATTTTTTACTGCCGATTTCCCATGCCCTCCCTGACAAAAGGAACACACAGTGTCAGTCACATGTAATCCTCTGGCGTGTAAGGTTTAAACGAAGATTACATCTTCTGAGGTCAAAGATGGCGGCCCGCAACCTCGAGTCAAACGCTCCCTTTTAACATTTGCACTCCAGCTCACTTGGAAGGAGCTGAATGTATAAACAGTGTTAAGCAATTCTCAGAGAGAAGGATTTAGTTTTTGATTTAATTAGCCGGAAGCTTAAGTTTCCAATTTATAGCAAGAACAAGAAAGACGCCTGTGCTAAGTCACTTGACATTGAAGGCTGGCGCCTCTGTTCCCTCTGAAGGCGCAGTGGGAGAAGGGATTTGATGAGAAAGCTGTAAATAAAAAGAGAAGAAAAGACTAAGTGAGAGAGAGACAGAAAGAGAGAGAGAGACGGAAAGAGAGAGAGAGAGAGAAGGGGAGAGAGAGACAGAAAGAGAGAGAGAAAAGGGAAGAGAGAGAAAGAGAGAGAGAAAGAGAGAACATGAGAGACAGAAGATTTGTGGGGAGAGTAGAGTAAGACAGAAAGCGAGAGAGAGAGAGAGAGAGAGAGAAAGAATGAAGGGAGGCAGAAAGAGGGAGTCTGAGAGAGAGAGAGAGAGAGAGAGAGAGTAAAGAGGAAAGAGAGAGGCAGGCAGATAGAGGGAGACAGAGAGAGAGAGAGAGATAAGCCTCAAGAAGCTCTCTCATCTGTCATTTTGCGTTTGTCCCGGCCAGATGAAAGGATTACTCCTTCCCCTACACGTCTGCCAAATGACTGTTTTCCTCTTTGTGCTCATGAAACAAACACATTTGGCCCCGGCAGCCAGCTGCACTGGGACCCCCCCCAACGCCAGCCATGCGGGTCCAGGATCGGGGTGTGTGGGCTGGGTAGGGCCGTAGCAGGCCTGACCACCAACATCCACGTACCATCCAACAATCAGACCTCTTGTAGGTCTGCCTGTCTAAAGGAACGCAGCTCTGGAGCAACTCTGGAGCAACTTTTTCCACATGGAGGGGAATTGGCTTTAAAGGTCTCATTGCATTGTTTTTTCATAAATTTTGCAGTGGTCTCTAGTATTAACGAATAACCTGTGAGTCAGTTTTGATGAAAAAAAAAATGCTTTAGTGCTCCTGCTACAGGCTGTTCTAGTTTGGTGGGGGAGATGGAGCTGGGAGAATGGCAGGTTCTCGGCTATGCTAGTCACGGGCTACAATCATTCAAAGCTCATTTGGCCATTACACACAAAATAGAAGATTTAAATGTTCTAAAAAACACACATACTTACCTATATTTCTCTAACTGAATGTGTGCTGCAACAAGACTCCTCCGGCAATCACAACTGTGACATGGCTTTTTTTAATTAACAAACTTACGTCACTTTGTTGGCCTTTGTTGGCCTTCTTCTGCCTATTTTCTTTCATTGACTAATGGAGGCAATCGGGGTAGAAGAAAATTTTCACGTGCAGCATGCCTATGCAACTCAGACTGACCTATCGTATTTCAAAAAGAGCAAGTACTGTTTCAGTTTCTCACAGAATGAGACCTTTAAGAAAATGATAAGATGTTCACAGTTTTAACCAGTGGCATGTCAGTGGGTGGAATGCTAATTAGGGATGGTTATCTCTTTCGTAATCTTCACCAAAATTTTGTCTGGAGGGCTCTTAATTAAAAAAAGATGAATGTTGGGTTCCAGCCTTCTAAATGTTGTTTGAGCATTAAATACTCACACGTACACAAACATGCATGCACACGCACACACTCACACAGACAGATATGTGTACATACACATACATACTCACACACATGTACACACACACACACACACACACACACACACACACACACACACACATGCATGCACACTGTGTACACACACTAACACACACAGATTACAGATGTGATGATCACAGACCTCAGACTGCATAGCCCTGGGAATAGCAAGAAATCCGAACACACCGCAGAGAAATCAGCGGAGATGATTCAATAATCCAGCGCTTTATGGTTATTAGAGCCCTCAAAAGACTCCTCTACTGAGAGGCCGCTCTTTTTAAGGTATATGCAGTACCCTTAAGGGTCCTCAGGTCGTCCTAGTGAGGAACAAAAACAAAAAGAGTGAAATTAAATAATTTAACTGAATTGACTTCAATAAAAAATTAAATAAGATGTTTAAGGTTTAAGGTATCTTCTTTTACCACAGGGGGAAATTTCCTATGCAGCTAGCTGAAAAAATATACTCACCAATAATTTCACACAGTAATCGCAAGTACAGTTGACATGGTATCACAGTTGAAGACAAAACCACAGTGGCTATAAAAACATGACATCAAAACATAAATAACATAAATAATAAAATAAACAACAATAAATAATAATACAAATAACACCCAACCGGAATTGTTTAAAAGTATAGTTAGAGCAGGTATAAAAGAATTATTGAATCTGTTTGTTAGTCACGTTAACTGTTAGTTATGTTAACTGTTAGTTATGTTAACTGTTAGTTGTGTTAACTGTTAGTTATATTAACTGTATGTGAGATGTATGTGCTGTTCCTCAGAGATGTCGCTGAACAACAGCAATGCAACAAACGTACTGTAACATTAAAAAGCACATTTTCCTTTAGCAATAGGAGATGGTAAAAATCATTAATGATCTGAATATCAGCAATGCCATGTGGTACTATTACAATAATGCTTTTTATGCTGGTAAAGAGGGATAGATTTTGTATCACTGCAGATCATTTTGTGTGTGTGTGTCTCTGTATCTGTGGTTGATGTTTTAGTGTGCTTGTGTGGGTGTATGTGTGTGTGTGTGTTTATCTTTAGTTGGTATTTGAGACTGCATGCAAGTGTGTGTTTGTGTGTGTGTGTGTGTGTGTGTGTACCTGTGTTTTCTGTGTACCTGTGGTTGATGTTTGAGTGTGCTTTTGTGTGTGTGTTTATTTGCAGTTGGTATTTGAGAGTGCATGCACGTGTGTGTGTGTGTCTGTGTGTGTGTGTGTTTGCATGCACCCGTGCCTGCATATGTGTGTGTGTGTCTGTGTGTGTGTGTGTGTGTGTGTGCATGCACCCGTGCCTGCATATGTGTGTGTGTGTGTGTGTGTGTGTGTGTGTGCATGCACCCGTGCCTGCATATGTGTGTGTGTGTCTGTGTGTGTGCATGCACCC
>CM050219.1:27772500-27785000 GCA_027475355.1 Coilia nasus | reverse complement strand
GTAAGTCCTACGATGTGGCATACTTTTTTTTTGTCAGCAACATTCTATGACATTCTGACAAAGGAGACTGTCAGAAATGTATTGGGAGTCATATGATGTGAACAACACAGTCAATGGAATGACATACAGGGTTCCCACGGTCATGGAGATCCTGGAAAAGTCATGAAAAGTGAAAATGTAATTTTCCAGGCCTGGAAAAGTCATGTAATGTTGTAAATTCACTGAAAGCTTTGGAAAAGTAATTGAAAATCCACTTTAGGTCATGAAAAAGTCATGGAAAAGTTTAGAAATTTTGTCAGTGAAAAAGAGTGAGAACCCTGTACATAACAAGGACACATGGTCTTGTAATGTGGCTGGTGTCCCGTCCAAGAGGCGTAGGGAATTTGTGGTTGTAAGACCTCATAGTGTGACATGGTCAATCGTAAACGACAATTGTGAAAGACAAAAAAATAGCTTATCATCTACCCCTGCTGTAAGTGGAGTCATTCTTACATGTTCTCTGTGATCCTTACATGTCCTCAGTCTGTGATGGAGTTGAGCAAGAAGGTCAAATCAGACATCAGAGTCTCCTGGGAGCTCCGGGTGACTCCCACGTACAGTACTGATGGCGACTCGGGCACATTGGATGCGGGCACATTGGATAAAATATCCTGCTATCTATGAGTAAGCAGGAGCATGACAGTGACAGCATTGCATGCTTGTACTGATTTTAGCATTGCCCATGGCAGACTAAATAATTGTAAAATTGTGTACCTGTTAGGGTAAGTTGAACATTTCCCTTTGTTTTGTCCTTCAGTGTAACATACTGAGATGTAGGTGATGGGGTTGTTGAACTGTGCGGTTTATATCTTCTAGAAGAGTGGGGCTGGGTTGGCGAGGTGATGGGGGTGTTGAACTGTGCGGTTTATATCTTCTAGAAGAGTGGGGCTGGGTTGGCGAGGTGATGGGGGTGTTGAACTGTGCGGTTTATATCTTCCAGAAGAGTGGGGCTGAGTTGGCGAGTGCGGTTTATATCTTCCAGAAGAGTGGGGCTGGGTTGGCGAGTGCGGTTTATATCTTCCAGAAGAGTGGGGCTGGGTTGACGAGGTGATGGGGTTGGAGGGATACCTTCCTAAAATGACTTTTTACAGCTTGGAAAATGCAACAGTGCCCCTATATTTGACCTGAAATAGCTTTTCCATCCGTCACCAAAATGTACCTTCCATTTCTCTCAAAGACAAATGACATGGCCAAGGGCTTTTTTATCTCCAAAAACATTTCTTCTTCTCCATGACTGCTGAACATAGTTACATGAAAATGGATTGGAAGTGCTGAGGCTTAGGTCATATCGTTTTAGCATTCTAGTTCTCTCTCTCTCTCTTTGGACAAAAATATGAATGCCTTCACATAGAGTCTGCAGCAGTGGTGATCTTTATTATTATCAGTGTAATAGCAGAGGAGGTTCTCTCTTTCCTCTGTCATTTTCTCTCTCTCTTTCACAACTTTTTTCTTTTTGCCTCTACCACATCTCCGTGTGGCTATTTCTGTCTTCTGCTCATATTGTTATTCTTCCTCTCCCACTTCTATTTCTCTTTTTTAGAGGCCATTTTTCCCTGGTTCATTCAGTACTTCTCTGGCCCACCCTCCAGCAAAGTGTGAGATAATCTCTTTAGTCTGCTTTGAACATTTAAGGTTCTAAAAGTTCTGAAAGCTGTTCTTCCAAACTGGAACTTGAACTGACACCGGCTTGTTTTTTTGTATTGCATTTTTTTTTTCAAAACTTTTACCTGTCGGACCAGGAAGTCACATAAAAACACGCAAACTTTAACAGACACTGGCTTGCTTGCTTGCTTATTTATTTATTTATTTATTTATTTATTTATTTATTTATTTATTTATTTATTTATTTATTTATTTATTTATTGTAAAGTTTTAACTGTCGGACCAGGAAGTCACACAAAAACACACAAACTTGCTGGCTTATTTATTTATTCAAAACTTTTATCTATCGAACCAGGAAGTCACACAACAACACACACTCATACACACACACTTTAAGAACTTGACCTTTAAGCGCATCTGTGGCAGGAGAGAGCAGACGATGCTGTCGGAGGCAGTCCTGACAGATGTCAGCTCGGTTAGTGTTGTGGCCTGCTGCCTGTTGAGCCATTCACGGGCTCCTGTCGATATGACTACATCTCTACATCAAGTCGGCTTTGAGCCGGCCTGTCAGATGAAGGGTGGCAGTTGTCCTCTCTCCTCCTGGGTCGGAGGAGGGGAGCTCGGGCTCTTTGCTGTCTGTAACCACAGCTTGGAAACAGTGCTAGTTTGCCTCAAGGAAAGACATGCAAAAAAAAAATGGACACAAACCCCCTCCTTTGTCACCCTTTCTGTGTTCTTAGTCTTTTTTTTCTCCTTTGATTTGTTTTCGGTCTTGCTCGTTCTGCCATTCACCTCAGGAAATGAAATGCATCCACCTATGCCCAGTGGTGTTGGGCTTGCCTGCATTCCTCTAGGGCCTCCGCCCCACAGTCAGAGACACAGACAGAGACATAGGGAGGGAGACAGATGTGCTGTGCAGATATTGGAATTTGACAGGTGGAGGATGGATGGAAAGATGTTGTGACGATATGGAGTTGGCTGCAGGTCAACTGCCATCAGAATAATTTCTAATTTGTCATGATTCTTGATTCTTGATTCTTTGTCATGATTCTTGATTCTTTGTAAACTTATGTGGAAGTATTGTATGTGGAATGCATATACTGCTGTTATAAAAATTATCATTATCATTCTTC
The DNA here is from genome assembly GCA_027475355.1 of Coilia nasus. Taxonomy (NCBI): domain Eukaryota; kingdom Metazoa; phylum Chordata; class Actinopteri; order Clupeiformes; family Engraulidae; genus Coilia; species Coilia nasus. Next base: position 27,782,226 of record CM050219.1, on the reverse strand, counting down.
TTCTTATTATTATTGTTATTAGTGGTAGTAGTAGTAGTAGATATAGTATATTAAATATTATATTATTATAGTGTATTATTATTATTCCAATACTTGTTGCTATACTTATAACAACAACAACAACAACAACAACAACAACAACAATAATAATAATAATAATAATAATAATAATAATAATAATAATAATAATAATAATAATTACCCAAATAGATTAGGAACCTAGATTAGATAACAAATATGGCCACAAACACACACACACACACACACACACAATTGTTTTAAGAACAATTACCCAACTTCAGACAACAAGTGTAACCTCTTGGTACTGCTATACCATGGCTATTAATCTAAATGCATAGATTTTGAACATAGTCATTGTGTCATTTTTTTCATTTTCATACCTTCATATCACCTTTCAATGATTGCTAAGAAGTTTTGTCATCCCACAGATCTCACCAGCAGGCTTATGGAGACCTCCATCAAAGCAACACCACATACCGTACGCCATATATATATAACAATCCCATCACACTGACAATTCCATTATTACAGTTTTTAAACTTTGCACTTTGCTCTGCTTCGCCATCATTTTCTCTCCCGCTGAAAGGTCAGTGTCTGCCTGCTCAGCTGTGACAGCCCATCTGACAGTTCTGTCAGCATTTGGAAAAGGGGCGTGGGGGGTGTAGGGGTGTGTGTGTGTGTTTGGGGGCGGGGGTGGTGGTGGTGGTGTTGGAGAGAAGATCTCTCAGGCACGTGAAATAAACTTGCCCGAGGTAGACATCTTTTTCAAAGTCAAGCTGTCATTCCCCCTCTCCCCTGCAGCTTTTAGCGGCGTTTCAGGACCCGAGCTCTTCAGGGACGACTGTGTTTCCCAGGTGAGGCATAAACAAAACAAAGACAAAAGGGAGCGATGTATAGGCAAGCATGAAAAGAGAAAGAGAGCTTCACCTGACAGGGGAAAAAAACGTGATGAAAAGCTTTCACGCTCAACCTGCTCAGCTTATTTTCTGAGTGCTGGTGAGTGTGCTGGTGAGTGTGCTGGTGTGGAGGGCACAAGAGCAGGATCATAAGAACCGTGTGTGTGAATGCTACAGTCTGAAGAAGGTCACTAGACCTTGGGCGGACAAACAGTAATGTAGTAAACAGCACGTGTCCAAGAACAGGTAATTTTTTTTAGATTCGATTAAATTCAACTTTATTGCCATTACACATGTATAAATACAGGGTAACAAAATGTGGTTTAGCATGTAATCAGAAGTGGAAGGAACAGCAAGTGTGATATATACAGTATATACAATACACAATATAAACAATATAGTTTGTAGTGAATTATGTATAAATAAAAAGTGTATTGTGAACAGGTGGGAATACTTTGTGGTTAATCTGTGTGAGGGATATAAACAGATGTATTATAAACAAGCATACAGTGGAGCTATTAGAATATATGATGTGCTATAAATATATATGTGCGCTATAAATATATAAGTGAATAAATATGATATGTATGAACAAGCAAGTGATATATATAAACAGGTATACAAGTGATAATAATACTAGGTTACGGTGCGCTCTTGCTAGCACCCACATAGGCCAAATCCAAAACGTTCATTCGTTCACTATATGTGACCCGATATGGCAAAATGAGTCTGAGGTTGCAAATTATACTTTAAGGTACAGGCCAATTTTGGTTAAAAACCTTTAAAAAATTAGCTATCTGAAGTTTAGTTGCGTCCAAACGTCCAAAATAAATGTGATTTTCTCATAGGTTTTGAACTGTAAAAAGATGGTGGGCTGTCATATTTGAAACGACTGTATCTTGACAACCGTTAAAGGTGTGTCTCTGAGCAAGAAATCATTTTAAAGTGTATCGTCTTGCCTTTCCACTAGTACCCAAATCTCAATTTTGAATTTTGGGTCACTGTGAATAATTTTGTCGGATCTGGTCACATAGAGTGCTCTATGTGGAAAACAAAACATCGTAACACACACACCCTATGTAGTGTCCTATGTAGGGAACAAAACAATGTAACACACACACCCTATGTAGTGTCCTGTGTAGGGAACAAAACAATGTAATTCACACCCTATGTAGTGTCCTATGTAGGGAACAAAACAATGTAACACACACACCCTATGTAGTGTCCTATGTAGGGAACAAAACATCGTAACACACACACCCTATGTAGTGTCCTATGTAGGGAACAAAACTATGTAATTCACACACTCAACAGTGTACTATGTAGTGGAAAAGGGAGCATTTGAACATGACTACACATACAGTACGAGAGTATGCAGTGTCTCTCTGTTATTTATTGATGTGTCAGAAAAAATGTTTTCCTGATTTTTTTTTAAGTGTCCCAGCATTCACTGGGGCACTCGGTGGCTGTGGCTCAGGAGGAAGTGCTGACGGCCGGTGCTCTTGCTTGTGAGACGAGAGGCAAGGTGATCACATTAAGACCCCATTCAAATGCTCTCTATAAGTTACAAGTGTGTGTGTGTGTGTGTGCATACTGTACGTGTGTCTGTGCATGCGTGTGTGTGTGTGTGTGTGTGTGTGTGTGTGTGTGTGTGCATACATACTGTACGTGTGTCTGTGCGTGCGTGTGTGTGTGTGAACACATGCGTGTGTGAGTGTGTGTATCTGTGCGTTTGTGCATGCATGTGTGTGTGTGTACGTGTGTGTGCATGCGTGTGTGCGTGCGTATGTGTTTGTGTGTGTTTGTGTGTGTTTATGCCAGATCCTATTTGTTAGCCCCCGGGGGCCTCTGTAAGAGACAACGGCAGCCACGAAAACAAATCGCTGAGCCTGCAATTTTCCTCCAGCAAACTCTCAAATTGCTGTCGCTGTAGCTCGCAGACATCTGGATGTCAGGGCGCTGTGATGGGAACTTTATTACATTTTTGGAGGCTTTGATTGGCCCCGCTGCTTTGATAGCGGCGTCTTGGCGTGGCCAACTGGGTAAATGTATAATGACAAAAAAAAAAACACATGAGAGAGGCCCAACAAAGGTCTGTTTTATGCTCTACAAAAACACACTTGAAGAGAAGAAAGAATGTGTGGGATGTCAGGCGTAGAGATTCTAATTCAGATTAGAAACTGTCTGTGACACTCACTCAAATGAAATGACTGGGATTGGATTGGATTCTCTCCTGTCTATGACCCTCAGAGAGACAAAGACATATTTATTATTGTCACCGCATTGTGAGCCAATGTTATTTTTCTCGTCTTATCCCCTATTTCTTTTACAGTTTTTAAAAAAAGCTTTGACGTGCGCACAGCCTTCCCCCGGGCCGTTTTTAATCCATACAGCTTTGGCATACGTTATGCATATTTCTTCACAGGCTTTGCCTCTTTCTTTCTCTTTTGCTAGCTTAAGGGCAGATTTCCTTGGTAAAATAGAGACAAAGCCTACCAAAGGGCCTTCATCATGTCAAGATTCGCCCTGAGCGATGTACATAAACGCCGCAGCTCTGCTGTTTCTGCTGCGCGTGTCTGTGAGCCTCTGAGGAGGAGGAGGAGGAGGAGGAGGAGTGCGGAGGCCTGAGGTCCCAAGCTTTTCTTTCCGGAAGTTTCCTGGAGGTCACCCAATGCTCGGGCTGAGCAGAGAGAAGCATCTGGCTCTGTAAACTCTAGAGCCTACATACTGTGTGTGTGTGTGTGTGTGTGTGTGTCTGTCTGTCTGTGTGTGTGTGTGTGTTAGAGAGACAGAGAGAGGGAGAGAGTCAGAAAGAAAGGAGTGATAGAGTATATGTACAGGTATATATATGAGGTATTTAACATATGCACATGTTCATACTGTATGTGTGTCATATGTGACCGACAAAGGGAGATTGTGTGTGTGTGTGTGTGTGTGTGTGTGTGTGTGTGTGTGTGTGTGTGTGTGTGTGTGTGTGTGCATGCGTGTGTGTGTGTGTCAGTGTGTCTATGTCTGTGTAAAACAAAACAGGAAACTGAAGGTAGAAATCATTGCTGGTAGTATTGACACACATCCCTCCTGAGTAATCCTCCACCATGCCATGTTAAACACAAACGTTACAGTCCAAATCCTGAATAAACAGGAAATGATTTTTTTGCGCATACATGGGGACGAAACCAGATTTGTTGATAAACGATCAGATGTTTAGATACACACTGGCTCTGGCCATTTTTACTATTTGCAGAACAAGCTGACAGTTGACAGGTGGCTGAGGACTTAGGGCCAGTTGCCTGCATTTAGTATTTATTTTACACTTGACGGGCTGGCTGCTGGCACAGTGTCGGGCTATTCAAATAAACTTTAATGTTTGTTTCTGGCTAAAGCAGATGATGTATATAAGAGAGAGGCCACTATCCATATCAGATGCACCACTCCATCAATGAGCTTCACACCGCCCTCAGAGGATGTGGCAGTGGTTTATATTCAGCAGTTTTAATGCATACCACTATAGACAAATATGGCATCCACACCCTATTGCTTTTGAATTTTGTTTCAGGGGGATCTCCCTCTCTGTCTCTTTTTTTCCATCTCTCTATTTATACAGCTCTCTTTATCTGTCCTTCTCTTTTTCTATCTATCTATCTATCTATCTATCTATCTATCTATCTATCTATCTATCTATCTATCTATCTATCTATCTATCTATCTATCTATCTATCTATCTATCTATCTATCTATCTATCTATCTATCTATCTATCTGTCTGTCTTTCTTACTCTCTCTCTCTCTCTCTCTCTCTTTCTCTCTTTCTCTGAAAAGCAAGTCATACTTTTCCCCAAGCTGCTCTGTCCAATCTGCATTGTATATACAGCCTGGTGTCAGACACATGGTGCTGGCCAATCTGCATTGTATATAGCGCCTGGTGTCAGACACATGGTGCTGGCGTGGTTGCAGTAATTAATACTACTGTGTTTGTTTTGTTTGATGGCTCATTAGCATCTGCTGAGGGCCTCGCCGCAGCGAGTAAACCCACCGCGTCTGTGTTTGTGTTCACTGGGTAGAATCATTAGGCCAGGTGTGCCGATTCTCCTCAGAGCTCACTACAGTACACTTTAGTCATATATTACAGGATTGCAGTGCTCAGTTGGCATGAGACCAAGTCCTATACAGTATACAGCGGCTTATACTGTCATCCCTGTTGTGTTATTTTTTATCTTGTCAGCAGGAGCCGGCTTTGGTAAGAAATAACTGAGGAATTAATCTGCAGTTTGACTGGTGCTTGTCTTAGGACAAATGTATTGGAACAAGTATCATTCAAAACACAGTTTAAATGTTTTCCATCCACCGTGTGGACCAAAATACTAGCCTTGTCTTCATCTTCCATTAAAGTAGAATCAATTACAATTACAATTACAATTACAATGGGCATTCCTGGCTAACCCTTTATGACCTAGAAACATGGAAATACATATTTAATTACAATTTCTGCCACATTTAGATGATGAAATGCAACTATTTCTAATCCCCTACATGGTAATTTTGCATAACAGAGGTCAATGACCTCAAGGTCAAACTGAGAACGCCTCCACATCTTAAATGATAGCTAATGCTGTCAGGAGCAAACCCTGAAAGTTTCATGCTTTTATCATCTTGTGCACAATTCTTATGCACATAGGTTCTTAACAGCTCCACTACAGGGGCAAAGTGCAGTAAGAAAGATGGCATACTGCCCAGTCAAACACGTTGTAGGTATAATAGTGGCGATTCTTTTATGTACTTCCGTAATAGGAAGACGCAAGACAAAGGAAGTGTTACAAAATTAATTTTCAGTCTAAACTCAGTTTTGACGAAATATGTAGTTACTGCCTTTTGGCTTTGTAGGGCAGTATGGGCGATGATAAAATCAGTACAGTGTGCAACACTGCCACTGTTGTGCTCACTCGCTCTAGTATCTGGGATACTTAATCGCATTTGAGGGCATCAGGGAGCTGCTGTCAATATGTGAGAGTCTCTCAGAACTTGCGGGTCGCTGCTTTGCTACAGTTGGATGCAGTAGCTCCGCTAGCGTTTTTTACTGCAAACTTGGAGCTCACCTCAGGGCTCAAAGGTTCTTCTGAGGTGTCGTGGAGGTTTCTCACAGTAGAATGTTCCCCTGATAAATATGTTCCCTGAAAGAAGAATGTTCTAGAATTGTGTTATGCAACTTTTGCCAAGGCAGTCAGGAGAAGAAAAGGAATGTACAGTGACTTCCAGGGATGCAGAAAGCTTTTGTGAGTATGTCATATGGGGTGTAACATTGTATACGTGTGTGTGATATTGAGTAAGTGTGTGTGATATTGAGAGAGTGTTTGTGATGTTGTGTAAGTGTGTGTGATGTGTGCGTGTGCGTGTGCATTATTTCCCCCTTGATCTTTCACTACGCATGCCAAAATGCGTGCCTACGACGCTAGTAACCCTGATCAAAATGTTATGTTTCTTCCTGCAGGCCTGTGTGATCAGAAAGAAAAGGATTGCTCCAACCTAAGAACTACATATGTGTATGAAGATGGTTTCTTAACCACTGACATTTAAAGAGACAGCTTATTTTGTGATGTTTTTAGGAAACAAACAAGCAAAGCAAATACACAGAAACATCGACTGTCATTACCAAAACACAGCAAAAATGGGAGTGTTAAAATTGTAGGGGTAAACATTTGGGAGTTGATTATTTAAACACCCAAAGTGTAATTTTAACATTTTCAAAGTGAAATGATGTTCAGTGTCGAGGTTATTTCGCATTTTCAAAGTGTTCTGAAGAATGTGGGGCCAAAACTAAAACAGCAAATGATACTTGTAACTAAATGATAAATGTAACCAATATTAAAAACAGGACATTTACAAAGGCAGATCACACTAAGAGTTCAGGAGTTAAGAAGTTCATGAAAGTCACATTTACAGAGACAGGAGGAGACATGGCTAAGGAGACATGACTACTGTACCTCAGACCAGACGACCATTCCCACCTGTACGGTGGCCAAAGCCTGTGCACAAACTGTACACCTGGGCCCATTTTTCTGTAGTGGCCTCTCTGAGCAGCGATGTCGGACTACGGGAGGTCATCTCTCCCAGGGCTTCATGGGTGTCAGCAGTCACGGACTATCAGTCACTCCACAAAACAGAGGGCACGCATGGCCAGCCAGCCATTCGCTCGGCTCTCGGTGCCTCTGGCACAAACAGAATAAGCGGAAGGGAAACCCATTTGCTGTGCACACACACACACACACACACGCACACACACACCATGGTCACCTCATTTGGGACTATCAGCAGTGCCCCTTGAGGAGTATGTGGAGTGACGTTATATTTGTATGTGTGAGATGCTTTTTGTGTTCTGTGTGTGTGTGTGTGTATGTGCGTGTGTGTGTTAGACCAAGGTATGAGTGTTCGTGAGTGCGAGTATTTATTCCTGTGTATGTGCAGGAGAGATAATGGCCTTCTCTCGCTCTTCTTGTTTCTGTATTTGTTTCTATATGTGTCTTTCTCTGTTGTGTGTGTGTGTGTGTGTGTGTGTGTGTGTGTGTGTGTGTGTGTGTGTGGTAGATTTAGGTATGAGTGTTTCAAGTGAAAATATAAGTATTTATATCACTCTGTGTGCCAGAGAAAATGCTTCGGTTTTTAGTTTGTTTGTGTGTGTCTGTGTGTGTGTGTGTGTTTGTGTGTGTGTGTTCCTCTGTGTGTGTGTATGTCTTTGGTTCTTTGGTTGTGTGTGTGTGTGTTTGTGTCTGTGTTCTTTTGCTTGTGTGTGTGTGTTTGTGTCTGTGTTCTTTTGCTTGTGTGTGTGTGTTTGTGTCTGTGTTCTTTTGCTTGTGTGTGTGTGTGTGTGTGTGTGTGTGCATGTGCATGTGTGTGTGTGTGTGTGTGTGTGTGCACGCATGTGTGTCTTTGTTTGTGAATGTGTGTGTGTGTGAATGTGTGTGTGTGTGAGTGTGTGTGTGTGTGTGTCTGTGTCTGTGTTACTTTGTGTGTGTGTGTGTGTGTTTGTGTGTGTGTGTGTGTGTGAGTGTGTGTGTGTGCACTGGTTAAGGGCCACTGTTACACTCCACCGCAGAGACTCTCAGCCGTCAGCACCGGAGCAGCACAGCGGGGTGCGAACAGCAAAGCCAAGCAAAACAGAGATGTCAGCTCGCAGATAAGGAATAGTTCCCCCCCTCTCCCGCTCCCGCAGAGAAAGCAGATAAGGAATAGTTCCCCCACTCTCCCGCTCTCCTTCCAGCTTCTCCTCCATTTGTTTGCCTTAATTGAGGAAGCATTGATCCCTTGGAAGTGTGACAGGATAATGTTTCTCCTCCACTTTGCCTTTGTTTCTCTTCCTGTCGCACTCTTTGCCCTCCTCTCTCCCCCCTCCCTTCCTCCCTTCCTCTCTCTATGTCCCTCAGTCCCTCCATCCCTCCATCCCTCCCTCCCTCCCTCCCTCTATCCCCACTGCTGCTGGTTGTTAGGTGGGGATTTCGACACTGTTATTGACAACTTGTTCAGTGCACAGTTCTGGAATTACCAGCATGCAGCACCCTGACACAGAGCCATTGGCATATTGACGAGAGAGAGAGGGAGAGCGGGAGAGAGAGAGAGGGAGAGCGAGAGGTGGAGAGTGAGAGTGAGAGAGACAGAGAGATAGGGAGAGTGAGATGGAGAGACAGAATAAGAGAGAGAGAAGGAAATGAAGAGAGAAGAGAGAGAAAGATGGAGAGAGAGAAAGAGAGAGAGAAGAGATACAGAGGAGAGAGAGTGAGAGAGAGGATAGAGAGAGGCGAGAGGGCAGATGGAAGAGAGATAATGAAATAAATAAAGAAGTCCATGGCAGCTGTCAGGTAGTTCTGCTTGCAGATATCATGTTTCCTGTGTACTTGTAATTACATCTACCATGAGTCACTAAGCCCCACCACCTTGACCTCTCCCGCTTCTTGGAACTCTTGCAAAAGCTTGACATTGTCCGCTACCAACCTCTCTGAGGACAAATAATAATAAAGAATAATCAACTGGACATCCATCCATCAATGTCTATCTGACTGCCCTGACTGTCCATCTTTCTATTTGCCATCTGTATATGTGTCTGTCTGTCTGTCTGTCTGTCTGTCTGTTCACCTGTCTGTCTGTCTGTCTGTCTGTCTGTCTGTCTGTCTGTTCACCTGTCTGTCTGTTTATCTCTCTATCTGTCTGTCTGTCTATCTATATATCTCTTTGGCTGTCTGTCTGTCTGTCTGTCTGTCTACTGGTCTGTCTGTTTACCTGTCTGTCTGTCTGTCTTTCTACCTGTCATCTGTCTGTTTGCCTGTCTATCTACGTATATATATATATAATCTGTCTGTCTGTCTGTCTGTCTGTCTTTGTGTTTACCTGTCTGTCTGTTTATCTCTGCCTGTCTATCTGTCTGTCTGTCTGTCTATTTGTTTACCTGTCTGTCTGTCTGCCTGTCTATCTACATATATGTCTGTCTGTCTGTCTGTCTGTCTTTGTGTTTACCTGTCTGTCTGTTTATCTCTGTCTGTCTATCTATCTGTCTGTCTGTCTGTCTGTCTACCTGTCTGTCTATCTGTTTACCTGTCTGACTGTCTGTCTGTCTGTCTGTTTACCTGTCTGTCTGTCTGTCTGTCTGTCTGTCTGTCTGTCTGTCTGTCTGTCTGACCCCTAAAGCCACCGCGTGTCTCTTTCTTTGCCCCTATCTGCAGCAGTGGTGTATTTCAGCTGTGCTTTCCTGCGCGTCCTAATGGCAAGTTTTGCTGCTGGGCCAGCATTGCATTAGTGCTATTCTCTCCATTTAATCCACTTACAGT
>CM050219.1:27755000-27767500 GCA_027475355.1 Coilia nasus | reverse complement strand
CATGCAAAGTGAGATGACTTGTGTTTTTGTTGTTGTAGTTTTGCTGATTATGATTTACAGCTTATTAAAACCTCAAACCCAAAAACTCAGAAAATGCGAATACTGTGAAAAGCTATTTTTAAGTATTGTAGGTTCAAAGTGTCACACACTAATCAGGTAAGTAATGCAAAACACTTGCAAAAGGGTCCTGAGTCTTTAAACATTTCACCTTTAAAGTTGAGTTACAGAAATGCATGCACTTTTTCAGGACATTCTAATTTTCCGACTAGTACTGTAGATCTAATAATGAACTGGCACCTGACACTAACTTAATAGGGCATAGAGACTGCCTTTCAGTTTAATTTCCCTATGCCTTATTTAGGCAGTGTCAGCTACCAGTTCATTATTCGGTCTATGGTGCATCAAATTTTCTCTTTTGTTTCCCTACCAACAGCACTCTGTGACCTTAAACAGCAGGGCTTCGGGTTGATTCGCACCCAATTTCTCCTTTATGTGAGGCTTGTTTTTCAGCCTGTTTGCAGCGTTATGCATCAAAAACGCCCACTTTTACTTTTGTGAAACTTTATGTAAATGTGGTGAAGCATTGGCCAAGGGAGAAGTTGGTTAAGTTCTAAACAGCTCTAAGAGAAAGAGTAGTGATGCCAACGGATGGCATGCCAAATGATAAAAACGATCACAGATAATGCTCAAGTTCTTAATAAGTGCACTGTAATGTTTTCAGAGTATCTGGTTTGGTAGATTCCGCAAGGAATGAAGATCGTGAGATTCACTGAATATTGTCTCGGAGCTGCAAGTCGTTGAGCCCTCAGCTGTCCAGCGTGTTAAATTATCAGACAATTTATTTTTACAGTATTGAGAAGTCCACTACATGGGTCAATGTCAAGTGCAAGAAAATCGCTGTAAGGTGATTCCTCATCCTCCCCCGCCCACCCCCACCTCCGCCCCAAGTAGGACAGACACGAAAAGCCTTTCATTACCCTGAGATTGGATCCCTTACGCTAGAGTGGAATCATTTAACCACTTTTAAATTAATTTTCCTCAAAATGGAAGTGCCAGCGAACGAATGGATTGGTGGCAAAGCTGTGCCCAGAGAGAGTAAAAGAGAGAGAGAGTAAAAGAGAGAGAGAGAGAGAGAGAGAGAGAGAGAGAGAGAGAGAGAGAGAGAGAGAGAGAGAGAGAGAGAGAGAGAGAGAGAGAGAGAGAGAGTAAAAGAGAGAGTAAAAGAGAGAGAGAGAGAGAGAGAGAGAGAGAGAGAGAGAGAGAGAGAGAGAGAGAGAAGAGGAAGATGGCCTGCCAGTTTTCTGCCAATGGTTGAGTGTGTTGGTGGCCTAGGGCCAGCGAGAGTGTGTGCTGTATGATAGAGTGCTTCTGGTTATGGTCTGATTAAATGGACTTATTTTAGGATGGATAGGCCTCACTGTCATACGCTCCTGCACGTTGATCTCTTCTCACGCAGGGGATGGATGTGCCGTCCCAGGCCTCGTTGGTTTGTCAACTTTAAGCCAAGTTTAACCAGATCAGCGTGCAGTGTCTCTTGGACACCGGTTGTGTTTGCTCTGGTTTGGTGGGTTTATCTGAGTGCTTTGGATGACATTCAAATGACTGAGCAAGCATCCCCTCACATTCTTCTGCCCCATCAGACTAAACAGAAGTGAAATAAAGCAGCCATCAGGGAGATGGAGGAGTAGGGATGAACAAGTAATGTATTCATGTTTTTAATACTCTTAAGTATTGATGTCTGTGTCGATTTTCATTTATCCAGGTCATGGTAGTCAAACGAGCTAAGCAGCTGTAAGCAACTGGACTTCTTTTTGGAGCTTGAAGACGATTCACCTTTCATCCAAAAGCCTTCTTCAGATCAGACCCGAAAAAGCCTTTTGGATGACAGATGAAACATCTTAGCTCCTCTGACTCTCAAGTATTGTTGTATAGTTTGAAAACACTAATAAGTCTTATTGATCACGGTTTAAAACTTAACTTAAAGAGGCCTACATGTACAAGTTGCACTACATGCAGAGTAATAATGGTGTTTAGATTAGGCCACACTGAACATATATGCCACATCTATGATTGTCATAAAAAATAATATAGCAAATTGATACCGTAGATATACATTGCAGTACTTTTATGCCTTGTCTTCAGTGCATACTCTGTAGGTTCTAATTACGTATTACATAAGCTTGTCACATACTGTACATAGCATCCTGGGAGGTATACTGTGTGACTCAAAGTGTTATCAAAGATATTTCTACATGAAATTGTTATTTTAATAACTTTGTAGTTTTTTTAAGTCTTAGGTTTGTTTGCATTCTTAGTTTCTTGACCACTTGACCACTCACACTATTTCCCTATATTCACATATCATTAAGATGTGTTGTGACTGTGATGGTGGTGTTTTTTTGTTTGTTTGTTTTCTTTTTAATATATTCTTGGCCTTTTTATACCTTTATTTGATAGGATAGTGAAGACTGTACAGGAAATTAGTGTGAGAGAGAGATGAGGTTAGGGTCAGGAAATGACCCAGGCCTGCCCTGAACCGGGGTCCCCATGAGCATTTTCCCGGTCATGATCGGGTGCTCCAACCACTGTGCCAGAGCACCCCCATGATGGTGGTTTTGATCAGCTGGTTCATGGGTGTGGTGGTTAAATGGCAAGGGTAGGAAGAGTTAAAGGAGTCACATTATGTAGGCAAGGCAAGGCAAGTATAGCGCACAACGGCAATTCAGTGTGCTTAACAAAAATAAAAGCAAAGAGCAATATGTAAAAGCACAAAAGATAAAATAAGTGTAAAAGGATAAAAGTAAAATACATATGAGGTAAATAAAAGACATAAAAGCATAAGAAAATAAGTACAAATGAGTAATTAAAGGTAACTCATAAGCAGAAATCGTCTGAAAAGATAAAATAAGTGTAAATGCTTAAAATGATATATGCAAAATTGCTATACACTTATTTACAGTTACAATTATAAATGTAAGATGTAAGATGTCTATGACAAATGTATAAAAGTGTGTGTAGTGTTTTGTGAAACTGTGTGCAGTCTTGTGCTTACTGTGTCTGTTTGCATTGCTTTTCAAAAAGGTGTGAGGCGTAGAATGTGTTTACAGCTTTGCAAATGTGGGCTGAGGCTTTACTTTTTGAGTGTTAGAAAAAAAAAGTTTTCCTGATTGCTCACACACACATGTTGCAGACTTTGGCTCAGTGTGTCAAAACGCTGCATTCGAGTTAAAGGTGTACCTCCACGAGAAACCGTTTAGTACTTGCTCTTTTGAAATATGATAGGTCACCCCGAGTTGCATATGCATGCTGCATATCAAAATGTTTTTCTATCCCCGTTTTCTATATCAGTCAAAAGAAGACAATAGGCGGAAAAACGACCCAATGCTAAAAGTGCCTCCGGCGTGACGTAGACGCGGAGATACATATAAGAGAAACTGACCGAATGGGCTTTAATTAAATAATGTTAGCCTGTTTGACTGACTGGCATAAGATTAGCAGGCTAGTTGAATGACTGAACTGCATTTAGCCGGGCACTTGCAGTGTTTTGTCATGCAAATATTACCATTCTGAAACGTTCATTGACAAACGGTCAGGAAGCGACTGTGCTTGTGCCATCTCTCCTTCCTCTTCGGATTCAAGATCAAACACATACAGCTGTATCTCCGTAGACATTCTGTGTGCAGTTTTAGCGCTGTCAAGTTGACTTGGCCCTTTACCACTCTGCTATCAAGTTGACTGTGGGGCAAAGGAAGCTGCAGGGAGCGTGCCTCTGGTGAAATCGTGTCGTTCTCCCCGCCCCACCCCCTCTACCAAACTAAAACAGCCTGAAACAGAAGCACTAGAACATTTTTTGTATTAACACTAGCGCACAGGGCAATTATTAATACTAGAGAACACCGCAAAATTAATGAAAACACGATGGAAGTACACCTTTAAACGTGTATGACACAACACTTATACACTTATACACATAAACATGTCACTTCTATGTCAAAACGGAACAGCAATTAAAATCTAGCATTTCTTGTAATCTATTTTTAACACGGTGACAGAATGACATTTTAATAAATTGCCTTACAGTTGAAGTGGTCCTTTTTTACGAAACATTTGATGTCTTTTGCTGCTCATGTGAGTACTTGTGTAAATTGTCTGTAGCATTTTCACAACATGAGACCCATTTTTCCAACTTGTGTTTAAGCAACCGTAAATAAAAACAACTGTGATAAATAGCATTTTTTTCCACACATCACATTATTGTGCACATAAACAGCTGGAAAATATGTAATCATGTTTGCCGACCCAAACTGCTCACACATGTATGTATCGAGACTACAGTGTGAATTACATGCCGTAATGTGGCATGTGGGGGACGCCTCCCACAGCGACAGTACAACACTACAGAAGGCACGCAAAGATGAAAGTGATTACTGTTTGTCATTACACCACATTCCATAGCACACAGTGCACACAACGGAATGTCACCTCTGCGTTTGACCCATTACACCTGTGAGCAGGGGGAAGTGTGTGAGGACGGTACCATGCTCAAGGTACCTCAGAGGCACTTCTGGCAGTTGTAGGATTCGAACCTACGACCTTTCGGGCACAGGTCCGTTAACCACCACTGACCCCGGCTTCAGCAGGAGAGCTGCTGTGTTTCTCACTTTCATAACATCCATACAGCGGACACAAAAGTGAAGAAGCTCTGCCTTTTCTAGGTACTTGAAACTGAAAACTGTGATTTTGCTGAAAACATATACTGTGATTCAGTCAGGCAATGCACTACTCCATTTTCCCCCTGTATCCATACACATTTCACACTACATATCAATTAGTAATGTGCACAACAGAAGAGTAGTTCCTGCAATATAGCTAAATGTAGTTCCTATATCTAATGTAAACATAATAAGATCACATCTTATGTTCACATAGTCTGACTATCACATCTGGTCTGCCAGCCTGGTTGAGTTTCAGCTGATGCCTGCATCATGGTGCTCAGTAATCTTGAAAGGACTCAAGTTGTAGTATTGCAAACTGTCGTCTGCCAAGATCCCCACATCAAGTCTGTGACTAAGAACTCTGTGAGTGATGTCATATTATTGTTTAATGGGAGACTAGTTTCTGCGGAAATATATTTTCTCAGACTCTATTTAAAGTGCTCTCGTGTGTAGTTAGCATTAGATGTATGAATACATGGTTACTTCTGAGTGAAGAATTGGTGCGACGTTTCAAAATGGGTTTCAAGATGAGGGTGCAATTACGCATTTGTGTTTTTGAGGTGTTTTGGAAATGGAACAACATCTGAAGAATGGATAAAAAAAATGTATTTAGTTTTGAACAATAACCTTTTGATCAGCAGCCAGATAAAACATGAAAAACATAAAAAATTGAGAGGGAGGTCTTTTTTTCTTTTGGATGAGCAGATATGTGAGGACAACAGCAGGTGTTTACTCTGTCCCTGAGGTATGACAAGCTTAAAACTAGGGATGCACCGAGCCCATGTTTGGATTGGATATTGGTCCCGATATGGACAAAACAGTTGTATCGGGTATCGGGGGCCAATCCGCTCCCTCCAGCTTATGACCATTACCAGAACAACGACGGCATATTGGAATCGGTATCGGAATCGGAATCAAAAAGCTGGATCGGTGCATATCTAGTTAAAATTGACAGACATTCTCTTTTACTCCTGAAACTCTCATACCTTTTGTGTGTGTGTGTATGTTTGTTTGTTTGTGTGTGTGTGTGTGTGTGTGTGTGTGTCTCTGTGTGTGTGTGTGTGTGTGTGTGTGTGTGTGTGTGTGTGTGTGTGTGTGTTTGGTTGTGTGTGTGTGTGTGGAGGCAGGCACATGTGCATGAGATAGAGACAGAGAGAGAGAGCGAGAGAAATTATGAGAGAGTACACAACAAAATGTAAATTCTGGACATGCGAGTAGGTGGATCATGTCACTGTTACAGTTACAATTACCACCAAGGTGTCTATCACTTGTTTACTTCTGAGATTTGGATCTTTATGGAAAGTAATAGCTGTTCAGCTCCTCAGAAGAAAGATCAAACCATTTTCATTTTTCTTAAAGTTAAGGCTCTAAACCCATGTTATTTATTTATTTAGCGAATGCAAAGTCCTCAAGCCAGGCAGTAGCCTTTTGATCTGCATTGTGAAGACAGACCAGTCCTCCATTTAGTCTTTGGAGAGGGCAAGCTTCAGCAATGTGCTCCATGGTCCATGGTCCCCTCCACAGGCACACAGTGGGCTTGGCCTGCTCCTCACCTATGGAGGCTGGCCAGGCAAGGGTCCTGACCAGTCCTGTCTTGGGATATATATATATATGTGTGTGTGTGTGTGTGTGTGTGTGTGTGTGTGTGTGTGTGTGTGTGTGTGTGTGTGTGTGTGTGTGTGTGTGTGTGTGTGTGTGTGTGTGTGTGTGTTTGTGTGTGTGTGTGTGTGTGTGTGTATGTGCTCCCCCACCTGTGGAGGCTGGCCAGGCAAGGGCCCTGCTGACCAGTCCTGCCTTGGGATATGTGTGTGTGTGTGTGTGTATGTGTGTGTGTGTGTTTGTGTGTGTGTGTGTGTGTGTGTGTGTGTGTGTGCTCCCCCACCAGGGACCAGATGGGTGGGGTGAGAAATTAGGTTGTTTGTTTTGGGTGTCCTTGGGCTACCATTCCATTCTCCATGCAATTGTGGCATCAAAGTCAGCAGGTACCCAAGTACTTCAGTATTATAAATTATGATTTGTCATCTTGCTCTCCAGACCTCGAAGATTGCTTTGCTAAAGCACACCTTCATACAGAGGCAGCCTCGTCTGTTCTATAATATGGCCAGTGTGCCGTAACATCAGAGCTTCTGTGGAGGATACCATGACATGCAATAGGAAATAATAGCTCTATTCACCACATTATTTTCCTGAGGAAGTGAATAAAGGCGTGTACCCACTGCCGAGCGACTTCATTACAGCAAATTTGACCCGCTGCTTTAGGCATAGTGACACAAGCACAGAGCTCTTTGCCTCTACTCTGGCTGAGTGACTCACTGCCTGGCGTGCCTTGGTGCACTCATTCTACCGTTGAGTGCTCTCTGGGGAATCAAATTGAATTTAATATTGAATATGGCTGCTTGTGCTTTGTAATAGCCTTGCAAGAGCATATGATAATACTTTGATGTAAAATATGCTGTAATACTGATGATTAACATAACTTAAGTATTAACTTATCACCCCTTCTGATGCCTTTTAATGTCTTTAAGTGTTACAAGAGTGGTGAGGGTATTACTTAGTAATACAAGTGTTATTAATGGTAGTGCAGTTCAGGCAATGTCGTTAACAGACACTACAATTCTTTTGTACTGAAAAAAGCATCGTGATGAAATTTGCATTTCTTTTTTATTTAGTGTTCAGATCTGCATGTGGAGTTTGCCATTTTTATGCATAAGTCTGAGGTCTGATGTTGTGGTTGAAGAGGTTCTGATTCTGCTTGCAGATCCATGCCAGATGACAGCACAAGCTACGGCCTAAACTGTCAGCAGTGATGGGCAGTCTGGCTTCAGAAGCTATGATGAAGTACCACATAACTGTTCTAGCCAATCACTAAATCAGCTGATTCTAATTAGCACAGCTCTTCAGCCAGGTATAGTGGTTACTTATTTAAAGCAGGACTATGCAACTTTTTTGAGTTACTTAATAATTTTCATAAGGAGGTAGATGCTTAAATGAGTCATTACCAGGCGAATGAAGACTTTCTCGATGGCCCCCACTGTCTTTGGAAAGAATACCATGCTTTTAATATCTGGGTGTCTGGCCTGGCACCCTCAGGCTCACAAAGTCTCGAAGATTGTGGACAATACCACATTTGTTTGACCACTCTCTTTCTTACGTTTCAGAAACAGTTTAGATAAGTTTATTATCAGTCTTTATTTTACAACATCTTTCTGTTAAGTTTTACGTCTGTACCGGGACAATAAATCATCACAATTTCAACACAAATGGGAGAGCGTGCGTCGATCCTGCCAGGCCCTACACCATATTGGAAATCGTGGAAACTTGTGGACAAAAATGGACACTACAGGGGCTATTAGTTAAAATGCAGCCATGAGGTAGGCCTAAAGGTGCTTCCACACTGCCCCAACAAACACCAACCAACTCCAACAAACGCCAACAGTTGGGTCAGTGGGGACCACCAGTCTGTGTTGGTTTGTTCTTGTTGGATGGATGTTCGGTCCGGTCTGGTGGAGTTGTACAATGTCTGACCAATGTAGACCAAAATTATTTTGGGCACATTCAGTGCACTTTCAACTTTGCCCATGTTAAAAAAAAATAGTTGAAGATCAAAAACAGATGGTGACAAAGGTTAGTCTTGTCAGTTGTTAGTCTGGGCAGTGTGGACTGGCAGTTGGTTTTCTGAACATTCTAAAGACTGCCAGCTGCCAACTGCCAACTTTAGAATGTTGGAGTTGGTTGGCGTTTGTTGGGGCAGTGTGGAAGCACCTTCACAGTGCAGTGGTAAGTGATGACACTCTGAATGTGGTCGCCGCAGTGGTGCAAGTATGTGTAATTCCCTTTGGATAAAAACATCCATACTGTAAATAGTTTTACCTCAGTATTGACCAGGGTTTAAGCCCAGCGGTTGCTGTTGATGCAAACAATATTTTGGTTTTACTTTCTCTCCCCTCTTATATTATATTTTTCCGCAGCACAAATTAGGTTGACAGCCAGTCTCTCCGGCCGCACAAATCCTGGAATTAACTTTCAGACTTTTGCCAGGCACAGTAGCACTCAGCTTTGATGTTATTGCATTGTTTTTGGTGAAATTGCATTTAAGCTTGTGCTTCAAATATTCCAGCAAGAGTCCTCTGTTGTCTTTAACGATTCTCTGTCTGGTATGTGGTGCCTTAAACCGGTTATGAAACACTCATTTGGACATTGTTTCTGTCTGTCTCTGCAGACGACAGTGTGCCTCTCCTTTTTAAAAAAAAGAGAGAGAGAGAGCTCTCTGTTGACTTCTCTACCTTGAATCTTGATTTCTTTCTCTCTCTCTGCCTCTTTCTCTCTCTCTCTCTCTCTCTCTCTTTCTCTCAAGCTAGTTCAGAGGCATCTAGCACTGGGCAAATATATACCTGCTTTCTCTCTCTCTCTCTGTCTTCTTTCCTTGTGTTTTAAAAGCGCTCTACAGAAACACAACTCTCTCCCCCACTCTTCTCTCCCATTATTCTCTGATTTCTTCAGTGTTGCATGCTATCTATCTGCCTGCTATCCGTGTGCTTCTTCATCTTGTCTGTTTCTTCAATTTTCACTCCGTTTCGTTCTCTGTATCAAGGCTGCTCTTTCTAGTCCCCCTCACCGCACTGACAGGCAGGGAGGCAGGCAGGCAGACAGCTTGTCAACAGCTTCAGCGGTTCTCCTTTAAATACGATAGCAGCAACATATAAGCGTTCCCCGCTAACGTGCGCAGAATGCCGCTTCTCCTAATAGTGGGCCTCCCAAGAGGCGAGCTCTGCTGTGTTATATTGACAGGAATAGCACCAGTTAGTTTACACAGGTTTCGTCTGGGCCGTGTGGCTCAGTAGGGGAGGCTTTGTTGGAGCGCCTGCCGCGCCGGCTTTGCGTTCGCTCGGTTTGGAGCGGAGCGGAGGGTTGGTTTCTCATGCATGGCGCTCCTGATTGCACGCTGATTGAGGCCATTACCCGTTTCAGCATGCAATCTGAGATTGGCTGTTGGGAAAGTGCTGTGTCTCCACAATGCTGATGTTTATTTAGCGCCCATAAGCATTTCTGGGTTTGCTGTGGAAAATTGATTCCTACTCATGCGCAGATAGAGAGGAAAAGACACACACACACACACAAACACACACCCACACACACACACATGTGCACACACGCACACACACACAAACACGCGCAGAAGCACACGCATGCACACAAACACACACAGTCACACACACATGTGCTCACACGCATACACTTGTATACACACAAACAAACACAAATGTGGGTGTGAGTCTCACATACACACATGCATAACGATCTACATTTACAAATGCTCATATATGCAGAAAACACACCAAACACACAGAAGACACACACACACACACACACACATAAACACACACACACAC
Source organism: Coilia nasus (assembly GCA_027475355.1). NCBI lineage: Eukaryota > Metazoa > Chordata > Actinopteri > Clupeiformes > Engraulidae > Coilia > Coilia nasus. Next base: position 27,757,395 of record CM050219.1, on the reverse strand, counting down.
ACACACACACACACACACACACACACACACACACACACACACACACACACACACACACACACACACTACCACCCAGAAAAGTGAGCAGATGTGCTCTGCAGTCCTGTTTTCTCGTTCCCTCCCTCAGTTCCAGCTGCTTCACCTTCTTTGTGTTCTGGGCTTGGTCTCCGTTTGTTTGCCGACCTTTTTTTGGATCTCCTGACCCTGTTTGCTACGAGCACATGAAGGGCAGGAACACAGATGTTTACTGTACTCACCTTTGTAGATAGAAATCATTTAGCGCTCCTCTGTTTTCAGAGAGCCAGGGGGGGTGTGTTCCACAAAGCAAGTGGTAAGCCTCCTAATACCAGTGACGTATGACTGTGTTTTGCTAGGAGAATAAAACCACGAGACCCTTCTATTAGGAGCTTTACGACTCAGTTAACTTATGTGGGTAAGTCACTAAACCATGATGCAGAGAGGTATTGTTGCGCTCTAGATTGAATCGGTTGATTCAGGTTTTTTTGGAACCAAAAAAAGTCCAACTGAAGTGAGAGTGGCTCTCACACTGAAAAAGGACACACAAGGTCTGCAAAGAAGTAATAGCAGGTGCAGAGCAGATGTTTAAGCAATCACTGTGCTCTCTAAGTCACTAAACCACCCTTTTAGAATACCCCTTTGGCTGGGGCCACATTAGTTTGTTGACCCCCCCCCCCCCCCCACTTTGTATTGCATGACCCTGTTTATTTTGTGTACATGAAAGAGGAGAGATACTGCTGCTTACACTACTGTTGTAACTTTCACTGCCTAATGAAGGACAAGGGTCACTTAATTCTTGCTTGCACTATGGAACGTTCCGGTGCTCTTTTTCACCCAATGCAACAATACCACTGTCCTGACGTTGCCCAGTTACCACACATGCATGTTCTGGGGTTCTGCCCCTGTCACCCACCCCACACACTCACACACATAAACAGGTGGGCCTGTTACGAGGAAACGGGAATATTGTGTCTGGGCAAACAGCCTATCACACATAAAGAGGCTTCTGGTTTGGTAGGCCTGATTGACTATGTCATTATCTCATTGTTCGATGCTGTATTCCATTACATTACTCCGTCAAGGAACTCTACAAAGACTTCACTTGACCTCAACTAAATTGCTTTGTAACCTATCAGTAAAGAGAGGGAGGGCTATGTTGGTTGGTGTTAAACTTAAGTGCTAATATTAAGTATGCTTGCTGCATTCATGCAGCTGCTATGGGTTGAAGGCAGGCCCAACAGCTCACAGCCCACAAAGTATTTGCCCACCAGGAAGTAACGGTATGCCTATTGAGAGAATCCAGACTCTTTGCACAAAGCGAAAGCAAGTGAAAGAGTCTGTTCCACCAGACTATATTTACTCTCCTTTGTAGATATAAATCATTTAGGGACTCAGTGGCCCTGTTTGGAGAGAGAGGCAGATGTGTGTGTTGAGATATTTAGACATAATGACACCCAGGCTGGTGTTCACCTTTGAAGACATGGCCAAAAAAATGGTCCCCACAATAGCCCCACCCCGTCCTCCCGCCTTAACTCTCTCCCGCTCCACACCCCACCCCACCACGCCCCACGCCCCATTCCTCCAATCCCGTTCCATCTCTCAAGGACGCGGCCACAATTTTATCCTCAATTTTCTCCCTAGGCAATCATTTATGGCAGAAATTCTCCCTGTTTTCTCTCTCTCTCTCTCTCTCTCTCTCTCTCTCTCTCTCTGCTTTTGTTGCTGGAAAAGGTTTCAGAGTAAAAGCTCAAATGTTCAGGACTACATCACGTCTGACAATCTGCTGCGAGATGCAATGGGCCACCAATCTCTGTCTCTCTCTCTCTGTCTGTCTCTCTCTCTCTCTCTCTCTGCTGCTATTTTTGAATTGCCAACTCTTCCTTAAATGCGAAACAATCCCGCTGTTGCCATGCTGCAGAGTTGATTACTAGTGTACTATAAATGTTTAATGAGCTGCTCTTCTCCTGTCATTTTTTGTTTGAAACGTCATTGTTTTGGAGTAAAGGCTGAACATGACCACAAACCAGGAAAGCTGAATAATTTATCAGACTGTGTTATTATGGATGAATTTACCCCCAACAACACATTGCAGGTGTGAAGGGCACTATGATTGATAGTATAATTACTCAGATTAATAAGTATATATTTGTTCCCTCCACGCTCCTGTTGGGGTTGCTTTGAGACCCATGAACTGATTTGCATAGAACTGCAAAGGTTACGTACTCCGTTAAGAGCTCTGAGTCATTATTTCTTAATATATTTTCTGCAGCTGCACCGTGCAGTAAGGGCTTTTCAAAATGGCATCTTTCCACCTATGGGATTCTTCTTTTACCATCTGTTTGCGTGTGTGTGTGTGTGTGTGTGTGTGCACGTGTGT
>CM050219.1:27725000-27750000 GCA_027475355.1 Coilia nasus | reverse complement strand
AATTAAGAAAGAATGCCTTGATGAAGGTCTACTGACCAAAATCGTGGTCTGTTCAATACATTTATTTGGATGGATCTGCAGAAAATTCTTTCTTAAATGTGCTACCAAACCCAACATCAACCTAAGAAAAGCCTGGTATATGGCTATTTTGTGCTGATTCAACCTTAGAGGCTAATTGTTTTTATACCACAGCTTCCTTCAATTTCACATTTTGATGCGTTCTTTAGAACGGTTATTCATTTTCTATATACGCACACCTATGAAGTAGTCCCTCCTTTCCAACTGTATCACCTTTATGTATCAATGCGAAGTTCAACTGTAAATAAACAGTAAAAATGTGACAGCTTTAGCAAATGATGAGCAGATGGAAGAACACAGAGCTACAACATGTTATATGCCTCTGAGGTCGTCTTTTAGTGCTGTCACGCTGCATTTGGACTCTCTACTAATGTGATTTTGCTAAGCAACGCTTATCAGAACGTTGGAACAGCTAGCGTGACAACCAAAGGCATGGAACTAACGACTGGGTCTTGGCCATAGCAACCACCAGTTCGGAATTAGCAACGGCAGTTTGTCCAGTAAGTTATGAGAACGTCTTGTGGCGGAAGAAAGCAGTTCTACAAATAAGTTTGTTTTAGCGATTAAAATGTGGTAATTATTACCTAAAAATTAACATCAGACAAGTTTGGTAACCGTGGTATAAGCGGGATAATGGACTTCACGGTGTTCGTATATCAAAAAGTTAATGCACTTCGACGTGTAACCACCAGGCATTACCACCTCGAACGTGCATTAACTTTCTGATATACGAACACCATGTCCATTATCCCTTACATCTCAAACGCCGATTTGAAAAATAATGCTGGAAATGAGTTGAAAATGATGATACAAACATTTGTTTTGTCATTGAGTGGCTTGTATTTTGTCTAGTCTGGCACCAGCCCTCAACTTTGCAGCAATACTCTTTTGAGATTTTCACTGTGTTTTTATGTTTCCTTAAAGTGCTCAGACCACTCCGTGAAGGTCACGGGCACCATATTGTGAAAACAGACCCGAGGATGTGGTGAGGAGGGGAAAATGACTGTGGACGGTACAAGGGGGACAATCTGGATTTTTGGTTTTCCTGCAGCACAGAATACAAAAGCAGACATGAGTTTGCCATTTCCCGATAAAACTGATACTCAATACACTAGTGGATTGGTGGGTTTCGTGTTTGAGGTTACGCGTGTGTGTGTGTGTGTGTGTGAGTGTGTGCGTGTGTGTATGTGCATGTCTATGTGTGTGCGTGCATCTGTGTGTGTGTGTGCGCGTGTGTGTCTGTGTGTGTGAGGGTCCGTCTGTGTGTGTGTGTGTGAGTGTGTGCGTGTGTGTATGTGCATGTCTATGTGTGTGCGTGCATCTGTGTGTGTGTGTGCGCCTGTGTGTGTGTGTATGTGTGTGTGTGCGCGTGTGTGTCTGTGTGTGTGCGGGTCCGTCTGTGTGTGTGTGTGTGAGCTTGTGCGTGCCTGTGCCCTGTTGTAGTCATTCAGCTGTATGAGCTGTGTCTCACAGGACACATCCCACAAAAGCATAATAGCATAACACTAACCCAGTCAAGAAGTGCTGGAGGGCTTCCAGCGAGTCACCTGCTCCTCATATGGCCGGGAGCAGAGCGAGAGGCTAGTTCCTCCGAGTCATCTAGACTTCCTCTCACATCTTAGGGCCAGTCCCATGGGATGAATATGTAACAGTTTCTCTGGAAATCTCTTTTCCTCCCCAACTTATTTGCTCAACAAGTTTTTCAGTATCCTAGTAGCTTTCTGCCTGTCTGTCTGTCTGTCCTTTTGTCTGTCTATCTGCTTATGTGGGGCAGCTGTGGTCTAGTGGTTAGAGAGTTGGTCTTGGCATTGGCGAGTCTCAGGTTTGAATCCTGACCAGTAGGAAGAATGTGGGTGGGTGAGTAAATAACCAGTGCTCTCCTGCACCCCTCTTCCATGGCTGAAGCAAGGCATCTAACCCCACATTGCTCCAGGGGGACTGTACTCTGTACCTAAAATAACTGTAAGTTGCTCTGCATTAGAGCGTCAGCTAAATGTAATGTTTGTCTTTTTTTTTGGTGCTGTCTTTTTTTCTGTTTTGCTTCATTGCAATTCCCGGAGGAACTCAAAGCACGTGAAGACTGCATCCCAAGCATACTGGCGCTGGTGCGCGAGGTATGAGCTCTCGACTCACATCTGTGCTCCACGGCTTCCCAGCGCCCCTGCTGCTCCCGGCCTATAGTGCTCATCAACAAGCGTCATGGGAACTCGTCCAGCTCCGCTCTAATTGGGGGAGGAAGAGCTCACAATGGCTCTCAGATGCCATATTTCATTTCACGCTGCAGGAACAAAGGCATACTGACGGCGGTAAATAATAAACATTCCAAGATGGCTGCCCGGTATGGGAGCCACCTTCAGCGTAATTTGTAGGTGGCACGGCAAGGTGCAATGTTTGCTGTGTGCTTTCAGTCCCCTTAGGCTTTACCACAGTAGCAGAAGGAACATGGGAAACTGCTGATCAGAGTGTGGTTGGTTGGCAGTGTCTTAATAATAATAATAATAACAACAACAACAACAACAACAACAATAATAAGAAGAAGAAGAAGAAGCAATTAAGAACAATAATACATTTCATGTATGGGTGTCTTTCAAGACACCTTACAAAAACAGGATAAAAACATCAAACAGCAACACAAGGACAGCAAACGACAACTAATGAAGTTGCCAAAAAACAATTATTACAGTAAACACTGCTGTTGGTCTGTTGCAGGTGATCACAGCATGTTTCCTGTTATCTTTGCTGGCATCCTATGAAGAGGCCCCAGAGTCTCAGGAAAAAACAATGGTGGGGGTGGGGTTGAGGAGAAAGAGACATAAAGAGCTCTTTGGTTTGATGTACAGTGTGTGACAGCTTATCCTCCCTTCTCTTCAGATTATTCTTAATCTAATTATTCCCCCTGATGGGCATGAAGTCTGTGTAGTGCCTTCACACTGCCAACGATACTGTAACTTCTTTTATGTGATGACAGAGTCTATGCCATACTATAGTTCCGCTTTTAGTGTTGCTAATGCCTTTTTATCTCTGCGATAAGCTAAAGCGGGTTGTTGTCATTGAGTGAGGGTTCCAGCACAGATGGTGTAATCCCAAGGACGTTGTTTGAGAAATGTGAACGAAACGCTTAACAACAAAATGTGCATTTTATGCAAAAGTTCCAGAATCATAGTCACTATAGGCATGCCTTTGAATAAAATATGTACATATACTGTATATGTGTGTGTGTGTGTGTTAGCATGGAAGGATGGCGGTGGTGGTGGTGGTGTGTGTGTGTGTTGTGTGTTGTGTGTGTGGTGTTGGGAGCATACTGAAGGCCAGTAGAGCATTGACGATAAGAGCTCTTTGTCTCTCTTTCTGTCGGCTCTTCTTTCTTCCTCTCCCCCCCTCCCCCCGTCATGCCCCCAGAGAAGCTGGGAAGCAATCTGGCAGTCGCCCAGCAGGGGCTTAAGTCATTATAAGTAAAACGTATCCGGGGCCTCTGCTGATAGTTTGATAGCCAAAGTATGTCCAACTGTCTGAGCCCAAATAAGAACCATTCCATTCCCACGTGTCTTTACACATCTGTGTATATAATTATTTACATGCTTATTCACTGATGTATTGAGCTGTCATGCTGGAACATTTGTATATGCGATGATAAGCCAGTTTTCTTTCTGTGTGTGTGTGTGCGTGTGTGTGTGCGTGCGGGCATGTGAGTGTGTGTGGCTGTGTCTGCGTGTGTGAGCGTGTGTGAGCGGGCGTGCATCTGTGTGTGTGTTTGTGTGTGTGTGTGTGTTCGTGCAGGCATGTCTGTGTGTGTGTCTGCGTGTGCGTGTGTGAGCAGCTGTGCATCTGTGTGTGTGTGTGTGTGTGTGTGTGTGTGTGTGTGTGCGCGCGTGCGTGCAGGCATGTGTGGGTGTGTGCGTATGCGAGCGGCCGTGCAAGTGTGTGTGTGTATGTGTGTGTGTGCTTGTGCGTCTGTGTGCGCATGCAGTCGTGTGTGTGTGTGTGAATGTGTGTGTCTGTACAAATGAATGTTCTCTGTGATATACGTGCCTTTACCACACCAGAGGGACTATTTTTAGGTTGTTTTTTTAATCATCACATTAGTTCTCTCCTGTGAACACCTGTGATAGAAAAAGTTTAAACTTGGAGAAAAGGACAGGGAGAATTTTAGTGCTCTCAGAGGATGTTTTATTTTCATCTCTCTCTCTCTCTTTCTCTCTCTTTCTCTCTCCCTCTCTCTCTCTCTCTCTCTCTCTCTTTCTCTCTCTCTTTCTCTCTCTCTCTCTCTCTCTCTCTCTCTCTCTCTCTCTCTCTCTCTCTCTCTCTCTCCTGGTCTCTTTCCTGAGTAAAACTGCACATATGCTCAAAGGGTCCAGAGGGACAGGAGTTCTTGATTCTAGGACAGCAAATCAAATTAAATTCCCTAGGCAAAACATGCGTTCATAAACTCTCTCTCTCTCTCTCTTCCTCTCTCACACTCACTCTCTCTCCCTGTCTCTTTCTCTTACTCTCACTCACTCTTTATCTCTCTCTCTTTCTCTCTCTCTGTCTCTCTCGCTCTCTCTCTTCCTCTCTCTCTTCCTCTGTCACACTCACTCTCTCTCCCTGTCTCTTTCTCTTACTCTCACTCACTCTTTAGCTCTCTCTCTTTCTCTCTCTCTGTCTCTCTCTCTCTCTCTCTCTCTCTCACACACACACACTCACACACACACACACAGAGTGCATAGTGGAGCTCGTGCAGCTCCTCAGCCTAAGAAAGAGTAATTGTTAAAAATATGCAAATAACAAAGCAATTTGTAATATGCTAATCGTTACTTAAAAGTTGCTTACTCATAAATTACACCAGAGAGGTGGCACAGGAACACACCAGAGTGATTGTTCGCCAGAGGCACCCAGGAATATTGAACAGAGGATGCAGATCTAATTAATTATACCGGCTTAAAGTCTCTCGCTGGAGAAAATTACCTCACTGGATTGACCCCACAGTTATATATATTAGAAACAGATGATACTGCCCTCTTCACTCATGTGCAGTTTTTATCTCATGGACATTTTCCAAAATACTTGTCTACCATACCCAGGGGTGTCCGATTGAAGGGGGAAGTGGGACTGTCTAACAAGAGCACCATGGCAGTAGAGGCCCTATAGCATTAGCCTGGTAAGCCAGCTCCTCGTACTTCATTTCATTTTGTACAGAGGGTCTGGCAGTGCTTCTATTGATATTGCTGTATTAGGAAGAATTTTTACCTAGCCAATCAGTGAACAGAGGGATTGTTTGTGGGAAATGACGTTGACTTTGTGTGCTACATTTGAATTAGTAGTGTTTTGGCAGGCAAATAGCATATGTGGCAGGCAAATAGCATATGTGACAACCAGACGTTAGTGATTAGGTAAAGGCAAAACAACTTGTTTTAATCATTTCAAACAAATGCATGTTGCTCATCTCTGTTATAATCTAAAAAAATATTTACCTCAAGTTTCTAAGAGTAGGTACAATATCACTCACACACTAACGTGATGCACAACTTGGTACATTAGGCCATCACACGCACACATATAAACCAAGCTTAATCAGAGATGGCAACCTGGTCCCCCATATGGGCGGACAGACACACACACAGACAGACAGACAGACAGGCACACACACACACACACACACACACAGATTGACAGGGTCATTGCAATACCTGGTCAATGACACCTGGACCAGGTAATAATTGCCATCTTTACACAAAAAACTGCATTTTTAAGGTGGTCTCTGTTGGCATGGACGTTTTAGTGACATTATAAACAAAGATCAAATGAAATAGAAGTGTAGTGTCTTGTCTCTTTGCCAAATGGCACAGTGCATACGGCCGTACGCTTGCAGGCCCCACTGGCTTTGATGCATAATGCATTCAGTCATCATTTCTCCAAAATGTATGAACACTTCTCAGTCAGTGTTCACCACCTGCCAAAATCTGTCCACCTGCAGCACTTTTTTACTCTGCTCACAACAGCGAGCATTTACTTCAAAACCTGTCAAAATAGTAGACAACTGTACACAGAAATAGACTGTATTTGGACAAATGAAACTATTCGCCAGAAAAAAGTTAGTGAGGGAAAAATGTAATGCAGTGCATCAAGTTGTCATTTGTTTGTAAGTTGTACTGTACATCCAATGACAGAGTAGACCTCTTGGAAAATAGTATTTGCCATCGTCACTTCAGTAAAGCATGAATTGTTTTGATGGTTGTCGTGCATTGTTCACAAAAAGTCAAGTGATGTACTCAGGCGTGTCTTTTTAAGGCACCATGTGTAAAGAGCACTGCTGGGTATAAGACACAATACATTTTCACATAGCTATCACATAGATATCACATAGCATTTTCCTGTGATGCCGTAAGGGAGTAATGTAGTTAATGTGATTTTGTCACATTTACTGTCAAAGTGACTGCACACATCGGACATTAAAGCAGTAGTGGATAATTTGATCATGAAATAAATCATATTTTAGTTCACTGTTTCACTGTTAATCGCTTATCATCATTTTGATTAATCGGTTGCTCCTCCCAATGTATTTGTAGTCAAACTGCCAAACAAATGCACAATTCGACACATAGGGCTCTATTTTCACGATCATATGCGCATTGTCTAAAGTCTGTCGCGCAAGTTGCTTTGGGGTGTTCCCGAGACAATATGCTATTTTGACGACGGGAAAAGTGAACATTGCGCCTGGCGCATGGTTCAAAAGGGTTACCTAATTAATCATAGGTGTGTTCGGGGCGTAACATGCAATAAACCAATCAGAGTTTATACTCTCATTCCCTTTAAAAGCCAGCCGCGCTTTGTCCATGGCTTGTTGCTATTACGATGGCGTTTCCCATCAGGAGCGTTTTTCTTTGAAAACCGATCTGCTCGTGCATGAGCAGTTAATCTTCCAGGATGGATATTTAAGTCTGTTTTTTACACTTACTGTTTCCCTTTGGTTATGAACAATGTGTGTATGTTTATTAAAAAAACTGATTGCTCAATAAATGTGCATTATTGCAAAATATGTATCAGTGTTTATGTCGTTGCACTTAGTAAATAATCAGATTCGTAGTCGTATGCAATTGGACATCTTTTTGGAGCTTGAAGATGTTTTAAGCCCTGTTGTTTGCATGATGTATGTGTTAATAACCATATTTTATGCATATGCCTTTAGTGGATCGTCCCCTAACAGTGACTCATCAAGAGGGGGATCCCTCTCGTTATATCCCAAAGCGTGGTGCGCCCATAAAATAGCTTTTCAGCAATGCGCAACTGACGACAGACCAGGGTTTTGTTGGTCACTGGCGGATTTAATTTTTGCGTCCTTATAATAGCATCTGGCACGCTTTGCGCCAGACCACACCTCTTCTTTTCGCTGACACACCCGTGACGGTGCAGTGTCATCTGCTATCTAGACAACGTGATTTTTTGCCTGAAAAAATGAACGGTGCGCTGGCACAGAATAGTAATGACACCATGCGCACGCCGCGAATGCACAGTGCGCCGCATCATGATAGGGCCCATAGTCTCTGGTCGATCAAGAGATCTCTCAAGGCAGTAAATGGCTATTGACATTGTGAGAGTGAAAGGTAATAGTCATGCCAACAACAAGAATGTTTTCAGATGTAGCCTTTTAAAAGTCTTTTCAGATAATTCAGATAATTTCAGATAATTTTACAATGACTTAAAAGAGGAAAAACTGTTCTTTTTCCTTTTTTGTAACTTCACAAAAAATATTTTGTTTCATGAAATGGTATCTGTGGAGTTCTGTGAAATCTTCTGTTTTGTTTTTGCAATGTTGTGTTGTGCTCCTCACAGCAACCGTAACGAAACTTGTTTCATGCATCAGACTGTGAGCTTGCAGAGACCTCAGTTCCCCTTAATCTGCGATCAGAGATCAAAGCAAAGCCTGCGTCCTCTTTTCTCATCAGCTCACTTTCACATTTCCACAGCTGCTCACATTCATATTCTTTCACTTATTTGGCATATGGTCATTTTTTGAACTCTCTCATTCACACACAGATTCACTGACACCCACCCACACACACCCACACACACACACACACACACACACACACACACACACACCCATCACCACTTGCAGACTCATTCCATTCCATAAGTTTCAAGTTTCTACTGTGATTTCTTTGAACCGTGCACCACATTTAAGCAGTTCTCCCAGAAATACACAGTGAGAATAGACTCAAATGTTTAATTAAAACAATGGATTTTACAAGAATGGACTGCAAGTTGCTCAGAGGATCAATTGCTGTGAAATAAATAAATAAATAAATAAATAAATAAATAAATTAATTAATTTAAAAAAAAAAAAAAAAAAAAAAAAAAAAGCCTTTGGTGTAGGCCCCGTCATCTGTCCAGGACTTGGGTCCTGCCTGGTCCTTCCTTCAGAAATATAGACTAGCACCTTCTTCCTTCAGACATATAGACTAGCCCCTTCTTCCTTCAGACATATAGACTAGCACACAACTGGTGGTGGTGGTAGTGGTGGTGGTGGGAAAGCAAGCAGGGGCATTTTGGCACCTCAGCACTTGAAGCAACAATGCAGAAATATTTGCTGAGACATTGTCTTCATGTCATTCTTTTTCCTTAATCGTTGTTTCTCTGGCTTCTGTCTTTGTGCTCAGGAAACAATTGGAAGTTCGTTCTTGATTCCCTTTGTCCTAAAATCATTTCATACTGTGACGCCCCTCTGTAGTACCTGTGGGCTGCCTGAGTCTTGTGATGGCCAGATGAGGCTCAGGTGCCTAGTTTGTGTTAAGGGGCGGGTAATTGGGAGGATTGCCTACACCTGGATGGGTGTGGGTACATAAGAACACCTCATTTTAGCTCATTTTAGCTCTTGTTAGCTTTTGCTCCTCTCTCACCTTTTTTTGCGTAAATCCTTTTTGAGCATCGGGCTGCTACATCAGCAGACATTCCTACTTACTGACATCCGTCCCACACGCATGCATACATTTTTCCCCCTAGACGCTTTTGTTTCTGCATTTTCTCTTGCTTTCAATAAATACATATTGTTATTTTTTCCATGATAGGAGGCGCTAGAAGCAAGGAAAGGATGAATGGAAGTAGAGAAGAAAGGAAAAACTAAGATGATCTCTACCCCTAATAAAGCAAGTTGAAGCTGTTGATTGGACATGAGTGATGTGTCATGATGCAGTATTTAAGACTTCCTGTTAGAACCTTTACTAAAGCTTCTGTTTCAGAGAACTCTCCTTCTCGACAGCTGATGTGTCCATGCCACAGGTGATTTAACCACATTCACATTTCTTTGCAGGATTTCCCTCATGCAGTCGCTCATAAATATTGCACAGCCCTTCGAGTGGTAAATATCTAATGAGAACTGTGCTTCTTTTTGTGCCGTGTCAACCACACAGGTTTGGACCCCGGCTCGGCTCTGCGAGGAGCCCCAATGTATAAATAATCAGAGCAGTAATTAATCTGTTTGGACAGTGAAGGGACCAAGAGCAGCTGGCTGCACAACAGCCTCGTCGGCTGCAGGGTTTTAGCTACGTGCAGCATGCTCACAGCACAGCACAGCACAGCACTCGCTTGGCCTGGACCGCTAAATGCTAATGTTCTAGACTGTCTTTTTAAAGAGGAGCCTTTATATTCTTCCTCCTGCCTACCCAGGCCTAACTGAACACTCTAGATTGTTCAGATAAAAGGCCTTACTTTCTTATACAGGTTTCTACAGAAACTACCACAGAGTTGTTTCACTGTCAATGTTTCAGCCATTTATTATTGTGAGGGGCAGACAGGAGAGTCTTTTTCTATTCAGTGGTGCACTCTAAAGATGCCAAAGACTGTCCTCAAAGCCCTGATCCCAAAAGATTACAATGAAGGAGATCATGTCACCACAATGACACAATGAAAGTGTCCTCACCTAGAATACTTTATCCTTTTTTATTATATGGCATATTATGTAACACTATATTTATATATAACTTGTCCCCTGCTTTTTGAACGGGAATGATATTGTTTATGTTTTCAAAATTGTCTTTTGTTTTTTTATTTCTTTATAGTGTCACATTACTCTACTGGCAACATGGGCAGTCATGGGCTAGAGGTTAAGGATGGTTAAGAGGTTAAGGAAGCCAAAGCCTTCTCCATCTTCCCCCATGGCTGAGGTGCCCTGAGCATGGCACCGTCCCCACACACTGCTCCCCGGGCACCTGCTCCCCGAGCACCGTCCCCACACACTGCTCCCCGGGCACTGCTGTCATGCTGCCCCCTGCTCACATGTGTGACGGATCAAATGCAGTTAAATAAGATTAAATGTCATTGTGTGCATGCCCAGTGTGCTGTGTGACAAATGGGAATCATTTTCACACAATATAAATTGGCCTTTTTTTTAAAAAAATGTGTTGTCCTATTGTGGAGTTACAAACATATATTTTCTGTGCGTGGAACAGAACACAGGGAAACAGATTGGTATTTCACGATCATGTCTGTAATGTTACCTCTATGACACTTGTCTTGGGTATAAAAAAATGACATAACCTTTTATCTCTACCATCTTGTCATAGTCAAAATGTAGCCCTCCTTTTTTTTAAAGAACTCTTGGTAACACTTTCTGTGAACCCAGTATTCATAATAGCATATAAACACATTCATAAAGGGTTATAATTTTTTCATAAAGCTTTATAATTGTTGACATAAGTATTTGCGGTTAATTTATACATATGTATAACTGCACTTGTAAAGCATTATAATACTCTTATAAGCCTTTACAACTTTAAGTGACACAGTACATTATAAAGCTACTTTGACCTCTTCATAATGACGATAATGATATGAAGTGAAAAACGGCAAAGAAGGTTTATAATGCAGTGTGTCATTTAACACAGCTTGTAACACAGCATTATAAAGCCTTACGAGTGCAGTCATTAGTACATATAAGGCGCGTTTCCACTACAGTGAGTTCCGGGTAATTTTTCGGCCTTCTCACGGTTGGCGCGTGTCTCCACTATCGGGAAGTTCCGAAATGGGCGATCTCCCGGAACTTTTACAGGGACCAACGGAGTACCTAAAGGGATTAGGTACTCCGTTCGGCCCTGAAAAAGTTCAGCTTGTAGCCTGTGGTAAACTCGATGCTGATAGGCTGTTGTTAAACACAACCAGCCATAGGTAATCTAAAAATCAATATGCCATACGAAAATATTTTTTCGAAACAGACTAAATGAATTTCTCACAACAGAGTTCATTACAAACACAGTTGCCCATGTAACTATATTTTATCTAATCTTAGAGGTTAGTTTGAAGACAGACTCGTATTATTTTTAGATTAGCAAACTAATTCAGCATGGTAGCAGACTAATACGCTTTCTATGGAGTATTTTCATATGCCTGTAAGAGGAAAACGTACAGTCTATCAAACTCAGAGTTGTAGGAGAGCTTGTTTTGGCCGTTTCCACGATAAAGCATTTGACTACTTGCTATGTGGTGCACAACGATTTCCTCAGGCAATTAATTACCTTCTTAAAACATGTTTACTTGGCTAACTTTAGCCTGCTAATCTTGTCATAACGTCACTCGGAACATCTAATCTTATGAAACATAGTAGACATAAATGGACTGGAAACTCACAATAAATAGGAACACTAACCACAAATGTTTAGGATTTATCCGGTTTAATTCATAAATCAACATAGAATGCAAGCCTGCAGTCAGTCATGTTCGCTGCTCTGAGACACCGAAGTTTCCCTTTGTTTACTAGAGGTCCGATAAAACGTTGTTGTAGTGTAGACACGCAAGGTGAGAGGACCAACCAAACAACAGTCCCTGAAAATTTCCCTCTCCCTGAATTACCATCGGAACCTCCCCTAATGGAAACGCGGCTATAGTTGTGCATACTTATGTCAATCATTATAAAACTTTAGAAATGCATTATAACCCTTCATGAACGTGTTTACAGGGTCTTATGAAGACTGGGTTCATAGTAAGTGTTACCAAAATCTCTTCTTCCCCTTTGTCTCCCAGTGGTCTCCGGCTCCTTTACGAGAGAGAGGTGTTTTTGGCAGTCGCTGTATGGTGAGGTGTGTCTGTGAGAGTGCTCAGTAAACATAGCCTTCGGGCCAAGAACCGCTGAGCCTGCACGTTGGGAGCCCAGCACTTGTGCACTTGACCGGGGTTAGGTCAGAGGCACACTCCACACTAAAAATGATGGCGGTGAAGTTAACCTTTCACCTTTTGAAGAGGTGGTGTTTAAAACGGGGAGTCGAAGAGGTCCCAGAGTATCACCGATTACCAAATGATGCATAAAGTGGCATGCCCCGGCTCTCCAGACGCAATTTGCTTAAATAATGAGGTTGTACTCACTGATGAAAATTAGTTTATGCAAGGGCGAATGGCTACTGGAAAGTATGTTAACCTTTCACCCTTGTGTTTATCTAAGCTGAGTTTGAGTTTGTGTGTAGGCGCGTATGTGTGTGAGTGAGTTAGGGAGAGAGAGAGGAAAGAAAGAGAAAGGGAATTATTTATTAATGTAGCACACCATCATCTCTTTTTGCCTCGAGGGTTTCCATCTTGTCCAGGAAAGAAGAAGAAGAAGAAGAAAAAGAAGAGGAAGAAGTGGAGGAGAGATATAATTTTGTGTCCTCGGGCCAATATCCGCGGCTGAACAAAGATCACATACGGGGAGCTGTAGAAGGTAGCACTCACCGCCTCTCTCTCAGAGACACTGAGGCACCGCCTCTCTCTCAGAGACACTGAGGCAATAGCCTCTCTCTCAGAGACACTGAGGCACCGCCTCTCTCTCAGAGACACTGAGGCAATAGCCTCTCTCTCAGAGACACTGAGGCACCGCCTCTCTCTCAGAGACACTGAGGCAATAGCCTCTCTCTCAGAGACACTGAGGCAATAGCCTCTCTCTCAGAGACACTGAGGCACCGCCTCTCTCTCAGAGACACTGAGGCACCGCCTCTCTCTCAGAGACACTGAGGCAATAGCCTCTCTCTCAGAGACACTGAGGCAATAGCTTGCTTTCTGTCTGTCTCTCCTTCCCAGAGGAATATACTGCTTCTTAGAGTTGTGTTGATTTTGACAAAATAAAATAAAAAATAAAATCTTACATTAATATGATGTTTATCTTTTTCTCCTAGGGGGGTGTAGAAGAAGCATTTAAGTTTAATTCAGTTAGATGTAGACTTTGACTTTGTAGACTGAAATTATACTCCTAAGAAACAGTGTCAAGGAAAGCCTGATTTAAGACCAATCCAGGTTGACTTTCAGTGGTGTTAAACTATTTTTTTCTCCTAAGGAGGTTTAAGGAGAAACAGACAATAAGATCTTCTGTAAATAAGATCTTTCCAATGGCCTTTCTCTGTCTCGTACTCCTCAGTTGTCTCACCCCCCCCCCCCCCCCCCCCCCTCCTCTTTACCTCACTGCCTGTCTGCCTGCTCTGCCCATCACCGGTCAGCCAATCAAAAACAAACAGCTGCGGTTTCACGCTAGATATTACTTAAGTATTTATTTACAAGAGCGCTGCAAGATGCCTCTCATAAATTTTTCACTTTCTTTTTTTCTCTTCCACGTTCTTCTTCGTGCACCCACCGCTCTGCCGACCGATAAGAGCCGCTGATTAAAAAGAAAGAAAATCGATGGCGACCTCATGAGTGAAGGCTTCAGGAGCGATCAAATGTGAACCCCTCCGTGTAAAGCGATCTGCCATGCTGCCGACTTGCTGAGGGCTGTCAAAATGGCATCACCTGAGGAGAAGAAGCTACAGCCCTCTGCACCACCACCCACACACCCACATCCCTACGCCTCCACCTGCACCAACCCACTGCCACTCCTTATCATCAAACCCCCCCCCCCCACACACACACACACAGCTCCACCAACCTCCTAAAGCTTTTCAAGGGCAGAGCAGTTGAGAGAGGGGAGAGGTGCGCTGGCTGGCTGGGTGGGTGTCTGTGGTTAGCTGACACTGGTTCCTCTTCCTGTTTCCTGACAGATTCATGTCGGAACAAATGCAAAGCACTTTTAAAACCCCACCCACCCCGCAGCCCCACACCCCCACTCTGCTCCGCCTGTCTCTTACCACCACCACCACCTCCATCTCTCCCCATCACGTTCACATCCACACATCCTGTCTCTCCGAGCACTGCTGAATCTACAGTAGGAAACCAGTGTCACACAGATTCCTCTCCACATCTGGCCTGGCATCTCAGCAGATGATGCCAACCCTCCAGCCTAGCCACTAAATTGTTGTTGTCTCACAGTTAGTCATGTTTTCAGTGTGGGATTAGTGTGTGGGCAGCAAGATAGGTGTTGACTTGGGTAAATATTATACATTTATTTATAATATCCATACATTTAAAATCTCTCTACTTTGATGGTAAAGCTGGGATGTGCTAACGTCACTCTCTCTCTCTCTCTCTCTCTGTCTCTCTCTCTCTCTCTCTATGTCTCTCTCTCTCTCTCTCTCTGTCTCTCTCTCTCTCTCTCTCTCTCTCTCTCTCTCTCTCTCTCTCTCTCTGTCTCTCTCTCTCTATGTCTCTCTCTCTCTATGTCTCTCTCTCTCCTCTCTCTCTCTCTCTCTCTCTCCCTCTTTCTTTCCCATCCTGGTGTAAATTGGCTCCTAAGATCCTCAGAAACTGAGAGGACTGGGAGTCAATTCCACCTTGCCTTGGTAAGGCCCCTTTGGTAGTAACTGGAAACACAAATGTGTATAAGTTATGTGGCTGAACTTTTTTTAGGTCTGTAGAAACACTTACTGAGCAGACAAGTAGTGAACATTTTGTTGTTATCCTTTAAAAAAAGGTGAAAAAAAAGCACTATTCTGCATTAGCATGCAGGAGAGGAAGGCAAACACACTCTCCTTGAGGTAGAATATTTCATCACTACGGGAGAAAAGGTCAGGGAGCTACTCCCATCCATCCTCCATACCTTTGCAGGCCATGGTTGCTATTGACTGTTCTGTGCTTCTAACTACACGCGTGGGCCACCGCTGGTACAAAAAAGGCTCCTTAAAAGGATTTCATATGACCTTGCGAGGTCATCTCCTCGTGTGTTGAGGTTACAATATTACTCCATTATCGCAATCTGACTGGGTCAAGGAAGTCAATCGCCGCTCCTAATGGCCCGGGGAGCAGGAAGGCGAATGAAATATCCCACAAAAAGCTCTCTGTGGGTCATTCTGTGCTGCCCACTTCCTCACAGCGCCTTTCAGTATAAAACTAGCTCTTTTATCCAGTGATTGCCATTCACCGGGTCTTGACCAGATGACCAGATTACTTTTGCGATTGTATACAATGTAATGTCTTCTTTTTATCAAGTCCTGCATCTAAAAGGCTTGTCAATTTGTGGAATATTTGCGCAAGATTTGTGCTGTATTTGCATTTCTACAAGTAAGCAACAATTTAACGCTTACTCCTATCCACACTTTCTTAAATAAATAAAGAAAGAAAGAAAGAAAATCAGACAGGAAGAAGTCATATAGAGGTGATATTTTTTGTATGTAAAATGCAAGGCTAGTGTTCAAAAATATGAGTGTTAAAGTATGTCAGGTGGAAACTGCTTGTGTGTGCGTTGTTGTTGCTGAGATGCATTAAAGTTGGCTTGATACTCAGCTTCTTGGTATAGCTTTGACAGGTAGCTAAGCAACAACCCATTGCTGGGGAAAAAAAATCATACCCTCAGAAGTTAAACTATTTTTAACTTTAAGTGGCTTGCATTTTTTGGCACCTGGTGTTTTTGTCCTCTTGTCACATTGGTCTAAAATGTATGTCATTCATTTAGCCAAACAATTGTCAGACAGCACCTGGAGGTGGACATAGCATCCCTAGGTGAATGCCCACCTATGGTCATGGTATCAGCCATTCCTGAAGTGTTAGTCTTACTCTTGTTAAATATATATTATTCTTAGTCAATTCTATCCTGTTCTTAAAGTCAGGTTATAGTCAACTCAAAGTTAGTTACTTTTTACTATCAAAATTCATAGTATGTCTTGCCCTTTGTGTGTATGAGTTTTGCACTTTTGTGCTCTGTGTTTCTCTTTTAGACTTCTGCTAAACATGGCAGGTCTTTTGTGTCTGTATGTTGCATTTGCACTTCAGGGTCACGTTTGCTTGTTTGTGTGTTTGTGTTTTTTGCATGCAGTACATGCATGCACTTGAGAGATGCAAGCGTTTGTTTTTGCTATATTCTCTATTTTTTCTGCTTGCGCAAAGGGGCTGGGTTGGGGATGCATTGACTTACTTTTTTAGTAGTAACTGTTTTTTTTTCTTTAAAACAAGGACAAGAACTTAATAATTAGAGGGTGCAACCTGCATTTTCATACAGTGCACTGTACACATCCATTTCCTGTTCTTGGGAAGGTATTATGCCCCAAGCCTGTAGATGGCACTCTGGAAAGAAGGGACAGGGGCAGGTATATAGCTGGCAGAGAAGAAGAGGTTTTGAATGCCAGTGTGAACACCTCTGAAGTACTTTTGCCTTGTCTTTCTGATTTACCAAGGTATGTAGTAAACTTAACTGTGAATTGCAGTTGTTATTGTTTGTGCCAATTATTTGTGCCATCTAAGGACTCATTCACACCAAACAATCTCCGTATTCAGCGCGTGGCCGTATTCTGTCCGTACAATATGTTTCTATGGTGATAGAATCCGCTCAGAATACGCTCAGAACACGGTTGCGGTGGGAATGGTCTCATCTGCCAACGTGCATTGTAAATGAATACGGACAGAATACGGCCACGCGCTGAACACGCAGAGAGTTTGGTGTGAATGAGCCCTAAGGAGTGAAGTTGTTGTGCAGTGTCTGATCTGACCCATTATTTCAGTCAGAGGCCGTGGTATATTTTCCCCACTAAGTGATGAGCACTTTGTAAGTTATTCAGTCCCTGGTGTGCAGAGGTGAAGATCCAAGCATGAGAAATGAAATCCCTTTCCGTATATTTGATCCAACCATTTCCTGAACCAGCTAATCGGTATGAGCACAAATAATCAGACAGGTAGATCAGCTAATTAGTGAAATCACCTGTGTTAAGTGCACAGGCAGAAGGAGTACATGTCGCCACTTTTGTCTTTCTGAAATCAGAATCTCCACCGCTGGCACTGCCTGTGTGTCTGTGTAGCCTATTTGCGTCGATGAAAACAAGCCCAGGCCAGGCGGTCCAAGCCCAGGCAACTGCAGCACTTAATTGGGTGCACGCTGTGGTATTATGAAGCGCATGGGAGCTACGTGGGAGAAAAATCAAACTGTCCTTTGAAGTAATTCTTTGATGGATTTGCGCAGCGGGGGATCACATTTGGAAGTGCCTATTTGTGTGAAAGAGAGGCGTCCATCGCTTGTGAAAATGGACTGAATGGGACAGACCCAGCATGCGTAGCAGGCGAGTCTCAGAGAAATGTCACGCAGCGATGACTTGTTTTGATTTTTTTCCCTCCCCCATGATAAACATACAGCACTGCACACTGGTACAGTGGTGAAATGTCAGCTAGGAAGCGGGAGACACTGTTGGATTCATCCGATTCGTGTTGGTGGAAACTGACATCACAGAAGACACCATTAACAAGTGGGTAGCTTTTGTGCTACGTTTGTGTGGGGTTATACAAACTTACAGGATGAAATAGAGAGGGGGGAGCTTCGCTAACACTTCCAATTCCACTAACAATTTCCAATATGTCCGCAATAATCATTACTTTCTCAGTTTTCAGACAGAAAAAGACTGTCACATGCCGTAATTCAACTGTCTGAGCTTTGACTTTGACCCTAAGATCATTTTGAAGTTATTTCCTCTTGTCTTTCCAGTGGTACCAAAATCTCAGTTTTGAATTCTGGGTCACTGTGCCTTATTTTGCCTGATCTGGTACCATGTGTGCATTTTATAGTGTTTGTGTGGGAACCTGTGAACTGGTCTGCTGTGTCGCGGAGAGGAGGAGTATCCCATAGGTGTAGCCACAGGTGAGCTAGGGTCGGCCTGTGCCCACCCTCTTGTCAATCAGGCTTGTCAATCAATCAACCCAATGACAAGGCTCTATAGGCTTGATTGACTGTTTTAATAATAAAAATAACCTATGGGTTTTGGGCTAGGCCCACCTGATTTATTTTCTGGGCCCACCCATTTTATGATCTTTGGCTACGCCCCTGGTTTACCCTGCTTTTTAGAGCTTCACTGAGTAGCCATTAGCACAGGCATGTAATAAGCGAGGAGGCCAGATCCAGCTCTGCTCAAAGCAAAATCACCCACGCCTACATCAGTCAATAGAGGGAGACTGGAGTGGGTGTTGGGAATGAGAGCAAGGGAGAGGGAGATTGAGACTATGATTGATTTATTCACATGTAGTAATTAAACCCCCATTGATTTTTCTTTTTTTAATTTGAGATATACATCCCTTTGTTCACTCTAATACCAGCCTGATTAACTGATTACGAATTCTGCCGTGCGCAACCCCGACATGTAATTCGCGGCTCCATCACTGTGAAATTGAACAGGGAAGCAGAAACGCGTGTTTTAGTCGTATTGTCAGCTGTTGTCCACTTTCTGTGGAAAGTACAAGCAGGCACTCAAGGCCATGAAACCCCACCATGGGTGTCGATAACATATTTTTGTGCTTTATTTATTTATTTATTTATTTATTGCCAGGCAAGGCTGTCCTCAGAGACATGCTTTTCTGAGGATTGCAACAGAGCGGAGGTAATTGCTTCTGGGTGGGTTTGTGCCATTGGCCGTTTTCAAGGGGCATCTGATCTGTGTGACATCCAGGCTATCGATCAGTGAATTCAACACTGCCTCTCTAAGTGGGACAGAGGGCCCTTGCATGCAGGCGCCCTTATATATGGCACATCTTACATGGCCACCCCTTGTTGCCAGTCATGGTTTGAAAGTTCTCTGCCAGTTCTCATGACCATACTGTACCTCCGCTGCTCTGCTTCGTCCTGTTAAAAACAAACTGGCCTCAACATTTAAAGGTGTCATTGCATTGTTTTTTTCATTAGTTTTGCAGTGGTCTCTAGTATTAATGAATGCCCTGTGAGACGATTTTTGCAGCCCCATCGTCAAGTAAGTGCAATATTGTCAACAATAATGTCAACAGCTGGTGGGCAGAGGCCTTTATTCGCTCCTTTCTAGTGGTTTTCTTTGGTTGTAGTGTCTGCCCTTTAAACATACCCAATAATTCCACGACTCTACACTCTAAAAAATAAAGGTGCTTAAATGGTTCTTTAAGTCTCTGGATGGTTCCATGGAGAGTGAAAACTCTGTGTTGAACCATTACATTATGTGAAAGGTTCTTCACATTAGAAATGGTTCTTCAGAGCCTCAGATCATAGTGGGCTATGCTATGTCATGTCAGTGTCAAATGGTTCTTTAAAGAACTGTTGCGTCGATGGTTCTCTAAAGCACTGAAAAAGGTTCTTCTATGGCATCGCTCTGAAGAACTGGTACTGGCCCCATTATTTTTTAGAGTGTAATTCAAAGTCTGTTCTCGACTCACAAAATGGCAACATGCAATTCATTTAACATGTACCACTGTCTGTTTGTGGATGAGCCAAACACATAGCAATTCAGTGACTCTTTTGGCTTCACTGCTCAAGATGTTTGGCTCAGTGAAGCAGAATGTAATAATGGGTTAAAGTGTTAAATTGAGCTATACAGCTGTGGAATCCCCTGCTTCTGACCTGGTTATAAAAATATATATGTCCGCTTTGTTCATACTGCATTATTAAATAATGGATTTAAAATACAAACACAAATGTGCTACCTGAAGAATAGAGTGACGCATTCATTATGAACACAGAGATTCATGAAGTGCTTGAGTAAAAATGGGAGTAAAGCCAGTGAGAGTCCTATTAGCTACATAAAATGGATGTCCCTTTTCCAATCACCTAAATCAGCATTAGAAACCTCTACCCCTCCATATTTGTTACAGAGCCAGACGAGAGACTCGAGGAACTCCATCTGAATTCGAAATGCATTTCACAAATTAGCAGGCAGTCAGACACACTCTACCAATTCTTTAAAGGAAGTTAAGTCTGCAAGCAAGTCATTTGAAAATGAATTTGCTTCCTGCTACTGTCATTTGTCACGCCTGCCAGCTTTGCAGGGTTCAAACACCTGGGATGCTCAGACAGAGAACTCATTGCAGTGCCCTGATTTCTACGCCACACTCTCTGTCAAACTGCCCAGTCCAATTGCTGTTTTTCTCTTGCTGTTTTTCTTTTTCATTTTATTTTAGTTTTTTTTATATGTATATATTTTTGTGACCATTTCGTTATGTACTTTTTGTGTTCTCATTTTTTTTTTGCCCATGTAAAATACCATCACATTTTGTAGTTGTAGCTGATAAGGGATTGATTTAAAACATGAATCCGAGTTAATATGTAGTGATATCATGTAAATTCAACAGTGATTTTCACATGATCCTCAAATAACTCTTTAGCCTGAGTTACTAACACTTAACATTTTCTGTCAGACCTCTCCAGGTTGTATGCTTGTTGGGGAGACATTCATTTAGACACCTTACAGAGGACTCTCAGTGCCTCTTTCCCTTCTCAGTCCTTCTCCTCAGAGATGAGGTCACTGACCCTGGCCGTGTATTGATAACACTGATATCTGCGTAGCAGGGTTTGAGTTTCGCCACCCCCCCCCCCCCCCCCCCCCATGTTTCACCTTGAGGAGGGAGGACTCACTCCCGGATTACAGACAGAGGCTGTTTGATCCTGTGTCATAGCTTTTCCATTATTCAACACATCGCCTGGGGAAGGTTGGTGTGCAGCCATCAATAGCCAGCCCCCCCCCCAGTAAACAATAGGTACGAATGACACATGCCCAGTCACCTCAACCCTTCGCTAAACTCTCGGTATCCTCCTCTAGCTCGTCAAATACAGACATCAATATTGGTTAAGAGAGGAGCAGGTTGCGTGGGCACGTTCTGTTTGTTTGTGCAAGTTGTAGTGAAATCACGACAGGTAATATCCTTACTCTGAATCTCGTTTTTTTTACTGCTTTGTGTTAAGATCTTTAATAATGTATGTCAACACACTGCCATTTGTTTTGCTCTTGTAAAATCATGATGAAGTCATTTACCTGGCTCCAATAATAAATCAGTACATGGGAAAGGTAACAACTCAAAACACAATACTGGAAATAAACGCAATTGCCTTTATATATGCCTGTGATATATAGCCTACATGTATATATCGAGAACCTAGCCTACAAAAGCAAATTGAAGGTAGTTATTCCATACAGTCTTGAAACTGCTGGGCAAAATGTTCAATGTGAAGGATGTATGCTACCCTTACCATGCAATGTCTATTTTTGAAATCAGTGTCCATTAGTGGATAAAGATTCTTGTGTACAACATCTAGATCTCTTTGGTTTTATTTGACCACGGTTTAAATGATCTTCATTGTTGTTGTCTGACTGTTATAAAGTCCAAGATGTTAAGTGGAACAAAACATTTACAATACAGGCCTCTGATGTAAACCTTTAGTCAAATATGCAAATCAGATCTTAGTGAAATTACAAAATTTGTCATCAGCATTTTAAACTATGCATTAAGCCTTTGTAAGACTTAAAAGTATAAAACCAAAATAGAACTGTAAATGACTTTATTATTCAAACGTTTTTGCACAAGTCATATGGGTTATGACTTTTTAATATCGGGCATTTAAAGCCTGACACTCTAAAGATTTGACGAGCTCCAGACTGAAAGGATTTCCATTTAGATTGAGATTGGCAAGAGGTTTAGATAGATATCACACAGTGTACTTCTCATACCCACCGGGGAACTTTTTACACCAGACATAGCAGCACCGGGCCTAGCTGCTAATTAGATGCTTTGGTGCTACAGGTAGGTGTTTTTGACAAATATTTCCACAGATACCAAGCTGGCAGGATTTCTACTTTTTAAACAACCTTTTAAAAATGTCCTACAGCCAAAACAGGTCGGTCTGTCTGAAGTTGAATTAATCTGTTTGCTTTATAAGGCCTTGTTTAAAAAAAAAAAAAAAAAAAAAAAAACATTTATGTTGACTGTCTGAATTTGGTTGGTTTTGTCTGTCCTGGCTCTGAGAGGAAAGACATAGATGAAGAGAGAGGGAGTGAAATAAAGAGAGAGAGAGAGAGAGAGAGAGAGAGAGAGAGGAAAAGACAGAGAGAGAGGGAGAGAGAGAAGGGGGAGATGAGTAATTGAGTTATGTAGTGTAATGACATAATGATCAGGATGGAGAGCTAATTCCCTCTCTCTTCCTTAATGCAGTCAAACATATGCTGGTGCGCCGGCCAGAGGCTGTTTCAGGGGAGATAGGCTTTTATTAACTGTAAACATCACTTAATGTTTACCAGATAAAAACCACACAGGATGCAAAACATCCAGAAGTACCCTCGTTGAATTATTCAAAGGGTTTCAGAGAAATAAACAGAAGCTCTGAGAGAGGACAGAAATGAGAGGGAGAGAGAGAGACTGAGTCAGAGAGAGAGAGAGAGAGAGACTGAGTCAGGGAGAGAGAGGGAGAGAGATAGAACAACAAAATGAGAAGTGAGCACTTATCCTCAGTTATGAGCTATAATGAGTTTAGTTCATTGGAAATGTTTGCCAGTTATATCTACAGTAATTACATTACCTGCCACCATAAATCTGAATTCTTCTCTACACAATTGAACAGAATTAAACACTTCTAATGGGGATATAATGAGAACATCCATCCACCACAGTTCACCAAGTTCCAGAAATATGACACACAGCCTAGTACTGTAATTGACATTGGGTAACCCTTTTCTAAACCTGGATAACTTTATTTTATAATACTACCACAGTTATACCACATTTTTAACTTCTGCAAACAATGTGCAGACAAGATGTAGTCTTCACACTGGCTACTGGCAAATGGATGTCGAATGCACAACCAGAGCAGTGCTCCTATATCATGTGACCGCCCAGGGCCGGATTATGGATTGTAGCGCTCCTGAGCCCAACATCATCTAGTGCATCCTGCCACCTACAATTCAATCCCAGACGTCCCAAAGGTGTGTCAAGCCTTATGGAAAAGTTTTCAACCGAAGTTTACTGCAATAACATCCGAAAAACAATGATAGAATGTTGCTGATGATTTCAGGTACATTTGGAAGTGATGGGAGTTCTGTTTTTTTTTTTGCGCATTTGGCATCTACGTACAACAACGCACACAAAATTTAACAACAAAGCTCCGGAAAGATAACGTAATTCTCAATATTTTTTATTATTTGGTATGCAAACCCCTTAATTCAGCCCAGTGACAAGCCAAACCGTGTGACCCAATGACAATCCCTGCCGTGCGATGCTGTTTCACTTTCCTTTCGTACCATAGTGTGAGCTGTGTTTTTTTTTTTTTTTTTGGCTTGTAGGATTAAGACGTGGTTAAATCCACGCTCAGCATGATAAAGCCTCTCATCCGTGCCTGTGTCAGTTGGGAAAAGGGCAATTTCATGATCTTGATTGTCCAACTGTCACGATTATCTCTAGGAAAAGGTGATTGTGATTTAATTTCAGTTTTGTCTGTCAGCGTTTCTTAAATCTAATCCTCCCTGACATTTTTTTTTTTTGTGAGGAACTTAGCAGAGCTGTACTTCCCTTTCTTGTGACAAAGAGATCTGTGGCTTCTGTCATATAACACGACTTACAACATTGTTACAGTCCCGGACTAATTGCTCAAACGTGAGCCTGTGACAGGGAAGGGCTCAGCTAAATTAAACACTTGAAGGCTTATCAGTATGTAAAGTGATTTCCTAATCCTTGTAGTGTGTCTGGGAGGGTTGTGGTTACCTCGGCCTAATGAGGGCATTTGGTGTATCCCTCTTCTCTCCTCACGCCTTGGGCTGCAATCCCGTACTTCACGCCACTGACTGCATACTCCCAGTCGGAAAGACAGCCCAGCAGGGGCAGAGGAAGTTATCATCTTTCCTAGTTCTCTAGCGTCTACCTTTCTTGCTTCCTTTTTTATTCTTTCAGACTATCTTTTTTTACCTTTTATTTTTAGCCTGGCATTTCCATATTCTCTCTGTCTCTCTCTCTCTCTTTTTTTTTTAAATTATAACATTATCTCTCACATATTTCCTCTTAACCCCCTTTGCCCCCCCACCCCTTTCTCCTTCTGTCTGTCTGCCTCTCTGTCTTTCTCTTTGCTTCTCTCTGTCTCTCTTCCTCTCTCTTTTTACTTTCTCTTTGTTTCACTCTCTCTTCTCTCTCTCTCTCTCTCTCTCTCTCATTTTCTCTCTCTATCCATATTTTAACCTCTTCCATCACAGCCACCCTCTCTGTCTCTGTCTCTCTCTCGCTCTACTTCTGTCTGTCTCTCTCTACTTCTGTCTCTCTCTTTGTCCCTCTCCCATCACATGTCTCTCCTGTTCTGCTGCTCAAGAGTGAAGGGTAGGATGAAGGAGAACTAGGAGAAGACATAAGTGAGGCGAACAGATGCTGAGACGTAAAGAGGCAAGGCGAGGCAGAAGATTTAGAGGTTGGAGAAAAGTGTATGATGCTAGCGCGTGGCACTAAACAACTCCCTTGAGGCTGAATGATTCATTACCTAAAATGCTGAGGACGACGGTAGTATCAAGTGCGTTTCATCAACACATTTAATTGCCCCCTGGGGTTTGTGTTGGGAGCAACCTGAGTCTAGAAAATCACAGCCGCCTCTCCCCTCCAGGTAATACACACACACACTGTCTCCCTCTCTCTCTCCCTCTCTTTCTCTATTTCTCCATATTTAAATGATTAATAACCCATACTTATAAAAACTGTGTTTACACTTGACCCAGTGTTTAGGCACAAGATACAGGATGTTCGGTAGCTCATAAAAATTCCCCAAGCGTATGAACAATTTCGTCCAAAGGCACAATATCCCATAATATTCCAGTCCCCTGGAGCCAACCTCGCACACCGAGTAGGCGTTATCAGTAATGCCTATCGCCATGGAGCAGATAAATCT
>CM050219.1:27717500-27722500 GCA_027475355.1 Coilia nasus | reverse complement strand
GATATGTGACCTTCATCACTAATGTACTTCCTATTGCCCTAGAGATTTCAATCAGTCAATCAGCCTCCATCCTTCCTTCTGTTTACGCATCTAAATATCTGTCTGTATGCCACTTTATCCCATTCCTGTGGGCACGTACATCTGATGTTACAACAGCACACTTCCACATCCTAGACAGGTAACATCTGGTAACACTTTCTGTGAAGCTTGTATTCATAAGAGTCTATGAAGCTTAAAACTCTTCATAAGCTTAAACTTAGTAATAGATGAACTTTGTATTCATAAATATTTACACATAGGCAGATGATCCTAGAATGCATTGTGTCACTTGAAGTTGGAATAGGGCTTATGCCATAGCATTATAATGCCTTAGGAGCGCAGTCATGAGTATGTATAAATAGTTATGCATACTTTACATATTTTACATATGCATATAAGCCTTTATGAATGTGTTTGTAAAGTCTTATGAGTACAAGCTGTATAGAAAGTGTCACCTAACATTCTTTGTCTCCTATTTTGTTTTCTGAACTTTTTGGGGGGCTTATGGGGCTTCCCATTTACAGTGTCTTGCCGACTCTGTTTTTTCTCCCTCTCTTTGCCTCTCTGCATAGCCTGCAGACAAATTCTATTCAAACAGACCTCTACAAGCTCCCATTCAAATCCCAAGGCCACACACTTCAATGAAGAATAGAATGGACATTCTCATTCACAGCAGTGCTTTGGTGCCATGTGAAACATAATAGAGGACCTATAGAAAACATTTGGGACTTGCAATACATAAAAGTAAATACTCATTAGCAATATAGGATGTGTTCACGCATTAATTATGGCACCAAATGGTGTTTTGTGGCGTGAAAAGCGAGAAGGCTTCCTTGCAAAGCAGAAGGTTATGAACACAGAGGAGTCACATATTATCAGAGATTCGTTTCTATCTTTAGATATCTGTATCTATAGATTGAGCCTTCTGCAGCAAAGACGGCAGTCATTTTGTTCTTTTCGTGTTCTTTTCATGTGTTTTTTTTTTCTTCGCTTTGTAGTCAATGGCTAAATTGCTTTACAAGGGTTGGTGGAAGCGAGAGTTCATCTCAATGTCTGTGGCTTAAAAGCCGCCACCAACATCGGGTTCCTGTTGTACTGTGATTGATTATATCTTGGTACCTTCGTAATGGCCCCTTTTGTCTGTGTGTGTATGTGAAGAGGTCTTTTGTCAGTGGCAATTAAGATAATTACTATTTGCTAATGTCTCCACTCTGATAACAGAACCCATAGAAACTCCCGTCACCCGGTTTCCTCTTGCGTCACCATTGCTAATTATATTTACATGTGAAAGAGGGCACTTTTCAAGAGCGCCATGCCGCTCCCTTTTGTTCCTCCTGATAACTGTGACTCCAAATTGAAACCAGCCGTAATTACCCCCATCTAACCAAACATTGAGAGAAATGTGCCTTATGGTTATGGCCTTAACAGTTTTTTTTTGTTATTTTGCTCACTATTCTTGGATGTGGATGTGGTTCGTGAATTTTTTTTTTTTTGTAATGTGCATAACAGATTCTGTTATGATTTATGAGATGTAAATCCATACAAACTGATGTGGTGATATTTTAACACTGATATTTTTTCCCTACTCCACAAAGACGAGGCTTCTGTACTGCATAGCAGAACTTCTGTCTAAGGTCATTCGTAGAAGTGATCTTGGGCTGTAAAGTGCCAGTCATCTGTGACAGATTGACTATGATTCCTATTCCGTCTGTTGATGCAGAAAGAAATTAAAGGGGCGGCGGCAGCAATAATTGTCTGCAGACAGAAGAAATAGAACAACACTGGAAAAATGGAAGAGTGCTTTAACTCCTGGGGTCATCAGGGCTATCTGGATTCAAAATGGAGGTGATAAGTGTTAAGACTCACTGCAAACTGATTCATGGCATTCGCATAGCCAAGGTGGCACGTAGCCTGGTTTTTCCCACATTAGAAGGTGTTGCAGATATCACACTGACATCCCATCTCTAAATCTGCAATCTCTGTATTCATGAGCTACCAGCTGTGGTGTGAAACGTTATGAGCCCCAAAAGTATTTTCCCCCCGAGAGGGACAGGGGGGGTAGGAAGGATCCCGGTTTTGTCATGTTTTGTCACTTTGGGGCTGCATAAGTTTGTGTCGAAGTGTGACAGTTGGCATTACACGGGAGGGTTGGAAGGGATCCTGGTTGTCGTTTTTGTTATTTGGTCCTGCATAAGTTTGTGTCGAAGTGTGAGATGCAGGATTGTTATGGGGCATTATGAAGCACAGCGTGTGCAGTGCAGAACCATCTGGCCTGACACCTCTCACCTTGGCGATAATGCATGGAGCAGGCTGGACCTTTTTTTTTTTTTTTTAAGAGAACCCTCCATGTGCTTGTGCGGTGCATGGGTTGAATAAACAGGCATATTAATGGATGCTAAATCTTTGTTTGTCAACAGATAATATGCCACAGTCCGACACACTCCACCATCTTCCCACTGTTTATTTTGTGTAATGACATCTGGTCAGGCTAATTATTTTGTGTCACCTGGTTCCTTCCGGCAAAGGGTCTTTCTTTTTTCTTTTGTTTTATTTGGGCCTTCAAAAAGGGATGTAAATTTACTTTGATATTGGTTGCAAAATGAGATTGCAATTTCTGTCCATGTACACTGCCGTACAGTATATAACGTTTTCAAGTAAGAATTATTTTAATTTGTTGATTTCTGTGCTGACAATGTTGCCGTTAAAACCCAGTCACAATAGTGTGAAATTATCCTGCTGACCAGTCTTGACCTCTACCGTAGTCTAATAATACTGGAATGTTGCATTTCATTCCTAACATGTGGAATGCTAAAACTGAAACCCTGTCGGAACAGCCATTACGCTAACAATCAAACTCTTGAAATGGTGTATAGAAATCAGAATTCTTTTATTAGCAATCCATCACACTGCCTCCATTATAAGAATATGCTATTGTGTACAAAGGTGCTCACAAAGAGGAGGATGATTACCCTGTCAGGCAGTGCTGTGTAAATAGGCTTCGTATGCATTATAAACCTGTCGGTTTTAAAACCAAAGGGACCCTTACCCAGAAATTAAACATCCCCTTGAAACCAGCCCATCAACTCCTCCATCCATGCTAAATTACTTGGCAACCTGTGTTAGTTGAATATGTGGAAAGAGCTTTTAGCATAAAGCACCCCCCTCTCTGTCTCGGTCTCTGTCTCTGTCTGTCTCTCTCTCTCTCTCTCTCTCTCTCTCTCTCTCTCTCTCTCTCTCACTCTGTTTCTCTCTCTCCCTCTCTCTTTCTTTCTCTCCCGATCTCCCCATCTCTACCTCTGTTGTTTTTATGTTCTCTTCCTATATATCAGTACAGCGGATCACCACCAACACCATTCCCAGACGTAACGTGAAACGGGGCAGCATCCCATGTTGTGGTTAGCTGGGCTTGATGCCACTATGGTAATACAGCACACAGATACTGAATATATTTTAGAACTCGCTGTGTTTTGTAAGATGTGAAGATGTGATATTGCTTCCAATACAAACTATTGATGATTGGCTCATGGAGTTGTGTGGACTATATCCTACCACTTATGTTCATAAATATTTCCACAAGTGAGTTCACTAATGTGATTATTATTATTAAGTGTTCCCACAGCGAGACATCACATTCACACATAGTTATCACTGCAGCTAAGGAAATGCTGGCACTGAGATGGCAGCCGCCTAACACTTCGTCATTGCAACTATGGGCCAACTCATTTTTACATTTAGTCAACCTTCTCATTACATTACATTACATTGCACCAACCGAACGCTTTTATCTAGAGTGATTTACAGTGAATTGTGTCCAAGGACTGCCCCCCTGGAGCAACATGGGGTTAGATGCCTTGCTCAAGGGCATTTCAGCCATGGATGAGGGTGCAGGAGAGCGCTGGTTATTCACTCCCCCACCTACATTTTTTCCTACTGGAACGGGAATTGAACCTGTGACCCTCCGATCCCAGGACAAACTTCCTAACTGTTAGGCCGCAGCAAAGCGGGACATCAAGTTTACATATAACTGCATATCAAACATTATGAAATAGCAGCTTCTTTGTGCCGTTTCCGTCACAGCCCTGTAGACCGAGACCGAGGTCCGTGGCCCGCTCGATAAATTTAGCAGTGTGGCCCCAGCTGTTGGACTTGGCCACAGCTGGCTCTGCTGAAGCTCGTTGTCAGACGCGGGAAGGTCAGAGCCCTCAGTCTCAGCCAGCGGCGAGAGACTTACTTCCTCCTCCGACTAAACATGTCCGCCGCCAGTGGAGCAAAGGCTGACTAATTACTCGCCCTATCCATCATGCCATGGCATAGCAATGCACAGCGCAGCACGACATGCCCACACCTGATATCTCTGTTGCAGATGTGTGGGGAGCATTTAATCTTTCTGAAGAATTTCCCATTTGCCTTCCCAGTGAACAAAAGATGTTATTTTCCACATTAGATTATGGGAAGATTGGTTGTCATTGACCTCATTTAAACATTGATTCAGTTGCATATTGCCATCTGGGTCTCTTTTAGATGTTTTCTTTGTCTGCTAGGGCTGAATGATGACAAGCGCACATGTGGATACGTTATGCACCATAATACACGGGTTACAATCCAATGCAATCCAATGATATACTTTACTCTGTACAATGTATCATATAGACATGAGGTTATATATATATATATATATATCTTTTTTTTTTTTTTTTTTTTTTAATTTATTTATTTTATTTTTTTGCAATTTAAAAAAAACTGTCGTGAACTTAACGTGTACTCCAGAATGCATCACATACTCTTTATAAAATCACATGGAACCTTCTTTTGCTTCAAAACGAATATATGAATTGTTATTGAGAACAGCACATTATCAGAAAAACGATGTTGTGATACCAAAAAGCATGACAAAAGTGTTTCATTCACCCTCTATCTCTTTCGTCTTTCGTTTTTCCCCTCCTCATCCTTTAGTCTCTCTC
>CM050219.1:27692500-27710000 GCA_027475355.1 Coilia nasus | reverse complement strand
TAAATAGAGGGGGAGAGAGTGAGGGAGAGAAAGAAAGAGAGAGTGACAGAAGGAGAGAAAGGAAGAGAAAATGAGAGAGAGAGAAAGAGAGAGAGAGAGAGAGAGAGAGAGAGAGAGAGAGAGAGAGAGAGAGAGAGAGAGTGGAGGTGGGGGGGATGAGAGAGAGAGAGAGAGAGAGAGAGAGAGTGAGAGTGAGTGGGTATGTTTGTCATGGATTGGTGTGGTGCAGGTTGTCGGTTCCTTGCGGAGCAACTGAGTGTGATGAATCCCAGACCTACAGGCCCCCTGTGCAGCAGGCCTCAGCCCTGGTGGAGAAGCAGGAGATACTGTAGGACTTCACCCAGGGGTACACATCCAGGACGGGACAGGGCCCAGAGGAAAATAATACTTCTTACAACTGTCTTGACTTTGTCTTACAGAAACCTGAAACATCTTATATTGAGCTGATTTTGTAAGGAGGTTGTATGGAGGTGTTTGGAGGAACAATTCAGAATTCAGTAACATCTGGCATTTGTCTTATACTTCTTAAATGAAACTTTGAAGAAACAGAATCCAGTGAGGTCCAACATACCTACAATCTATATGTCCAGTCAGTTTAAGGTCTTAAAATAGTCTGTTGTTTTTTTTATATTCGTTAAGAAGGTTGGAGCAGAAACAGATCAGACGTCAATATGATGTTATTTATTTCTAATAACAATACTCTTGTGTGTAAGACTCTAATAACAAGACTCTTGTATGAAGCAATATTTTCCTCTGAGGTGCTTCATGTACTCTGAAACTAGCCAATCTCCTGCTGCCCTTTGAGGACCATGGAGAATAGATTGTTTTCGGATGAGTGCAGTCACTGAATCGACTGACCGCAGATTTGCCCTTGACCTTCATGTACGTGTGAAAAGCAGGCACTGCCACTCAAGTTCCAGGCTCTTGGACATTTAATACAAAGACCCTGATTGAAAGAATGTACAAAACATAATAATAACCTCAACAGGAAAAAAGGAACTGGTTAAGATAATCATCTTAATTCCAGAGCAGTCCAAGAGTGTTTCATGAATACCCACAGCACACATCCTGAAATTTCCATATAATTCCCACACAGTTTCCCCCCCCTCTTTGGTATTTTAAAGCAGTGGATTACATTGGACAAGAATAGAGCCCTAGCGTCTGGCAGCAAAGTCCTTAAAGTTAATAACATTGTACTCAACGCGTCCATTATTAATGTTGCAGTCACCTTGCCTGTGCCAAGATTTTTAAACGTGTTTCCTGAAGCATGGCAGAGCCATTGAATAATGAATCATTAAAGCCCCAGCTCTATTCTAATCCTCTCTTGAAAGCGATTGTTCCCCCGGTTCACACATTAAAGCTTTTAGAGACGAGGAGGAATTGATGGATCTGAGGTTGAACGTTGGCTCCAGAACCGTGGCACTGAATCTGAATGTGCCATGTGGTTGGCTAGTGGCTAGCTGGCTAGCTGGCATGGCTGGGGTGTGTCAGGTGTTGAGATTAGCAAGGCACAGTGTGATCATGGGGTTTTATTTGTTGTTGTAAAGACAATGGTGAATCAAAAAAGTGATTGCACATTGCCCCAAAAAACGCCAACAAATTCCAACAAACACCTACAGTTGGGTCAGTGTGAAACATCAGTCTTGTTGAATGGTAGCTAGCTAAAAAAAAAAGTTCACTTTTGTCAGTTACTGTCTGGCCAGTGTGGAAGTGGCAGTTGGCATCCTGAACATTTTAAAGACTGAACATTCTAATGTTGGAATTTGTTGGTGCAGTGTGGAAGCAGCTTTATACTGCATCTGTCAGGCATATCCAAAACAGACTCCATTTCTCTATTATGAAAAACCCATGAACCCATCAGCCTATCAAACACACACACACACACACAAATAGAACACCCATTCAAAGTCACAAAAACATATTGGCTCATGACATTTTTTTTTCAATCCAACTCTTCTAGAAAAGCTAAATGTCTTTTTTTAAAGTGACATCTTACCCAGGATTTAGCAACCTGTTGGCAGAAGCCTGACAAATCAATTGCTGTAATAAAGACGACTTCACCAGTGCGGACCCGCGCGTCTGCATAATAAAGGCAAAAATGGTGAAGACAACAGATGTGCCTTCTGACGAGATGAGAGCCTCGGCATCTGAGAGCTGACGTCTCTAATGGCAACCGACAAGGTGCCACAGAGTAAGCGAGGGAAAGAGAGAAAGAGGGAGAGAGAGAGAGAGAGAGAAAGCGGTTGCCACGGAAGCCGTGATTGTTGCAGTCTTCACTCCAACACGACAGCAGATGCTCGATGTGAAATTAAACGCATTTCACTGGGAACATCTCTCTTTATTCGTTTTCATTCCACCCTGTCCCGGTCAGCAAAGCTCAGAGCAGGATTCCACACTTTTGGGTTATTGCACCACCTTTTTAATATGACCTTGTTTATTTCCTCTGTGTAGCTTTTTTCTCGGATAAGTTATTGAGAGGAAAGTATTGTTACGGTCTTACCTCCTCCTAGATATATTAGCAGTATGCAGCACATAAGACATAAGAAATGGCTGCTGCAATGTCACTCTTCACTGTACACGTTTTCCCAGATGTCTGTGAATAGAGGGTTTTCTTGCATAGTGCTTGTTACTGGACCTCAGCATTAGCCTGTTTTCTTTCTTATCTTTCAGTCAACCTGGGAATGATTTTTTAGACAGAAGCAAAACAGATGACAATGTCAATTTACAGCAAATGTTCTTAAGATAGAATATGTAACAGTGGAAGGTCTGTTATTGAGAGCTGGTTTGACAATTCTGGGTTGTGAAATCCATAATCTTAGGTGTACCATTACACTCAATAACGTGTTAGATCTCCTCAAGTAACGACCTAATATTCGCTTTAACAATGTGGTTTTTACCCATCCCAAGTATCGGGTTGTACACACATAATGAAGGGTTATTTTTGCGCGTATCACTGACCCAGTCAGCTCATGCCAAACACACCCTTGAATTATGTGGCCTGTGTGTCTGGGGATGACACTAAATCCAGATATGATGACGGTAAACTTGTGCTGGGGTCGTGACACTGTGTAGTATAGTGCCACTGAAGCATGACTGCCACTTGTGCCTTTAGACAACGGCTAGTGCAGTGAAGCCATACTGCTTCTCATATTCATTTAAATGGGTGCTTAGTTAAAGCACCCATAAGCAGGTTTTTTAACCTTAAAATAATGTTTTCCAAAATCATTTCAGTGGTTCAACAACTCGTAACAGGGTGAACAGCACTTCTGAATTTGTTCAACGCTTTTCATGGGCTATAACCGCACTATGCAAGTTTGCCTAAGTGGGTTGCCGGTCTGTAGTTTGAATAAGACATAAGAAAAGACAATTTCACTTCCAACCTGTAGGGCGACCGAAGAGGAAAAGTGCTTCATTGTTGCTTAAAAGAGAGCCAGGATCTATTATTTGTCTGAATAAAACTTTGAGCATTGCCCCTGTGTCATTCAAAAGCCCCATAAAGAAGCACAAACTCATATTGTCATGTACAAATACCCATACACACACCTGCATGCACCTGCATCCCATCCACACACACACACACACACACACACACACACACACACACACACACACACACACACACACGGTGTTGCATGATTCATTGTGTTCTGTCCTTGTTTACTCTTGTGTACACACTACTTGTACTTTGTACAGCTAGAAATGCGTTGGAAATGCAACGTGTATTTTTGTAATGTCAATAAAGCTCTACTGAATTCAGTTAAATTGACAGAGAGAGAGAGAGAGAGAGAGAGAGAGAGAGAGAGAGAGAGAAAATTTTAGTATGGGTTAAAATGGGTTGCTGCGTTGCTGCCCACCTATTCTGTTACTCCCCTTAAATGTCTGTGGGAGAATATATTCCCCAAAGCTTAGACCATTAATTATAGCCTGATTTATGATTGACACAGCAACAGAGGTAATTATTCATGTTTCATATAAACAATCAATGATGCAAAGACTAAATAATACATTTCAGGGAGCACTCACATACATGCATACACAAGCACCACGATACAATACGTCCAGACCATCGGACAGTGTGTGTGCGTGTGTGTTTGTGTGTGTGTGTGTGTGTGTGTGTGTGTGTGTGTGTGTGTGTGTGTGTGTGTGTGTGTGTGTTTGTGTTTGTGTGTGTGTGTGTGTGTGTGTGAAAGAAAAAAGAGAGAGAGAGAGTAAAAGAAAGAGACAGGGAGAGTGTGTGTGTGTGTGTGTAGGAGGGGCTTCTGTTACCACAAATTGAAAGTGCCTCACCCTGTTGTACGGTGAGCTGCAGTCTTCTTGAACCTACTTCTGAAACCGAAGATTTGACCATTTTTGTGTCCACGCACAGCTTTCTCTAACCATCGTGCAGGTAGATTTCAATGCGAGAATAGCTCATATAGTACAAAGGATGATATTTTAGATTGACTTTGACTTAAAGTTAAAAAAAAAAAAATCTGTATTGGTTTTCTTGTCATATTTAGTCCTCCTGTTTTCCTCAGCAGTAACAGTCAGCTCCCAGTGTGCCCCTGCACTATGCGCCGAATCAATAATCCATCACATCAGTTTCATTAAAAAATAACTGACTGTCACACTGCTGGGATTGTCCATCTCTGCAGTTTGCTTCAGATCGAATCACCGTCCACTTTGTTTAGGCTCTGTACTGAGCCAGAGACACGCTAAGCAACACACACATGAAGTGAAAGGAATATCATTTATCCCCAATTGAAACCAAAAGAAATGGCATTGGTTTTGCTGACAAGTCTTCAGCCCCTCATTTTGTTCTTATTTTCAAAAATTTGGAGCAGCCAAGCTTCACAGTAGAACATGCAAGCGCATGTGTCTCTGGATTGGAAAGGGAGGGAGAGAAAGAGAAGGATTTTTGTATAAACTGTGTTTTAATTTCTGTGTTGGTACAGTAGAGCGTGAAGCAGCCCATTATCTGGTTCATTATTAAGAGGTGTGTGTGTGTGTGTGTGTGTGTGTGTGTGTGTGTGTGTGTGTGTGTGTGTGTGTGTGTGTGTGTACATACATCTGTACCCCCCTGGGATAATGTTCCTATGTCTGTATGCTTGTCTGATTGTGTGTGCATGGCTTTATGTTAATATGCTTGTCTGTTGAACAGTGCGTAGGAGAATAGTGTTGTGCTGTTTGTGTCTACTTTTTGCATGCTCATTAGACCTGTGCAGCTTTCTGAGGTGGGAAACATCTGTGTGTGTGTGTGTGTGTGTGTGTGTGTGTGTGTGTGTGTGTGTGCCTGCGCGCATAAGTGTCAGTGTGTGTGCATGCGCATGTGTACCCATGTATTTGTGTGTGGAATCTGCATTTGTGTGTGTGTGTGTGTGTGTGGAAGTATGTGTCTTTTAAATGTGTGTGTGGGTCTCGGAGTGTGTGCATGTATTTGTCTACCCATGTATTTGTGTGTGGAATCTGCATTTGTGTGTGTGTGTGCATACATGCATGCGTTTCTGTGTATGTATCTGTGAATGTGTGTGTGTCTATCTTGAAGTGTATGTGTGTCTTGAAGTGTGTGTGTTTTTGCAAGTCTTGGGGCCTGTGGGGGCTCAAAGCTCTGGTGGGAAGCGAGTGAATACTAGTACAACTGACTGGAGCTCGTGCCAACGGGCCCCCTGCTATTGCAGACAGGATTGGCTTGGCGGAATGGCATTGTTTGCCTTACACTGGTAATTAGGGGAGGCTGCTAGGCATAAAA
This sequence comes from Coilia nasus, assembly GCA_027475355.1. NCBI lineage: Eukaryota > Metazoa > Chordata > Actinopteri > Clupeiformes > Engraulidae > Coilia > Coilia nasus. The sequence continues at coordinate 27,704,272 of CM050219.1, read as the reverse complement.
CGAGACACAGGCCTGCCTCAGGCGGGCGTGGAGGGTAGGGGAGGGGGGAAGGAGATGTAGGAACGATCCTGTAAATCGAGACTGACAGCTGACTATGCCACTCATATCCGTCGCTCCACACACAGACGCTCTTGCGGATGTGCCGCCAGCCGACCAATCAGCTGGCTCGGCTCCGATGGGAAAATAGTTGGGGGCGAGTTTGTGGGAGGTTTCTTCTTTAATTTTCTGGAGGTGCTGCAGGTGGTTTGGGATATGTGCTGTTGTTCTTGTTGCTTTTCGTTGGTGCCTTGATTTCCCAAGGACACAAGCATAGCATGAGTGGGGATGGTGTGTCCTTGTGTGTTATGAGTGGGTCATTCTTTTTGAATAGCATGAATGGGCATTTTGTGTGTGCTTGTGTGTGAGGGTTCAGGATTCTCCCCACGATTGTGCAAGGACATGTGTTCATGATCACAGTCAGTACAGTGCAAAGAAGCTTTCACTCCCTCACTCTCTGACTCTCTCTCTTTCTCTCTCTCTCTCTCTCTCTCTCTTTCTCTCTCTCTCTCTCTCTCTCTCTCTCTCTCTCCCTCTCTCTGTCAGCTTTAGCTGCTGCATGCTGAAGCCACATTGAGAAGCCACCCAGGTGGATATGGCGCTGAATTCAAAGCCCACCTTCTTCTCGGCCCATGCATCCGCGCTAAAAACCTCCAGCTCCTCAACTCCACTCAGCGGTCCCCCTCTTCTCTCCTCTCCTCCCCGCCTTCGCCACCCACTCTCTGGCCTTTTCCGTTTCGGCACTCCAGACTTGGGAGTGCTGCTAAGTGAAGCAGCCCCATAGCTCCAAGCTGTGTGTGGAGGGAGAAAGTGGAAAGAGAGAGAGAGAAAGAGAGAGAGAGAGAGAGAGCACTCCGCATGACTGGTCTCCCTCTTTCTATTTCCCTTAGCCTCAGTGAAGCTGCCGTTGCCTTTTGTGGGCTACTGTGCTACCGCGTGTGTGAAAACTACTTTTTTTGGCTGAAGTGTCTGAATGCTAATATAACTACAACAGCACTCAGAGAGCGCAGACCTCGACCAGGGCAGCTCAGATAACCACCAAAATCCAATCACTTTTAAGTTAGCCCATTTTTGACCTACCCTGAAAACTTTATCAAAATCCATTCATAATCGTTTGAGTTATGTTGCTAACTAACAAACAAATGCCGATGAGTACATAACCTCCGCTGGCAGAGGTAACAAATGTCTGAAGCTAATATAACAACAGGCAGGGTTCTGGAAAAGCATTTGATTTTTTTACAACTGTCACAGAAGAATTTGTGGTGTACAACAGGCTGCAGACTTCTTTAGGTCTTTACACGATCGTGTACACTCCCATCTTCTTTAGGTCTTTACACGATCGTGTACACTCCCATCTCAACCCACCTCAAAAATGCCTCCTCTTTCAGACGTCATCTCACGCAGTCCAGCCCCAGGCTCAAACCTGCAACCTCACAGCAAACCTCTCTGTTTGTCTTCTCTCTCTCTCGCATACTCACTCACTCTCTCTCTCTCTCTCTCTCTCTGTGTCTCTCTCTCTCTGGAAGACCAAGTGAGCTAAAAAGCTGAGCTATTAGCTAAGCCAATATAGCCGGGTGGACCGATCCAATCAGCAAACCATGATGTTGACCTTGTGTGCTACATTTAAATTGTAGTGTGTAGGTAGGCTAATTGCATACGTGATGACCAGGCGTTAGCGGTGGGGTAAATGCAGAGCCACTTGTTTTCAACTTGAGTCCACACCTCCAGGAAGAAATCGTTTCTGACGGTGTCTGGTCCAGGCAAGGCTAGCTGACATCCGTTATATAGGGTTAGGGTATATGGTCACACCAGGGGTGTAGTGGTAAAATTAGAGGTGGTTAAATTATGAATTTGGTGATCATGGTGAGATGGATGCACGGTGCAACACCAGATGTTTGAAGACATGCAAAACACATTTGAACATTTCCAGTGCATTTCACATTCTCTAGTGCACATATTGATCACACAGTATGTTTTGGAATGTTAGAAATTGCGTTCGGTACATAAATTATATTATAAGGTGAATAAACTGTATTGATAGGTGGATAAACCCTGTTGAGAGGTGGATAATCTCTTTTTTCTAAAAATGTGATAGGTGGGTAAACTCTGTTTACTTGCGTTTATCCTTCACTACATGCCTGGGTCACACTCAGCACCACCACAATACCAGAAGGGAAGACATTTCCCTGCAGACAGAGAACACACCATGTTGTTTGCTGCACTTGTAGACGAGTAATGCTGGCTTCACTCTCTAGTTTCACCTCCTGGTTCTGTGGCTTTGAGAAATGAAACCAACTAATACTGCAATGGCTACTGCACAAACCTTGTGAATACTTTACCTCATCCAACCCTTTCCAGAGAGTATTATTTACTGAGATGCAGAGAGATCTCTAGCTCAGCACATAGCTCTAGCCTGAGATGCAGTGGGAGCTCTAGGCTGAGATGCAAAGAGAGCTCTAGTCTGAGATGCAAAGAGAGCTCTAGTCTGAGATGCACAGAGAGCTGTAGTCTGAGATGCAGAGAGAGCTGTAGTCTGAGATGCAGAGGGAGCTCTAGTCTAAGATGCAGAGAGAGCTCTAGTCTGAGATGCAAAGAGAGCTCTAGTCTGAGATGCAAAGAGAGCTCTAGTCTGAGATGCAGAGGGAGCTGTAGTCTGAGATGCAGAGAGAGCTGTAGTCTGAGATGCAGAGGGAGCTCTAGTCTGAGATGCAGAGGGAGCTGTAGTCTGAGATGCAGAGAGAGCTGTAGTCGAGCACATAGCTCTAGTCCAAGGCTGTGTATGCTGCTCTCAGAGGTGACGGACTGCATCCATACCCTACAGGCAGCACCTTCAAGGTGAACTGCATCTGTCTATCCACTTCCCTCTCATCTCTCTCTCTATCTCTCTATATATGTGCTGTACACACACACAAACACACACAAACACACACACACACAAACACACACACACACACACACACAGACCTACACACACACATACAAAGACATATACACACATCTGTATCTGTATGTGTGTCTATTTGTGCACATACTCACACATGTATATGTGTGTATGTGCGTCTATCTTTCAATCCCTCCATACCTTGCTCTCCCTTTTGCCACGTTCCCCCTGTATAAACACAGGCCCAGCCAATGGGGGCCCGCCACACGCGGCCCTGATTAATCCTGTGACTCAGGCGCCACTGATCTCCATCCCTCCCTCCCTCCCTCCCTGTGAGCGAGCGGGCAACCAAGCTCTTCGCTCTTCCTCGGCAGCATCCTAATGAGGCAGCTTGCGGCTGGCGCGGGGCCTCCACACCAAGCGGGAGAGAGAGAGAGAGAGAGAGAGAGAGAGAGAGAGAGAGAGAGAGAGAGAGAGAGAAGGAGAGGAGAGAGATGCGAAAAGGCCAATAAACATCTCCAGCTATCTCAGCCTGCCACATTCATCCCAGTGGCATTTGCATAAATTGAAAGCTACCCGTGAGATATTGCCAACAATGCAGATTTGGCAGATAGCGGCGGCAAAGGCGGACGACGACAGCTCAATTTGATTTGTTTGGAGTGATTCATTTAATCATTTCTCTCTCTCTCTCTCTCTCTCTCTCTTCCTCTCTCTCTCTCTCTCTTTCTCGCTCTCTCCGCTCCTCCTGCACCCCAACCCCAAACACCCTGTCCCTAAAAGTATCCTAATCAAAAAGCTCTTGCGTTTCCAAGTTTGAGGCTCTCCAAAGTATGTGGCATGATTGGGTGGCTGTACTCATGTTCAATTTGTCAACTTAAAGGCTGAGAATGAACGTATAAACAGACAACATATGGCTTGTGAAAGTGCTTACATGTGTGTAAAAAATGTGTGCACATATTTCGATTTGTCCATTGTATTTACTGTGTTGTATCGTGTACTGTATGACATGTTGTGATGGAGTGACCATCACTAGGGTTGTGGGTGTGCTCTGACTGTCATACCAACGAGCCTGACTCTTTGCCATTGTGGTCAAAAGCACACGTTTGGTACCCCGGAGACCCGGGTTCAAAGCCGGGTGGGGTGACTTCTCCTCCCCTTCACTACATATGTATACTACTAGTTGTCATATGTTGGGTTTATAGAGAGCTAACATCTGCCAAAGTCAAATTCCTGGTGTATTTGGCCAATGAAACTGATTCTGATGAAAAACGACAGTTTTTTTTTAAACTTTGGTTTTGGTGGAGGCACTTAAACTATGTAACGAATATGGCTGCGATTTGAGGAAATCGTGTGGCAGTAAGCCAAACTCACAGGCCCCACATTAACACCGCTATAATGCGGAAGGAGTAATCCTCTTACGAGAGATTGTGGAATAGTGCCATGTGGAAAAAAAAAAAGAAAGAAAAAAAAATGGTGAACAAGTCAGAGGCTCCTGCACTGCCTATTGTCATAGTTTCCATGGTGAACACAGAGTCAAATTGCTTTGTGTTTTTCCTTTTTCTTTTTCTTTGTAGCACTGATGTATCTTTTTAATGAAAGTGAAAGCGGTGAGAGAGGGAGGGGGGGGCAAAACAACAGGTACCAAAATAAATGGTAAAAATAGCTAGCTTGCACAGCGGGCAGCTTTTCTGGTCTCCTGGCTTATTAATTCTGGAGGCAGTGGAGCTTTTAATGTAGCCACCTGTATCTGGCTTGTCATGTAGCCATCAGAATTAATAGAGGCAGAGAGCCAGTTCATTGTGAATCAGTGTCTACACGCTGTCAGTCTCGGCTGTATTATTTAAAGTGGGGGCTTTTACTAATTCATGGCTGTCAGAGAGAGAGAGACCGGCCGCAGTGGCGTGCTGAGAGCTGGAGGACAGGAGTGGTGGGAGAGAAGGATAGAAGGAGGACGGGAAGGAGGGGTGAAGTGGTGGAGGGATAGAGGGGTGCGAGGGGGAGGACAGGGCAATGGAGGTGCTGCAAGACCCTTCATAGGAGATGAAATGTTAAGAACACACACGATAGCGGACAGGCTTCACTCTGTATACTAAGGGCATACTCACACTGTGCCATCCATACCACCCCCCCGAGTATGCCTGACTCCCGAAATCCAGCTCATCTGACCAGTGTGATGGCTTCGTACAGTACAGAGCTGATCCAGCACGCTCGTATGCTTGGAGGAGGTGGACTTGAGTCTGGTTCAGTTGGATTCAGGCACGGTACACATGTAGTGTGATGAGTTCCATTTAACAATCAAACAGATTGTAAAGAACTCTGTTGTTACGGTAATAAAACACCATAGGTTTGAATGGAGCTGTGGTCATTTACCGAACCTACCTCCATCTTCACTGTCCCATCATTTAAAAGCAAGAATCCAAAATATACTAATATACAAAATATACTTGACGCATAACATTATATCATACTACACGTACAATATTGTAAGTAACCATGACACATAATACATAATCACTATTACACAGTGATAACATCAAGCTTCCGAAAATACTGACAAACTGCTAGCTAGAGGTGCACTTGACTAAATCACCATCACATTTCCACTCAAAGTATTCTTAAAGACGTTGATGGGCTAAAAAAAAAGCCTCAAACTAGTGATTTGTACAGGTGGCAGGAGTGGAGCATACACCGAGCCAGAGAGGATTTTGGGATGTTGCGACCTGGGCCGGACTACAGCTCAGGCGAGGGATCCGGATGTGAGTACAGGGGGTTTAGGCGTATTGATTAGTCTGGCCTGCTGTGAGTGAGAGAGGTGTATTAGGCTATTGATTAGGAGCCCTGTCAGTGTCGCTGTGGCTATAGATCGCTCTGCATATTCTCAGAGTGGACATCCAGACAAATTGGCGGCGTAAACATCTGCATTTGAACATGCAATCGGTGGGCAGCTGTGGCCTAGTGGTTAGGAAGTTGGACTTGCAATCAGAAGGTTGTTGGTTCGAATCCCATCCTACCCATGGTTGAGATGCCCTTGAGCAAGGCATCTAACCCCACACTGCTCCAAGGACTGTAACTGAAACCCTGTAAATATCTGTAAGTCTCTCTGGATAAGAGCATCAGCTAAGTGTAATGTAATAAAAAGTAATAATAATAATACAATCAAGCACGAGGGGCATTACCAAGTCTGTCCAAAAGAAGCTCGCTACTAGTGTTCTGATTCGCTCATCTCAATAACTTGCCAAAGGTTTGCTTAGAAATAATATTGCCCGATATCAATGGAAAAGTGTGAAAGCACAAATGCCCCACAACATTGCCTGGCAACATGGCCAAAAAAGTTGCCCTGTGTACTTTACAGTCAAAAAATATTTTCAGGGGTTTGTTTTGCAATGAAATATTTGAAAAGTCACATGTGTAGCATTAATCTAAATAAATCTTAATCTGGCTGAAGTTCCACTGAGAACACATACTGCGCGCAAGTGATGGAAAATGGTAATAAGCAAAATAAAATTGACTTGGGAGTATCACATCCCAGGGCACCAAGCTGTGGTTTAAATGTAGTATGTGACATGCACTCATATCAAACAATTACTGTAATGGTCTACCTGCATGTTGCTCTATTAAATAGTGGAAAAGTATTTCACTACCCAAAGCAGTTTAATAAATAAGTATTTTACTATATTCTCTGCATGGTAACAGCTGTCACCACAGGAGAGCGTGGTGGAAAGAGAAAGCTAAAAGGCTCCACCCGCACGACGCAGCCATTAACGGAAACGGTGACATGCAGTCGTCCGCTGCTTTTATCTCGGCGGGACGTCTTCGCTAATGGAGGGTCAGATAAATGAGAGAGGAAGGAAGGGTCAACAGGATCTCTCCCAGTGCATCATGGGTCGTATGATGTACTTGATGAGCAGAGGAAGATATTTCAAAGGACATAGGGAATGTCAGGCAGATGGGTGGGGAGGCCAGGGATGCGTTTGGTCTCAGTTTGGTTGGAGAGAGAGAGAGAGAGAGAGAGAGAGAGAGAGAGAGAGAGAGAGAGAGAGAGAGAGAGAGAGAGAGACTGTTGACCTTTCCTGGCCCTCGCCTCGAAGACAGCTCCTAAACAGTGGTGATGTAGTAGCAGCCAACTCTGTGAGAGGCGTCGGCAGTGTGCATCCAGTGAAGGCACGCCGTACGAGCAGCCAGCAGACACCATCAATTACAGCACTAAATGAACAAAAGAGAGCGAACCAGAAAAGAGAGAAAGAGAGAGATAGAGACAGAGAGGAAGATGGAAAGAGGATAGAGAGAGAGAGACAGCGGGAGAAAGAGAGATAGGTAGAGAGAAAGAGAGAAATGGATAGAGAGGAGGAAGAGAGAGAGATGGATAGAGAGAAGGAGAGAGGGAGATGGATAGACGGACAGAGAGAGTGAGAGAGAGAAAGAGAGAGAGATGGATAGAGAGAATGAGAGAGGGCAATAGAGAGAGTGAGAGAGAGAAAGAGAGAGAGATTGATAGAGAGAAGGAGAAAGAGATAGAGATGGATAGAGAGAATGAGAGGGATAGAGAGAGAGAGGGATAGAGAAAGAGAAAGAGAGAGAGAGAGCAGCTAATTTGAATCAATGGAGATGTGCGCAGTGGGAGGAGGGCGAATGGGGCGAGGCTAAATTAACACAAGGAGTAATTAATCCTGCCCTACCCCCTCAACCCAGCCCACATCTCTCCCATACCCGTCACCCCTGCCCACGCCCCCCCCCTCCACATCCTCTCCCACAGCCCTCACCCCTGCCCACGCTCCCCCCTCCACATCCTCTCCCACACCCCTCACCCCTGCCCACGCCCTCCACTCCACAGGCCTCTGTGACCATGCTGCTTCTGCTTATTGTAGACCTGCCTGTGTGTGTGTGTATTTGAGTGTGTATGTGTATTTGAGTGTGTGTGTGTGTGTGTGAGAGAGAGAGAGAGAGAGAGAGAGAAAGAGAGTGTGTGTGTGTGTGAGAGAGAGAGAGATTGTGTAGGTGTGTGTGTTTGTGTGTGTGAGAGAGAGAGAGAGAAAGAGAGAGGGAGCGTGTGTGTGTGTGTCAGAGAGAGAGAGAGAGTGTGTGTGGGTGTGTGTGTGTGCGTTGTTTCTGTGTGTGTATGTGTGTGTGTGTGTGTATGCTGTGTGTATACGGTGTGTGTGTGAGGGGGAGAAAAAAAGGAGCCTGTCTTTGTGTGCTAGAGAGAAAGAGAGAGAGAGCGTGTGTGTGTGTGTCAGAGAGAGAGAGAGAGAGTGTGTGTGTGTGTGTGTGTGCGTATGTCTGTGTGTGTGAGGGGGAGAGAAAATGAGCCTGTCTTTGTGTGCTAGAGAGAAAGACACACTACCCACATATACAACCAGACAGTTCTCACACATCCAACCAGTCTCCACTGCAGACCTTATTATCACCATCACTCCTGCAGTGCCATAATCTGTCAGAGAGATTAAAGAGGACCATTTTTTTATGGTCAGGTAGGCCCTCGGTTATAAAATAATACTAATAATTATAGCAAAGCCAGAGATAAAACTGTTGGCATCTGCACAGGATTCTTTATGAAACGTCTTTTCCTTTTCTCGCCCGGTATTGTTATGATCATTGATTAGTGCTGCCTCCATTGCAGGCTGTCCTCCATCAGTCTGTGGCATTACGCTGGTAATAGAGTTGAGAGGCGCAAACAGAGCGCTGAAGGAGAAGCACTGTTTCCCTCTTTTCAATGCATAACCCAGAGCCTCAATTATACATATACACCCTAGCAGCTTCAATTAACCATCTCAACAGCGCGGTCGATAGGAAACAGATGATATCCATGCCTCTACACCTTACCCGCCAGTGAAACAATCTTTCTGGAGGGCAGTAGGGGGAGAATAAATCACCCAGCTGATGGTAAAGATTGAGCTTCGATCCCTAACTTTGAGCCCTGGAATGGAGGGAGGTAGGAGGCCTGCTTCCTCTAGCACGTAATGATCAGACAGGTGACTGAGTAGGCAGCAAACTTCACTAAAGAGCCTCTGGGGAAGGGTTACTTATAGACTACGCAGACAGGCCCAGCAAGCTGGATGGGAGGGATTTTTGTCTTTTGGGATTGTCAGTTATGATTGACGATGACATAAATTTGATCATAGAGTGCCAAATGGTTGCTGTGTCTTGATTGGGACACTGGCCATATTACAAGACAATGTGTTCTTCTGGTGACAGGTGACTTCTGGTGACAACAGTGACGGTGTTAACAATAGATTCCTTTTTTACGATTCCCCATAAAATTCTGACAAGCTATGCTTTTCGTCACGGTGTTGTAGACCATCACAGTAAAAAAAGCCACAGGTCATGAAGTCTGTCATATTTGTGTGAAATGTGTCAGTTATAACAAACTCTTCACAAAATTGTGTTGATATTGTTTACCAGTAATACAAACTATAAAATAAACTTTATGGCACAGTTTTCACTTTCCCCAGCTGTGTTCTCCCATTAATATATGGTTTCAGTGTTTTGTTTTTGCTTTAGAATTTCTTGACAGAATAACTCATTTACTGTCTGACGATACAACTAATTAATAAATTGATCCTGCATCTATACACCCATGACTGGTGTAAAAAGGCCAAACCAAAAAAACTACTGTAGACCTGTGCACCAGTTCCCTTCTTAAGATTTGTTGCAAATATTCAAATATCATTGTGTAGTTATGAAAAAAAAAAAAACAGTTGAAATACTAATTGTGCAGCTTTAAAAGAAAATAATGGGAGCCTTCAGGTCCGTCAGGCACAATCGGGTATTTGCAAAAGCCAGGTTATAATTCAGCATAGCATAATAACTGGAATAGAGTTCTGGTGTGCCAAACTAATTCAGCGATGAGGCGCTTGCTCTGTCTCTGAGGCTCGTATCAGCAGTTGGACCGCGTGTGAAGCGGCAGAATTTACCTGAGGTTCGGAGTTAAGTGGCCCGCTGGCACCAAGCTCGCCTCTCTCCTCCTCCTCACCGCAGGCAATCACGCAGCAGAAAATTCTAAAGCTGCAACTCAGCACCAAATTAACACACCTTTCTCTCTCTCTTTCTCCTTTCCATGTCCCGTGGTTGCCCCCATCCTTGACTCTGCTGTGTTTCGACTCTGCTATCAGGTAAGTGTATCCTCACCTAGCCTACTTTTGGAACCTCTCGAAATTAGCTAACAGTCGGTGCAGCCACACGTTCGTCTGGAGGTGTATTTGGATGTGTGTTCGTGTGTGTGTGTGTTTGTGTTTGAGACAGAAAGAGAGTGTGAGTGTGTTTGTGGGTGTGTTAGTATGTGTGCATGTCTGTGTGTGCATTACATGCCCAGGTTTGTGTGTGTGTGTGTGTGTGTGTGTGTGTGTGAGTGCCTGTGTGTGTGTGTGAGTGCCTGTGTGTGTGTGTGTGTGTGTGTGCAAGCATGCTGGTGTGCATGTGTGTGTGTGTATGTATGTGCCTGTGCTTGTGCTTCAGTGCAGCTGATACAAATGTTGTTGCAAAAAGAGCAGTGTGTTAAGCCATAACGTAGAAATCATGGGTAACATAACCAGGCAGACACACTGGAGGCTGAGCAGGTAGCTCACTACCACACCAGAGAAATGAGGGTTTTACTATCTGACAAGGCCTCTGCTGGTGTTTCATCACTGTCATATCGGAAGATAGCGTCAGGGCAGCAACGGCATTCCCTTCTCCACCTCTTCTTCCTCCTTCTGATCCTGCTCTTCCTCACTCAGAATCGGAGGCACCCCAGTCCTCTCTCCCTCTCCGTCACTCCCATAACTCAGAGCAAGAATCTGTTGTGTCAGATCTCCTTTGTCTTACACATGGGGACTCGTCCAGGCAATTCAGACGACCACTGCTGCAGTGAAGCTGGAATAGATCGACTGTCAGCCCACGGGGCGTGAATCATGAGAAAAAGAGAGGCCAAGACCAACCAAAGGACCCCCACACCCCCACCATAACCCCACCAGCACCAAAATAAAATTCCATACGGCAATTCAAAACGAGAATGTCAACATTGTCAACAGTCAGGGAAAATGAAGGGTTAGGGTAAGTAGTAGGGTTAATTCCACAGTAGCATTTTATGGGTTCGGCTATGGGTAGCTCATCTCGACAACGCAGCTCAGACACACACCAGTTTCGACAAAGTGTTGCGGACTGCACCACCGACATTGTACTAGTTTAGATTCCGATGCTTTCGATACAATGCCAGCCAGTGTCGAACTCTGCTGCGGATGGCATATTGATCGTGATTTGTTTTGTCGACGGCACTGAATAAAATCCATTGTTTACCACAACGGCCGTGGATCGAATCCTATTACGTTGGCTGCGCAGCTGGTGTGCGGGGGCAAACAAAAACTGTTGATTTGGAAAAGTGCTTGGCAATAGTGTGGAAGCTGGTGATGTGCAGGCCGTTAGGCTTGCAGCGTGTGGAGATGTGGAGTAGCCGAGGCATGTGTGCTGGGTTCTGCCATGTGGAGAGGACGAGGCATGTGTGCTGGGTTCTGCCATTCAGGAGCCACTCAACACCAACACTCTCTTACATTGTCTGCAGCTCCTGCGCTGGTGCAGGAAATCAAGACCACATTTCTCCTCCAGCTCTGAAAGAACGATGGAGGACAGACAACCAGTTATTGTGCTGTCGGATGACGAGCAAAGAAAGTGAGACAAGGGGAAGGGAGAGGGAGAGGAAAGGAGGGAGGGAGAGGGGGAGAGATAGAGAGAGAGAAATAGAGGAGAGAGAGGGAGAGAGATGGAGAGAGAGTGGACGGGGGAGGGAGAAAGAGAGAGAGAGAGAGAGAGAGAGGGAGAGAGAGAAGGGGGAGAGGGGGAGAGATAGAGAGAGAGGGGAGGGGAGAGGGAAAAAAGAAGGAGAG
>CM050219.1:27685000-27687500 GCA_027475355.1 Coilia nasus | reverse complement strand
ATTCAGATGGAAAGTAAACAGATTCGGCTATTTATCTATCTATATATCTATCCATCCACCCATCCATCCATCATGGCTTCATTACTATCTATCGCTATCAAACTGGGAGATAGTGGCCAAATCTCCAAGGGCTTCTTGTGAAGGCTGCACAAAGATTTTAGATTGCCTTTTACTCTTTTAAATATTTTTTTTTTATCCTATTGGAGCGTGGCCATTATTAATAAAAGGAAATGTGAAATGAGACTGTTGTCAACCACAGCCATGCCACAGAACTACAGTAACACACACATGAATATGCTTTTCAGGAATAACACACACCTAAACTGTATCTGTATACAACAATACTAGAACTGAACAGAACAGAACATGAACAGAAATATATAACAGAACCATCATAAAGACACGTAATGTGTATAAATTCTGCCCTGCGCTCGATTTGCAGAAAATGCCATTGTTTTTTTAATGCCTTTTTGTATGCCCTGTCAAAGTTACTCAGGTCCGTAAAACCTACATTTGACTAAAACTACACATTCCTGACACAGCTTTATCAAGAGGCATGGCCAACAGTACATTCTGTTTGTCACAGCATGTTCAATAAGCCAGTTCATCTGTTCAAAAAAAACAGTTACTTTCACCAGTTTTGTGAACCAAATCAGTCTTGGGTGTTGGTCTGTCGTGCTGTTTAATTTGTAGTCTCTCCTCATACGGAAGACTATCGAATGGGTTTGCCAAAATTGTCAACGATATTAGCAGTAGCCATAGTGTTGGGCTAGCACGCTAACTAGCGGGCTAGTTACCCTTAACAACATGACTAATTTGAACTATATGATTGTGAACGAACTAATGAAACTTAGACAAAAAATTCAATAACTTTGTGCTGACTGGTATGTTTTATTTAGAATATAATACGTGCAATGTGTATATAACAAGCACTCTGAATGGACAACACATTCTCTCACCACTTGTCTTTGGGAAATCCGCTAGCAACTGAATTCTACTTTACTCCGATGCCGATGTTTGTTTGCCTGCCAATCAAAAGGGGTGTAGTCTTAGACAGTTCCACCAATTATAATGTGAAAGCCTAGCGTCTTGGCCCGCCCCCGCCCATCTCACTCTCCATTCACCCCCAGAGACATTGAGCGTCCGACGATTTTCAGCATGTATCCAATGAACACATGGCTTCACTGCATTGAAAAAAAGTTCATCAGACGTTCAGCGTCAATGGGGTGTCCCACTGTGCTGTGCATTCAAAATCATCTGAAAATCGCGTCGGAACCGACAGTAATAAACATTGTTATAAAGACTTAGCTATGAAGTTACATATTTCTAGGATGCTTGTAGTTTTAAACATAATGTCAATCCCAATTTAATGTAAATTCAACGTTGCATATTTAACCATTTATTGTGTGTTGTTAGAGGAAGTTTAGCTTCCCTTGTTGTCTCAAAGGAATCGCCCCTGATTTGTATATATATTTGCGGCGTGATTTTAATGTGTTTTTGTGTACGAGTGTGTGCGTATGTGTGCATGCATGTATGTGTGTGTATGTGTTTGTGCGTACGCGTGTGTGTCTGTGTGTGTTATGTTATGTGTTAAGTGTTAAATGCAGATTTTGTTAAAGTTGGACCCAGACACCAGGGAAAATTCCCTTGCCAACTTCTAGGCTATTTGGTGATAATTGATTCTGATTGTGGGTGTAATTCCAATGAGATGTAGTCATGAGAATAAACTGCATCTGTGTGTGTTTGTGTGTGTGTGTGTGCGTGCGTGCGGGCAGTCGCATGTGTGTGTGTGTGCGCGCGAATGCGTGCGTGTGTGTCTATGTGCATGCGTGTGTGTGTGTCTGTGTGTATGTGTGTGTGTGTCTGTGTGCGTGCGTGCATGCGTGCAGTCGCATGTGTGTGTATGCATGTGTGTGTGTGTGCACGAATGCATGCGTGTCTGTGTGCATGCGTGTGTGTGTGTGTGCATGCGTGTGTGTGTGTGTGTGTGTGTGTGTGTGTGTGTGTGTGTGTGTGTGTGTGTGTGTGCATGTCACTGCATAACGGTCAGCACATCTAACACATAATAGGAGATCAGAATGCAAGAGAAACAATAACAAATGCCTTGTGCACCATGTCACTGTTCCTTTCATATGCCGCAGCGAGCCTCCATTAAGTGCAGCAGCACACTGCATGATATCACCCAACCTACACGAGAAAAAACAACTTTCTTTGGACATTGTGTCTGTAGTGAATCTCTCCGGAGATCTGTGTACTAACCTTAGGCCCTCTTTACACATTAAGCTGGATAAATATTAATATGCATAATTATTTATCCAGTTAGCTCTTTTGTACACATTTGCAATACACATTAAAATTAAATCATTTGAAAACGATGCTTTTTGAAAACGACCGCTGAGGTGGATAAATCTAAAAACGGCGGCGTATTGTATTGTTGATTCTACACAGCAAAACACAGAGTATTTACCTGGGTGCATGTGTACGGAGATATTTTTAAAAA
>CM050219.1:27662500-27677500 GCA_027475355.1 Coilia nasus | reverse complement strand
TAGCCTTCGAAGCCAGTTTGTCCATCTCTGGTTAAAAAGAATGCTACGGTTTTTCTCAGCAATAGGCACTGCAACCCAGCCTGTCTTTCTACTGTCTTGGAAATCCAGCGAAAGAAAAAAAAAGGAAACTTGGAGGCATTTTGCAATCAGCTGAGAATATCTGTCCTTCCAGTGTCCAATATCCTGCTTTCATACAACATGTTAGTGATTTGGGGGCCTTTTTCCTTTCTCAGCTCTTAGATTCTTTCAAATTCTTCAGAATAATCCCCAAAGCCTCCAGGTTCGCCTTCATTATAGTCGTGTCTGTTAGACAAACACCCACCCTCAAAGAGCGAACCAGCGAAAGAGAAAAACTATCGGGTGGAAAGGAGACAGCGGCAGCAGTGGTGGCGGCTCTCTATTGCTAATACCCCAGCTTCCTTCCTTCCTTCCCCAAAGAAGATTAAATATAACAGAGCAGCGATGCATATCAGGGACATTTCGTCAGTGGATATAAATGTAATCTTTCTGACCCAAACAGTAATGACTTCTACCGCATTGGAGCAGGACTGGGCTATTAAAGATGTGGCCCAGAGTGTCATGCACATCCCCCCCACCACCCCCTTTCCATCCTCTCTGCTTTGCATCACAATGCCAGGCAACTTTTTTTGTGAAGGCAGGCTGTCAACTGTCCATGGAGGCCATATATCTTTTATGGGGTTGGAGAAAATACATCTGTTTTTGTTCGCTTTCTATTCAGACTATTTCAGAGAGTTATTGGTCTTTCGGGGGCAGCAATGTCTTTAATGTAGGATTGTGTTATTATTATTCTTATTATTATTTTTGGTGGCAGGGGAGATGTGCAAAAGCTTTTTTTAGAAGCAATTTACTTTTATGTGTGGTGCAAGTGTTGTTGACGTCAGTGCTAGTGAAATTATCTTTCACTATCTTGACCTGCTAATTGCAAGAAAAAGCCTTTGACTATCCCATAAATTAATTGTTGATGCCATAAGTCAAAAAAGAACCCTTTAATCAGAAAGGTAGTTGGTTTGGGTTTGATACCAAAGTCCTCTGCCACACCAGTATGCCTGTAAAACAGTGTAGTGTAAAAGATCAGTAGATCAGTATTGTCTCACATGTCACTAAAGTGCGTATACTGTTCTGGGAGTGTACTCTTGAGTCTCTATTGGCAACTTGTGCCAAATGCAGTGAAAGTAAATTTCAGGTTTTGTAATAGTACAATTGTACAATTAACTTGTAAACTTGTGTAAAATGTCTTTTAGGTATTTTTTTGCAGAGTTAGAGCTCTCAAACCACATGCAAACCAGATGGCTAGGATAATTATTGCAATCTGGGCTTTATAAAATAAAATGTTTTCTTATTGCTTTCTGGAACAAATCTTCCCTACCACATAAAAAGTACATTTTCTGTTTGGGTTTATCAACTTCTTTTGTGGCATTCAAAACCCTAGGAATATGTGCAAACGACAACTAGAGATTTAGGTAATATCAGTCCCTAATACAGCATGCTACTAATACGACTACTGCAGTTCATATGTTGAGTCTTCCCCTGTAAAGCTTTTATTTTTACTCAGCGCAATCATGATGATGCGTATTATCTGTAGACGGTTTAAACTCCCTTTTCCCTGAGGCAGCACTGGGAGCAAAATGATCCTCTTTGAAGGCAGAGAAATTTTGAGCTAAACTGAGCTCGAAAAACAAGCAGCCCCTCTGCCGGCAGTCTGCCAGGTAAAAGACAAGTGGAAAGTTAGCCGGGAATAACGATTTTATTTTAGATGTTTTAAAAAAAGAGGAAAAGGGAAGAAATGACAAGTTAGGGATTTAGTTATAAATGTACTTCAATATCACATTAGTGAAATAGACCACTTATTTTGTAAGTAAGTGCCACGGTGAAAGCGTTCCCCATGGACACTGGGAAGTATCGGAGCGTGTTTGCTGCTGTGCCGTTCATGGTGGCGTTCCCCTCCCAGGAAAGGACGGAGCCCAAATGTCAGCAGATGAAGAGTAATGGATGATGGCAATTACCTCGGTGGCAGATGCGTCCTTTTTGCTAGGTAGCAATGTCTATGAGCTCTACACGGCGCTAAGCACCCGTCCTGGCAGCCTCTCAGTTGAACGCATCCGGCTGAATAAAGTTTTGGGCAGGCGGGCAGGCAGGCGGGCAGGCAGGCAGCGGTGACGAAGACTGCGTATGTACAGGCCATACATCATGTCTGCTTGGATTAGGCTGAACGCGTTTTACTGGAGCTTAACCAGATCACAACGCCTAATGCTGCCACTCAGGGTTAGGGAGCGTGGAGAGGACTTGGGCCCCCTCTCTCTCTCTATCAGTCAGGCGCCACTGAGCTGCTGAAACATCAGGGTTTCCCGCTCTCAAATTGGACAGCTGGAGTAAACGAGAGAGAGAGAGAGAGAGAGAGAGAGAGAGAGAGAGAGAGAGAGAAGGACAGAGGGAGAGGTAGAGGGAAAAGAGAGTGTGTACATCTTGGTTGGTGTTTGTATATGTCTGTCTGAAAGTGTGTTTGTGTGGAAATATGTTATCTGTGTGCATGTTTGGCTTGTTTGACACGTAGATGCATTTGTATTTGTGTTTACACTCATATGCATATTTGTGGTGTGTGTGTGTGTGTGTGTGTGTGTGTGTGTGTGTGTGTGTGTGTGTGTGTGTGTGTGTGTGTGTGTGTGTTTGGTGTGTGGTTAGGGGGCATGTCTGCATGTGGTATTTCAGGGAATGGATGCATAGTCAGACCTTGTAGGCTGTCAGCTCACTCATTATCTTACGTGATTTTGTTAACCACATTTTACATGTCTCCAATCGCACTGGTGAAGCTGTGAATCTGCTGCTACATTAAAAAAATCTCCTACAAGACACCCACCCACCCAGCCACACACACACACACACACACATACACACACACACACACACCAACACACTCACACACACACACACACAGTCTACTTCCAACTGCACCACCCTGCTTCTGCCTCCTGTCACCGCGACCCCCCCCCCCCCCCCCTCCCTCCACTTTGATTCACTGCTGCAATCTCTCATGATGATGCTACATGGCCTATCAATCATTGACAATCATTCTGTGCAGGCCCAGGATGGGGATGTGAGAAGGCGAGGCATGCTCTCTCCCCCTTGTCGCCCCGGTGACTATGATTCCAGGCGACTGTAATGGATTAATCTGGGAATCGGGAGAAGAAGCTAGCACACTCTCTCTCTCTTTTTCTCTCTCCCTCTCTCTCCCTCTCTCTTTCTCTCTCCCTCTCTCTTGCCTTCCCCCCTCTCACTCTCTTTCTCTCTCTCTCTCCCTGTCTCTCTGCCTCTCTCTCTCTCTCTCTCACTTTCCCCACTCTATCTCTCTCTCACTCCGTCTTTCTGTTTCTCTCTCCTTTGGGGTTTCTTAGTAGTGAGTTAGTGAGAGAGAGAGGGAGAGAGAGAGTATGAGAGAGAGGGACAGAGGGAGGGATAGAGTGGAATGCAGGAGAACAGGAGAGGAATGTCTCCCACATTCCCAAATGAACACACACACTGAGGAACACTGAGAATCAGTGAGTCACCTTGGCCATTTTAGTGTCACACAGTTTCACCACTCAGAGTATGAAAGCTCTAAATAGTGGCAGGTCAACAAATGTACATTACCTCCCTTTTGCATCCAGGATATATATTAATCCACAATTCCCTTCATATTTAAGATAAAACATGCATAAACTACCCAAAGAACAGTGTTGGTAGTGTTGGTTTGCTGCCTTATAGCATCTGTAAGAAAAAAGTAGATATTTTGGAATAGATATTTAGTAATTTAACCGTTAATTTGGCTACTAAAGTTGTTATGAATACCATTCATAAGCACATTGGTGCGGAACAGCAATTTAAATTTTCTTTTAAGATTTTCTTCAGAGGTAGCCAGTTCTTAGAAAGTTATTGCCCACCTCCTCAACCAATCAGAAAAGAGAATTCCTACGTTAAGGGAGATAAACAATAATACACGTTATATAATTTCACATTATTTAAGATTTTGTCTGATTTGTACTATTTGCATCTGACTTATTCTGTCATTAGTTTGCATTGATTTACTCAACATTCAAATAATTCCCCACATTCTTACACAGAAATATGCATTTAATAAGCCCTATCACTAAGCCCTGTAGGAGATGAGTTGAAAATACATAAGCATGTAATGTGTAAATATTTAGTCCCGCTGTCTAATAAAAATGATGACTTGGGCTTTAGATCTTCCTCAAACTGAAATACTGTACGTCCAAACTGAGGTAAATCACTTCCATGCATGGATCATCACAAGATGTAACACAGCGAGACTTGTCTCTCATCTCCTGTGGGCCCCTCGCTAAATTTCAGCTCCGATGCGTTCCCGATGTAGAGCAGATGATGTCTTTAACTGGGACGACATCTGATATCAATTTAGATAGCAGTTCGGCCAATTGGGCCCCTTCCCACCCACCTTATCGCCGACAAAGTCCCAGATGAAGAGTGCTGTGTGCCCTGGCCGAGACCCAGTGTTGAATAAGCAATTTCGCAACAACGGGGACTTGATGAGGGAGAAATCACTCTTCTGTGCTTGTGTCGAGATTGGAACAACATTTAAAAACACAGCCGCTCTCCTCTCTCTCTCTCTCTCTCTCTCTCTCTCTCTCTCTCTCTCTCTCTCTCTCTCAGTTTTTCTTCTCTTTCGCTCTTTTTGTTTCACACAAACATGCTGGCTCTCTCTCTTTCTCTCTCTCTCTCTGTCTTTCTCTCTCTCTCTCTCTCTCTCTCTCTCTCTCTCTCTTTCTCTCTCTCTCTCTTTCTCTCTCTCTCTTTTTCTCATTCTCTCTCTCTTTCTCTCTCTCTCTCTCTCTCTCTCTTTCTCTCTCTCTCTCTTTTTCTCATTCTCTCTCTCTCTTCTCTCTCTCTCTCTCTCTTTCTCATTCTCTCTCTCTCTCTCTCTCTCTCTCTCTCTCTCTCTCTCTCTCTCTCTCTCTCTCTCTCTCTCTCTCATTCCCTGTCCTTTTTTTCTGCTCCCCCAAAAGGGGACAGCTCATTCTTTGGCTCCTGTGTCCACAGCTGTGTAGAATTATGCTGAGAACAGACAGCCGTGCCGAGGTCCTGTTCGGTGCCAGGCCGAATGACACACAACACGTTTGGTTTTGGACCTTTTGGGCCAGGCTCTTTGCTCATGAGAAGGCCGCGGACTGTTCCAGAACACTCAATACTGAGGGACATATTAGTAAACACTGGCGGAGGACATGAAAGGGGAAGTAGGGGTATGATGCAGGACTGCGGAATAAAAGGAGAAAGCGCCTTACAGTAAATGTAGAACCGCTATGTTGCCCGGGGCTACACCGTCCCTGCTGTTTTATGTCAATGTGACAGTTAAGAAATGAAGCCAAGAATATGACCACCTAAACAAAAATGGCCATTTCTTTAGTTGGACCGGACTGTGAATACATTTCAAATGATGAATGTATTTGTGACTTCAGTTTTGATACAGTAACATCTCACCTATGCATCAACTCCGTGTGAAATATTAGGAGGGTGCCATTTTTGAGCCAATAAGTTGTCATCTCTCAGTCTCTCTCAATCTTTTATTTGTCAGTTGAGAACAGACTGTGTGAATGTGCGTGTGTGTGACACAAAGAGAGAGAGACAGACACAGAGAGAGACAGAGAAAAAGAGAGACAGAGAGAGACTGTGCGTGCGTGCGTGCATGTGTGTGTGTGTGTATCTTTGTGAAAATTGCTTCCCATGGTTACATGGTGCTTTCAGAACTCTGCAGAACCTCTAAAAGTGCACCAGTAATATACTGTATATGAATGGGCAAGGAACCCAGAGACTGACTCAAGATTAATTTTGCCTGCGGGTAATCCTTTGTGTTTAATTTAGCTGTAGCTGATGACATTTTTTGCTAAAATACAGCATGGTAATTGGTTTATTAATTTCTCTTCTTACCCAAAAATGAAACATTTATGAAATTACTCTCATGAATATATGAATTTTTGCTGACGGAGAGCAGGAGGTCTGTTTCGGTGCAAAAGTCAGCTCAGTCCAAAGCTCACTTTGATTAAGTGAGACCGCATTATGGATGGCACCATAAATCACATACTTCTAGGGGTGCGACTGCGTATTTCCTACACCTCTTGCTTGAGTGTTGTTGGCTCATCTTTTCTACAGGCCAGAGCTGGATTATTGTCAAGGAAGTAACATCAGTCCCTGTGGCATTACGGCCGCTTTGAGGGTTAGGCATTTCTCATGGGGTTCGCCCACACCCACCGACTGAATCATAGGAAAGCACTCCTGACATAAAACAGCCCGATTTAACCAGTAAAAGATGTTTCAGCCGCCTTTTTAAAAGCCTTGCCTATGACAAGAAAAACAGGCTCAGAACCTTGCTCCATGAAAAATTCATCGATAATGATAAGTAAACACAGTCCTGTTAAATGGGCAGGAATGCTTGACTCTTTGGCAAATGCACTGTGACTCTGTTCCATTTTTCTTGTTTCTTTGAAAGGTACGCTGGCACTCCTTGGGGGGGCCGGGGCTTCCCCCTAATTGCCACGGCGATGGACAGCGTTGTAGGCCAGTAATGTGATTTATATTGAGTTATACAAGGAAGGGTTTAGAGTCTCATAAAAGATGCAGAGGCTCACTTTTGGCAGCGGCACATTTCGGCGCGGTGTTATATTCTCTTTTTAACATTGTGCCCTTTTGTGTGGTGCTCAGCGAATAGAAAAAGGAGGATGAGAAAGAGTGCTGCGGTCTCATTTCGTACAGCTCACCTGTTCTGTCCTCTTCGCTCTTCTCTCTTCTCTCTTCTCTCTTCTCTCTCTCCCCCCTTCCTCCGCGACCTCCCGTGCTCAGGGATGATGTGGTGGTGATCTCCATAGGCTGACAGTTTATCTCAAAGAAAATTCAATTTACACCTAACCACCCTAGAAGAATCTGAATTATGTACACGCTGGCTGATGAATTCCTACATGCGACTTAACACACGGGCCTCAAAATCCACTCCGTAATGAGGGCCCGTGGGTTCCAATCTTGTCTCTGAGAGAGCGAGAGAGAGAGAGATAGCGAGAAATAGAGTGAAAGAGAGGGAAAGGGGGGATAGAGAGAGAGAGAGAGAAAGGAAGACAGAGATATATATATATATATATATAGAGAAAGGAAGACGGAGAAAGAGAGCGAGAGAAAGGAAGACAGAGAGAGAAAGAGAGAGAGAGAGAAAGAGAGAGAGAGAGAGTGAGTGCTCAAGTTTGTGTGTTGCGGTGAAGGTGGAAAGATCGTCTTTCGCTGTCCACATCAGTGGAGGCGGTGAGACAGACAGCAGTTTCCTCTTTTCAAAAAATAACGTGGCGGCAGTGGCAACAGCATATTCCTCCATGAACGCTGGGAGCAGTTAATCTGAGCTCAAATTTAGCATGCAGCGCAGGAGCTGCTTTATGGCCTAGCACTCAGGCTGATGATATACCCCGCATGTCACGCTTGAAGAATTTATAGACACAGTTCATCATGCCATGTCCAATAGGACTGCGGATTATTTTCTTTCTTTTGCTGAGTGCCTGCCTGCTTCCAGCAGCGTGCAGACTTCACGTGGCATATAAATCATCACCCTGATAAATCAGTAACACTTTCAAGCCTTTACAAGGACCATATAAATGCCCTTAGCTGTGGTGTATAAGTGTATTACAGTGTGACTGTAGCACTTTTGGGTATGGACCTCATTTACGAGACCCTGTTTTATTTGGTGTATATCTTTAGCAAACAAACACTGTTTTGAATAAGTACTTACAAATGACAGGTCAGCTGAAACAGGTTATATGTCTTCTGAACCTTTCCATAAAAGAATTCATATTTTATTCGAAATGTAGTTTATAATGACTATATGTGTTCTCGTGAGTAAATGATTTTATAAAATATTTAAGATTATGTTTTATTTGGTGTATATCTTCAGTGAAGCAAACATTGTTTTGAATAAGTACTAACTAATGCTATTCTATTTATTTAGTTTGTTGAGTACTCAACAACACCATGTCTACTGAAACAGGTTAGATGTCTCCACTTGAGCCTTTTCTTGAAATAGATTACATTGTATTCAAAATATTTAATTCAACATCGGTTTATAATGACTATATGTATTTCCATCCGTTAATACAAATTACTCTGTAAATAGGCATTCTTATTTTGTATCTAAAAATATTAAAAAATGATAATTACAATGAAATTACCCTTTAATTAGTTTCATTGTATTGAGAATTTAACATCATTTTATAATGAGTATATCTGTTCCTATACATGCAAGGTGAGATTAAATATGAGATACACTCTAAAAAAGCAGGTATATTATAGGTTATATATAATGTGGTACTGTGCTTCAGTTTTCAACTTTAGTGCATTTTCTTTATATCCTTTTATTGTCTGGCTTTTTTTTTGTTCTCTCTAAGGCGAAACTCCCCTTTTAGGACTATTTCAAAAAGAGATATATAAAGAGTGTGTTTCCTCACTAGAGCAGGGAGAGAGCCCTAATTAGGCAGTACTCTAAAACTCAACAACTGTGTAATTAATTGCATCGCACAAGGTGAGCTGTAAGTGAAAGCCAATTAGAAGGTTGCGTGTTAATTTGTAGTTGAAGTTTTCAGGAGCAGTCTGTGTATCCCCCCTCTGGTGTGAGGCAAGGACCCAAAATAGGGTCATTACCACTTGGTAGGGCAAACACACACTATGTTTATATTAGGGGTGGCAAGGGCCCAAAATAGGATCATTGCCACTTGGTAGGGCAAACGCACACTATGTTTATATTAGGGGTGTCAAGGGCCCAAAATAGGGTCATTACCACTTGGTAGGGCAAACGCACACTATGTTTATATTAGGGGTGTCAAGGGCCCAAAATAGGATCATTACCACTTGGTAGGGCAAACACACATTATGTTTATATTAGGGGTGTCAAGGGCCCAAAATAGGGTCATCATTGCCACTTGGTAGGGCAAACACACACTATGTTTATATTAGGGGTGGCAAGGGCCCAAAATAGGGTCATCATTACCACTTGGTAGGGCAAACACACACTATGTTTATATTAGGGGTGTCAAGGGCCCAAAATAGGGTCATCATTGCCACTTGGTAGGGCAAACGCACACTATGTTTATATTAGGGGTGTCAAGGGCCCAAAATAGGGTCATCATTGCCACTTGGTAGGGCAAACGCACACTATGTTTATATTAGGGGTGGCAAGGGCCCAAAATAGGGTCATCATTACCACTTGGTAGGGCAAACGCACACTATGTTTATATTAGGGGTGGCAAGGCCCCAAAATAGGATCATTACCACTTGGTAGGGCAAACACACACTATGTTTATATTAGGGGTGTCAAGGGCCCAAAATAGGGTCATCATTGCCACTTGGTAGGGCAAACACACACTATGTTTATATTAGTGGTGGCAAGGGCCCAAAATAGGGTCATCATTACCACTTGGTAGGGCAAACACACACTATGTTTATATTAGGGGTGTCAAGGGCCCAAAATAGGGTCATCATTGCCACTTGGTAGGGCAAACACACACTATGTTTATATTAGGGGTGTCAAGGGCCCAAAATAGGGTCATCATTGCCACTTGGTAGGGCAAACGCACACTATGTTTATATTAGGGGTGTCAAGGGCCCAAAATAGGGTCATCATTACCACTTGGTAGGGCAAACGCACACTATGTTTATATTAGGGGTGGCAAGGCCCCAAAATAGGATCATTACCACTTGGTAGGGCAAACACACACTATGTTTATATTAGGGGTGTCAAGGGCCCAAAATAGGGTCATCATTGCCACTTGGTAGGGCAAACACACACTATGTTTATATTAGTGGTGGCAAGGGCCCAAAATAGGGTCATCATTACCACTTGGTAGGGCAAACACACACTATGTTTATATTAGGGGTGTCAAGGGCCCAAAATAGGGTCATCATTACCACTTGGTAGGGCAAACACACACTATGTTTATATTAGGGGTGGCAAGGGCCCAAAATAGGGTCATCATTACCACTTGGTAGGGCAAACACACACTATGTTTATATTAGGGGTGGCAAGGCCCCAAAATAGGGTCATCATTACCACTTGGTAGGGCAAACGCACACTATGTTTATATTAGGGGTGGCAAGGGCCCAAAATAGGGTCCTCATTACTACTTGGTAGGGCAAACGCACACTATGTTTATATTAGGGGTGTCGAAGTTTGCGTGATGATAGCGCATTATCGCAATCTTATTTTAATGCGATTAAAAATATTAGTGTCATATAAACTGTATATGCTTACTATAGATCTGAATCATAGGAACCTGTATCTTACAGTTTTTTGGTTACACTTAATTTTACTCTCTATCCATTAGGTACAGTGTAACAAAGTGTGTAACATTATGTACTTACACTGTACCATAGGGTTAGGGTAATGGGTAGGGTTAGGAATGTACAGTGTAAGTACATAATACAGGGTGGGCCAAAAATACAGGACACATTTTAAGTGCTTATATTTTGGACTATAAAATTATACAGAGCTCCAAATATATTTGTTGTAAATACATGACCTATATTTCACACTTTGGAACTACCATTGTCTATTGACAATGTTTAATGACCTCTTCAGATTTTTAAATTCAGGCCTAAAATTTGAAAAGTTCCTGGCTGTGTTTTTGTAAATAATAATAAAAAAAAAAAACAGGCAAAACTTAACTATCATTGTCAACTTCGGAGTGCACTAGGATGACTGACAGCTGTCACTCACCTCCCTCACACAGTCTAGATTAAGGTCAGTTGCCATGCCACACATTTCAGCATAGCTCAGCACTCCACCCCTCCTTCAGTCCACCTCTCCTTTCTGGTTTGCTTTTCCATTTCCCCAGCCAAGCAGCAATGTTCCACGCTAAACAATGTTCCACGCTAAACAATGTTCCACGCTAAACAATCTTCCACGCTAAACAATGTTCCACGCTAAACAATCTTCCACGCTAAACAATGTTCCACGCTAAACAATGAAGCCAAAACTGAACGTTCTAATGTTAGTAGTATCTCACACGCCCATTGGGGGCTGTCTGCAGAAGCAATCAACTTCCTATAGACTCCCATGTTAAAAAGTCCATTTTTACAGCAAAAACATGTGTTTTGGTAGTTTTTGGGTCCATGATAACTCTGATAGGGGTTAATTTTTTTTTTAAATCCATTAGTTTAATGCCCAGATAATTTGCATTGACATTCATAGAATGAATTGGCCAAGATGGCGCCACCTAGAACCTTCAATTTAGGCTTCATTAGGTCTGTGAGAAAGTCTATGCATAACATCATAGAGGGTTTGTCTAGGCTTGTTCTCTTATATACAGTCTATATTCCCAGCACACACCACAGCAACGCTCCCCAAAGAGGAGGTGTCCCAAGACACACTGCCCAAAGAGGAGGTGTCCCCAGACACACTGCCCAGGCCCATTTCCACCAGCCATTTCAGGATCACGGCCAGCTATCACTGCCAAGACGTCTATTAGTGCACAGAGTCAATCACTCAGATGGGGGAACTACATGCTATTTGACAGTGATGGGTAACGTAGCTTAATGTTACGATCCCATATCCACATTTTGTTCCAGCCATTTGCTAAATCAGTTAATTAGTCAAATCGCCTGTTTAAAAGTGCACAGGTGAGAAAGTAGAAGCAGGTGATTTCACTAACTGATTTAGTGCTATTTGTACATGTGTAGTTGTGTGAGTGTGTTATGAAGGTGTGCACATCACATTCACATTGTGTATTATTGCCCCTTATCTTGCTTAACAATATAATCCTCTTTTCTGATTGGCTGATAAGGTGGGAATTAACTTTGTATAACTGGCTACCTTTTGAAGTAGATCTCAAAAATTTCAATCACCATTCCATATTAATGCACTTATGAATGGTAACCATGACAGCTCTCGTAGCCAAATTAACGGCTAAATGGCTAATCCATGCTCTGCTTTTTGTTAACGGATGCTATAAAGCACCAAATCAACCATCTATTTCGGTAGTTTATGCATATAAAATCAGATCATGGCAGAGGCAACGCCTCTCTGCTACGCATCGCAGAGTTCTTTGCCTCCACCTGGCAATTATTTCCACAGAACTGGTCACCTCGTCGGCCATTATCCCTTACGTAGTTGTGCAGTTCCGTCCTTCAGATCCAGGTGGCTACTGACTGATGGGTAATGGCTTTAATGACCATCGGTAATCGATGGCCCCCAATCGGAATGCGTTTAGACAGATCCATACAGACCCCTGAGCCCCACCGCTACCACAGCCCCCCTCCACACTAGTCCGTCATAAAGACCTGAATGACGCCGAGAGACATTCTATTGATATCTTACTGATCATTCTCATTGTGTTAAAGCAGCTTTGCTGGCCTCCATCAATTAAAGAACAGGGTTTCTCTGTGCCTTCCCATCGATTGCTAATTCATCCTGGCTTGCTACTGTAGCACTCCACTGACTGGATCAGCGGCTCTGCTCTGCTCTGGTCTTGTGCCTGGCTGGCTGGCTGTCTGGCTGCACCAAAAAGCAGGTAGCAGGGCTGTCTGCAGTAATGAAGAAATAATTTGATGGGAAAATGTGGGCTTTGAGAGCACCCAAAAACAGACGAGAGCCTACTGAGGGGGTCAGAGGCCAGTAAAAAGCTTCTTGTTTTGTTTGTCTAGCTTCCCCTGACTCACCTTCACTTGCCCTATCCATTTCATATTTTGTCCTCCCATTATCTGTCGTAATTTTTACTTTTATAAGGGTGTGATTGCATAATTTTTTCATTCATTTTGCTGTGGTCTGTGGTATTATTGAATGCCCTGTGAGCCAGTTTTGGTGAAAAAATGCTTTAGTGCTCCTGTTTCAGGCTGTTCTAGTTTGGTGGAGGAGATGGAGCAGGGAGAATGACAGGCTATGCTAGTCAGAGGCTACAGTCTTTCAAGCCCATTCGGTCATAAACACACCAAATAGAAGATTTAAACATTCTAAACAAACACAACTACTTATCTATATTTTGCTACATGTAGGTGAAATGTGTGCTGCAATGAGACTCCTCCGGTAATCACAACTACAGTATGACATGGCTTTTTCTCATTAATGAACTTAGGTCACTTTGTTTTCCCTTTTCTTATTCTTTCTTACTCGTTTTTCTGCCTATTTTCTTTCATCAATCGGGGTATATGAAAATTTTTACATGCAACACGCATCTGCAACTTAGAGTGAGCTATTGTATTTGAAAAAGTGTTTCTTGGGGAATGACACCTTTAAAAAAAATTAAGTACAGTACAGTATTCAGACGTCATTAATGATAATCAAACAGCAGTAAAAATCTAAGCACTGATGTTTGACAAGAAGTGCATTGATGTGTATGGGTTTGGTAGTAAAAGCCTTTTGAGACTGGGAGTGAAGTTTCTGAATGAAAACTTGAGGTCTGTGGTAGTCTGTGTGCTGGATTAGTAGTCGGGGTTGGATGATAAGTCGATGTTCTCCTCCAGGTTCTGAGTTTGAAATACTGAGAGTACGGGATTTTGAGTACAGTTCAGCATTCAAATGTTGATAACGAGAGTTCAATAGCATTGAAATATTATTCATTGCGGTCTAGACGCTGATGTTTGAGACTAAATGCACTTGTTTATATGGCTGAAGTGGGAAATGTGTACTGATACTGGGCTGGAGTTTACAAACCATTTCAAGAGAGTTTGATTATTAGCGTCATAGCTGTTGCCACAGGAGTTTTGTTTTAACATTCCCAACAATGTAAAATGCAGCAGGGGTTTGGGAAAAATAGAGCATTCAGGCATTGTTTTTGTTTTCACCACTGAATGGGTCTAAGGCTCTGTGCCAGAGCAGATGTTGGCGTCACTTGGATGAACAAAGGTTGAAAGGTTACAGTACATTCTCAGGTTCCTGGAAATTTCTCAGGCTGTATTATCTAACAGCTACCAACAAGCGCAATCAGAGATGGCAAACTGGTCCCCCATGTGGATGGACAGGGTCATTGCAATACAGGCGGACAGACACACAGACACACACACACACACACACACACACACACACATACACACACACACACGCACACACACACACACACACACACACAGACGGACAGGTTCATTGCAATACCTGGTCAGTCCCCTCCTGAGGACCAGGTAGTTACAGATGGTTATTGGGCATTTTCCAACACCTGAGAATGTAAGCATTTAGGGAAGGTATGGTCACCGTTACCCACCCAAGTGGTCAGGCCCGCTGATAGGAGGGGACAAACGGGTCTTGTCGGGCCCTGGGAAACTGGGTGCCAGAACCGGGGGCATCACATTATCTTGTACTGGGCCTAGCCAAGACTGTCAGCGGGCTTGCAAGTGGTACCAGCATCTCAAAACATGAGGTCTAGCACAGGAAGTGTGTATAAGAGAGAGACAGGAAGTGTCTATAAGAGCACAGGAAGTGTGTATAAGAGAGAGACAGGAAGTGTCTATAAGAGCACAGGAAGTGTGTATAAGAGAGAGACAGGAAGTGTCTATAAGAGCACAGGAAGTGTGTATAAGAGAGAGACAGGAAGTGTCTATAAGAGCACAGGAAGTGTGTATAAGAGAGAGACAGGAAGTGTCTATAAGAGCAGGAAGTGCAGGCTATGGGGTTCCGAGTGCTGGGTGAGCAGTCAGGGTGTGTTGAGTGATGAGCTGGGTTTTCTCCTTCAGCCTGCTCTCTGTAAAACACCAAGGATAGCGAATCTAAAGGCTGGCTTTGATCTTGAAGTTTTGCGAGGGGCCAGGGCAGCACGGTAAGCCTGTTTTTTTTGTTGGTTTTTTTTTTTCCGTCACGGTATCTGCCTGTAAGTTCTGCTTATTTGTGGCCCTGTGTAGTGTGCTGTGCCAGTCAGTTCTCTGGGATGAATAACAAGTTGTGCTTAAAAAAAAAAAACTCTGTATATCTGCAGGCAGTTTTTCTGTAGTGAGCTGAGAAAACCGTGGCTTGCTATGAATATGATG